>OZ010700.1:3988759-4532799 GCA_963932265.1 Thymelicus lineola | reverse complement strand
AAAACTAAGGGGATGTAAATATTTAAGAAACTTCGTCATTTTTGAACACTGAAGTAAAATTTGATATATTGTAAGCTTATAATTAAGAAAAAAAAATAATTGTAACAGGTTTTTTTTGGAATTTCATCCCTTAAGAGATTGTAAGTTTTTCAGGAACTTTGTCATTATGAAGCTTAATGTAAGCTTATAGTGAGAAAGAAAAATTTTGCATAGGGGACTTTACGGATGGGAGGGGAGAGGGACAAGAAGCTGGAGAGAGACCTGGAGCGGGAGAGGGACAGGAAGCGGGAGAGGGACCGAAAGCGCTAGAGGGACCGAGAGCGCTAGAGGGAGAGGGACAGGGAGCGGGAGAGGGACCAGGAGCGGGAGAGGGAGAGAGATAGAGAACTGGAGAGGGAGAGGAAGCGGGACAGGAAGCGGGGGAGGGATCGGGTGCGGGAGAGTGAGAGGGACAGGAAGCTGGGGAGGGACTGGGAGTGGAAGAGGTAGAGAGAAAGAGGGAGAGGATTAATATTGAAATTTATAATCAATAAATAACACTTCAATAACGTGTTAGAGCACCAAAAATTTGTTTTTAAAATTATTGTCTGTCTGTTTGTCTGTCTGGATCACATCAAAACCCTTGAACTGATTTCGACTTAAATTAGTTGAGTTGTTTCTTATATGTGCTCGATGTTTCTTATACTTTTGGTCATGTTTTAGAAAACTTTTCATCCAGAAAAATTAAAAGACTTCCCCGGAAACAACATGAAACTTTGTATGGATTATTTTTAAAATATCAACAATTTGCTTTTTTGCAACAAACGTTTCTCCTTTAATTAATGAAATACATGTTTTCGAATTTTTCAAAATTTTTTTATGAAAAAGAAAAAACAAATTAATGTGAATATTGTTTATTTTTCAAAACCCGCTCCCGGAGGAATGATTTGTGATTGTATCGTAGGTTTTACTTTATAAATTTCTAAATTCAATATAAATTAACCTATGATAAGCATAATTTCCGCGTGCGAAGCTGCGGGCAACTGCTAGTAATGGTATATACTTTAAGACATGCGCGGCACCTCTCTCCCTCCCACAACGGAAACATGCACTACAATAATTAAAAGTATATACGAACATACATACCAGCCCCAACACGTGTTTCGCCCCGAAACGGTCAGTCTTTCCGACTGACCATCGTAGAGTCAACTTACCCTAAGGATGCTCCTTAACGGATAACATAAATATTTCTAAATCGAATTCCTTTATTCTTTATTTATTGTCTCTGACAACAATATAAGATATTTTTCAATCGTACAATGAATATTTATAACTAACTTAGTCTCAAATAACTCTGCGATACATTAGATACAATCATTGAGTGTAGCTATACTAAATTCTGTTAGATCGGTGTTTCAAACGATCGAAAAAGGCTTCAACTAGAGAAATATATTCTTAGTAACACTTATTTCCTTTTAAAAGTCTCAAGATATACATTCAAATGAGATACTTAGTTATTTGTTCTTCCAACTGTACTCGAATTCGTCGAAACTTAAGAACCACACTGTCTGTATGGTTGCGACCGCGATACGAATGCAGTATCTCCGTCTCGCTCCCTTGCTACGTCATCCAATATGGCAGTCTCGTTTACATTTATAAAGATTTTTGGCTTGTTTGGATGGAGGCAAGACTTTAAAACACCCCACGCGCCCGCCAACTTACACGCGCCGTTTTATTACAATTAGGATTAGCCTGAACTTATTATATCGATATTTTAACGAGAAAATTTAAATTTTTACACTTTTGCAGTTCAAGCATTGGAATGATATTATCTGAAAGCAATAAAATATCAATTTGTAGTATGTAAAGAAAAACAACATTATTATTTTTACTGTCGACCTAATTCTCGGTATAATTCTTATACCCGGCGTCAGGGAAATTGTATCCTAAAAAGGTTACATCTTATTAAAATTAAAATAATAAGTGTCTAGGTAAGTCTATAGTACGTACATTAATTTAATTACCCGGACGGCAGATAAAACGACATTTTCTAAAAATAAATCCTAGCTAGATCGATTTATCACCCCCAAACCCTCTGCATACTAAATTTCATGAAAATCGTTGATGCCGTTTCCGAGATTCCGAGAATATATGTTTAAAAAATCATAACGAATTGGGATGTTGACACTAATTATAAATTAATATAAATTTATGTCTAAAATATTAGTGGTAACATTTAAAGGCCGAAAATATGATTCTTTTATTGAAATCAATCACAATAAATTAAATATCATTAATTTAAAATGTTAAAAATTGTACTCACTGACACGTGACCTCAAACGCCATTTTGAGAATATGACGTCATTGGAACAATTTTATATGGAAATTCAACAAACTTAGCAGACAGATAGTATTGAATATCGTTTAGTGACGTTTTTGGTGGGAAATTTGATAATGATTTTTATTTATCAATTTTTGTTTTTAAATTGAAGATTATTATTTTTATTATATTTTTTTCGTGAATATTAAGGTCATATCTATAAAATAAAATTGAATCCTAAAATTAGTCAACATCCCTATTCTTGCAGGTATACATTATATTATATATTATAGTTATGCATATTTTATCCAATGATTTCAAAAGAAGGATAGGCCCACCGGAACGTTTTACAGAAATGTTTCTCATACAAGCAAAAAGTAGGGCTATCTCTATCTCCCCTATGAAATAAATAACATCAGGGTCGCTGCGTTGACTAATATGCTGTCTCATTGGTTTCCTAGGACCAATTCAGATGCTACGTTATGAGCGCGCGTTGCCCCTGCCCTCACGCAGTGATAATTATAATATAGCTACATATTACATAAGTCATTGCATGCATCATAGGAAAATAAGACTTATGTTAAAACAGGTGTGACAAAATTCACCACGCAAAATCACAATATTTATAGAACAAACCATAATTGCAAAAATAAATAATTGTATTTTTCTTAATTACGCGGTAGTCGTCACGTCATTATTAAAGTGCGTATGAGTCGCAAACAAAACGCTTTTAATATATTACCACGGACAGTTTAATAAAAGCCTCGTAATAGGCTAATTTGAACCTTGGTGACGTAAGCATAGAGCTCTTTGAATTTCCAACATAAGCTTTTCAGGTCGGCAAAACACTTTGTTATCCCGCCGGTGCTTATTCACGACTGCTAATTACCTGCTATTCAAAGCCAGACTGATAAACGAGGTGCTAGACGTAGATAAGTAGAATAATCACAGACTATACTGTCCATATGATAACGGTTTTATCTTTACCACAAAAGGCTATTATGTCCAATTTACTTGCAGGCTTGCTGCACCAATAACATTACATTATCATTTTAGTAATCTATTGTTGATATATACGTAGTTCGGAGCTCAACCACTTGATGGATTTTTTCTCTCTGTTTTTGTTGTTCAGCATCACATATATTATCACATCACAGATGTGATGCCTTTAGTAAAATTGATATCCATGGGTGACGGTGGCTACTTACCAGATGGACCATCAGCTCGTTTGAAAAATTTGAGTGGTTTATCGATAAAAACGATTCAAATCCCTCCTTGCACATCACAGCACTGAGAACTCCCTCGTGTCAGCAGAACGCTGTGTGCTCATGACACGAATAGAATCCTTTGCACGCAAAACATTAACTGTTATCTTACAATTAATATTAGATACATACATGTATCATTCAAAGAGCTAAGGCTATGCTTTTAAGCTGGATCGAGAAACATCGAATATCACATTGATTATTATATTAACCACCCTGATTTAATGACCACTAGGGCCGTTATTATATGGACAATGCCTTCCTCAACAGAGAGCGATATACGAGACACAAGTAGGTACAACATAAGATCTCTGAGATAGACAGGTTATAGACGCTAATTAAATTAGCAAAATTCATACCTACCCAAAAAATACGAGTGGAAATGTTCTTCGGAAGTTCAGATAAATAAATATTGTATTGTAAGTAAATGTATAAACAATTATGTAAGTTTGGATAGAAATAGTAAATATTACACGCGTTATTAATTTACACGCACAAGGGATTCAAGGTCGAATAAATAACATACTCCAATATAGGCTGGTAGGTCGGCGAACGAAATTATCATTATTTATCGTGCGAGCAATCCGTTTCCACAAACAACTCTATAAAGAACTTGTTGTATAACAAGTTGGACGATATTCTCCACAATAAATGTCGAGTTGCTATGTAATGTGAAATATATTCATTTCTTTAGGGTTTGTTTCTCTCTCTCAATGTCTCTTGTCCGACAAGTCGCTTTGTTGAAAGTCACCAAATATTTTTTCGAAGAACCATATAAGAGGACCACTCGCGAGTAATCCAAAAAGATAACCATTCAATATAAGCTTGCTCTAACTGCTCTAAGTCATAATCAAAGTTACTAAGTATTAAGATGTTGGCAAAGTTCAGTGTCCGTCCATTTCGGATCACTGGGTATCGATAAAGTTATAAAATATGGTGGCACTGGTGATTAGGTTAGGTTTGTGGCGAAAATACTTACCAAAAACAAGCAGTGAAATGAGAGCCAAGTTAAAAAAGAATTGAGATCTAAATGGGTGCCAAGTTCGGTGTAGAAAATCCTAAAATTTTAGCCATAAAAACATGTAATTCAAGCTCTACATACTTTGACTTGGCTTGTTTTCACGTGCCTATAGACTATATTATATATGCATAATTATCTTCGTTAAGTCTGTTAGGTTGATATACTTAATACCTAATATGTTTCTTTTCTAAAATTTGGTTTGTTGGTAGCTAGGTATTTATAAAAACTAGTCAAGTCAAGTAGAGCTTGAATAACATGTTCTTTTGACTAAAATTTTTGTTTTGAAGTTATACTTCTTTTGGCGCGATGGTGAAAAATGATGAGAGTGAATTTCTACGATGCGCGCGCACACCGACACCTAAATTCTACAACGTGAAGTTAGCTAAATTCTGTATTTTTTCTGTATGCAAAAAAGTTTTCACAGTATTTACCTCATTACAAACGATTTTATAATCGATTGAATTGATTCATAATAATCGATTGATGGAATATAATAATATATTTTATGTATTATTTGTTAATTATAATTATAATATTAATTTATTTCTTACATGTTTTCGTATTCCATACATATTAAAACTATGTAATATATTTAGAATTACCATTCAATCGTTACGCTAATTTTATTAAATTACATTTCGAATATTTTGACATCGATTAATCGATTGACAACAAAGATGATGTAATCCCTAATAATGTCATTTTGGTAACCATAGTATTTATAAATAACACCACTGTACTTTCATATTTGTCATCGATCTCTCATGTTTCTACGCGTGGTTTTTTGTATTTTTCTATTAAATATTTTCAGCGTACCTACCTATTTGGAGTCCTATTTACTATTGAAACTCATCGACACGCACACAGTTATTTTAATTTACTGTTGTATTCGATTTCGTACTTGTGTTTTGGTGAATGTGTTTTCGCAGTTTCGCTACAATTTCTGGCAAACCAATACTATATGAATATGGACTACTTAATCGCCTGTTTTGTGACTGACAAAGGTTCAGAATAAGTCCTGAACACTGGATAACGTACCCTATACATCTTTAGAAGATCAGTAGTTTGCTGTGGCCATACTTACAATGAGTATGTTATGGTATCTTGATTGGGCAAGGTACCAACGAAATATAGCGCCTCCTGCACAACTACACGAAATATTAATATAAATTATAACTAATAAAATCTCTTGAAATATGTAATAGCTATTATTATACAACCTTTTTATGACATTCGTTTTGGGTAAAAACCATTTAAGTAGTAGATAGTATAATAGACACCCGCCAACTTAGTTTTAACCATTAAACTCGTAGATTCTATTGGCAAGTCACGTATTAATTTTGGGATTTTATTATAGAAATGTACACCAAGCCCTATGAAAGATCGTTGCACTTTACTTTGGTGGAACGAAGGCGTAATTAATTGATACATTCTTTTTGTTTGGCGATTATTAATATCAAAATTTTGTTTATACGCGTAATATATTCTTCCTTATAAAAACTACATTATTAATTTATTAAGTTGGTTAACGTTAGCTGTGTGTTGTAATGTTTAGTTTGTACGATTCCCTAACATGAAATATTACATGTTTCTTCTGATGTATATAAATATTATTTACTAGGTTGATCCAAAAGTAACGATAGTAAAAATGATACACGTTCAAATAAAATAATGTATTATTTTACAGTCTCCTAACTAATCAGTTCACATTCTCGGTAGTTATATTAAAATTACAACAAATTGAATTGCTTTAAATTGGGTTGGCATACGAATGATCCAAACGCACGCGTAATGATAAATAATCACTATCGGACGAACATGAATCATCAAAACTGCTCTCAGATTCCGTATCACACTCGTCTTTCAATTCTATAATAAATTTATCAATTTCCGCGTCTAAGCTTCCATCCATTTTACAAAACTTATCCTCAATACGTCGCACATGTTTTATACGCAGTCGGGTTTTTTGTATTTTTTAATTTTTTTGTGTGTAATAGACCTATCATTGATTCAGTTGGAAAAAATATTAGAACACGATTTCGTGAGCCATGACCACGTTTTATGCTATAATATGTACCTATGTTTGCCCAAAATTCTTCTGTATTTTCATTGAGCGACTCAGTTTCTTTTGTTTTTTGTATTTATAACACTATTTTCTATTTTAATTTTCAATATTATATTACATTGGTAGAAAATGCAAAAAATCGGGAGAAACGGTCGCTAAAACGGGATATCGGAAGACGATAACCAAAATCAGTAGATCTCCCGATAAATCGGGAACTTTTGCAACACTCGTCACTTGACAGCAAGTAATGCTAATCTAATGGGAAGGTAATGACAGCTTGTCAGAGGTAAAATAACTGTGAACGGACTGTAGTAGTAAATAGTAATCGATATTTGTCTTTGGGACTAGGAGCACATTCTTTTTCTCTCCTTAATCTGTATTAAAGTTTAATGCCTGTCGGAAAATAAATTATTCTTCAACTGAACTGAATAAAATCTTTCATTCCCTCCCCCTCACAAAAACTGGTTTTACAGCATGGTATCGTAATAGTTCTCGTAATAGAACATAGATGGTGTTTTTACAATTGTAAAAACAGAAAAAAAAAAGATTTTCAATTGATTTGTTTTTGCAATTGTAAAAACACCATCTATGTTCTATTACGAGAACTATTACGATACGTAGCAAAGTAATATTAGAATATACTACAAAATTAATCACAGGTGGCGCTTAACACATATAGTTTGGCTATAGAGATTCGTAAATTAAATTATTTCAAAATATTATTTCATTTTTATTTTTAGTATTGCTGTTTTTGAATATTGTATTTTAACAATGTTTTTTTAATATTGTTTTTTGATTTTTTTTTCATGTCAAAGAAGTATAACTTCTCACGCGCGTACAAAAGTACACGCACCCTTTTTTTTTACGACGAACTTGGCACCCATTTAGACCTCAATTCTATTTTTCTCACTTGGCTCTCATTTCATATTTATGGTTTTGGTGAGATATCATTACTTTTTATCTAGAAATTATTAGTGTTTAATATACCTCCTGTTATTTGTAAAATAACTCTATACAGTGGACCCGCTAATTACTTTCACTAATTTTCAATAATTTTCAGTTTTCAGATTTTTCTCTTTGTATACGCCTAATACTCTCTACCTCCTGTCTACCTTCATACCAAATATCAAGATTCTAAATCATCTGGAAGTAGGTTAGGTTTTTGATCCTATGTCAGTGAGTCAGTCACCAAAATGCAGATTTTTAAACGTTAATATATCAATAACTGTTTGAGCTATATTTATGAAATTTTGAATTCTAAATAAACTAAGAGGTTTTAATATATGTACCAAAATTCATGTATGTTAGTTAAATACGGTTAAATAGTTCTCGAGTTGTAAAGGGGTCAAAGTAGCTCGAAATGGTTCGTGTAATATTACACATAGCGCTGCGTTACCAGTTTCCTCTTTTTTGAACTTTGGCTGGACACGCTGCCGCGTGTCTAGATTCAGATATCCTACTAATATTATGTGAAATTTTTTATAATAATAATAATAATAATAATATTTTCACTTTCACGCAAAATCTACTGAACGGATTTTGATTAAATTTTGCACACAAGCAGCCCATGACTTGGAATAAGACGTAGAGTACTTATTATCTCGGAAAACGCGTGCAAAGCCGTAGGCAGAGCACTAGTGTGGCTATATACCTCGAAGCTACCTCGTTTCAACAATAAAAAAATCTTTATTCAGTCTGCCATTTACACTAAAGTTATACAGTTGACGAAGCCACCTAGTAAGCATAAAATAATTTATATTCTGACTGGATGCCCCACTCTTCCTTAACAAAAACAAAAAAGACACATATTATATACTATGCATAGACATACATAGACACTATAACATAGAATTTGCACGTCGCGACTGCCAATCTCATCATATTCGAAGAAACTGAGGCAGCTGAGGTATTTCTAAAGGAGCAAAAAGGTTGTAATATAACCAGTGTCAACTCAACGATTTCAAAGATCGTTGTCAAGGAAATGAGCGAGGGAAAATCAGCTTTATTTACTTACCTTGAACTCGAAGTGGAGAAGACTGGATGTTTAAAGAAGTTCATATCTGACAATGAGTATTGAAATCTAATACGTTTTGAACGGGAACATGGTTGTTCGTTCAAAGATATCATTTATGCGTTAAAACTCTTACTAATCGATATCTTTACATAGAAGATATTTGGGGAAAATTGTTTGGTATTTAAGCAGTTTATATCCTAAACATATTTTTTACAATGTTTCCGTTTCCGAAGCAGTAGCCCTGTGGAATAGGTATGAGTAATTAGTTGAGTAACAATAATAAACGATCTCATTTGTGGAATAAAGAATAAAAAAAGAAAAAATATATAATCCATTTTCAGGTTTCTATCTCTAAGTATGTCTACCTTATGGAGGCCATACACGATCAAGTATACTGGTCAAGTTTGCAGCGGACTTGACGCGGCATCCAGTATACTTCTTATCTCATTAGTATATTTCTATCTCATGCACACTAGATGCCGCGTCAAGTCAAACTGCAAAGACAAGTCAAACTTGACAAGTACCAAGTGTATGGCCTCCATAATAGTGCAGATAGGAACTTATGAAAAAATCGGGTCAATCCGACAATAAACCGAAAGTGCAGTTAAAACTGAATTCCAATTAATGCAGCCATTGTCGAATAATTGGTACAACTGCAAATACATACGTAGTAATGTTGTACTGAATTGCAAGTTGGAATTTTGCGGAGTTTTTAAATGTGATAATATGTATCATCGCGTTGACGTCGGTACTTCGGCTTAAATTTGAATATGATTTTCGTAAAAATAATAAGTGCCTCGATTTACAATTTTTTGCACACTGTTTAATTTCAAATATATTAATATAAACATTAGTACCCGGATGACCGAGCTTAGCTCGGTTTAGTATTGCTTAACAACGCCATCTGCTTTAGCTTTAGTGTAGCTACTCTCCAATACATGTCAGGAAGAGTCTATTGCAGCCGTTTTTCATTGCCTGAAAACACGGATAAAACGACATTTTTTAAAAATGAATCCTTGCTAGATCGATTTATCGCCCCCGACACCCCCTGCATACTAAATTTCATGAAAATCGTTGGAGCCGTTTCCGAGATTCAGAATATATATATGTATACAAGAATTGCTCATTTAAAGGTATTAGATTAATTATTAACACCAAAATATGAAAAACTTAAAATTATACTTTTTATTCCATAAAAATATTTTGTTTTCATGTTTGAATATTTGCTTAGTAAATTATTAATTCAATATAAATGTACCCTTGTACCTGACCCGATTTGATTATCTATATAACTCCCAAAATTTCCATCTTTCGTCCCAATTATTGATACACTAACACACTAGCAAGAAACTTACATCGAAACATGCACTAGTGATTATAGTTAATTTTAGCTTTCTGTTATTTTGAGATTAAGAAAAAATTTTTATTTTTTAAACTTTAAACTGAATGGACTCAATGGATTCACCATTATTCTAGAGGAAAGCGAAAGCGCTTATCCTGTTTTTACTTATCACTTCCGGCTCGGTCCACCGGTAATACCGAAGGTCGGTAACGGTACGGAAACATTACACGGGCCACAGCCCACGTATAGCTGGGTCATGGAGAAGGTACAGAAATACAGGTTTTTTCCCATCCCATTGCTATCTTTTTTTCATAAAATTGCGAATTATTTTCTTACTGACAGTCTTATTTGGTTTGGAGACCATACCGGTACCATTACGGTATTGATATCATTGACGGTAATTATATTAATACCGTTATACGTGCCTGAACAAATTGGACCCAACCATCAAAAGTTTATCAAACTGAAAATATTGCCTTCTCTGTTATTAAGCAGGTGCAACATGAGCGTCGTTAGCGTCGATTTAATTAAAGGCAAATAAAATTTTATTATTCTCATAACAACCAGTACCTATATCATATTTATCAACATATTCCAATATAACCTTTATGATTGTCATTGTCATACTTAGTTTGGTTATTTTAATCTCGTCAATTCCATGTAGTTCTACGTAGGTATCGTTGTCTATGCAGCCGGTAATTCCATGGCTCGCTTACGGAAAACTGTTATTCGGCCCGCGTCCCATATAATGTTATTGTCCTGGCGAGTGCGAGGGTCTTTTGTGCCCTTTTAACTAAATTAACGTTGTTTCGACCACCCGCGCCTCATGTCCGCCTGGTACCATAATAATTAGAGTTATGATAATCTCCTGTGTTCTCTGAATCGTACAGGTTTAAGAAACAAACGTGTATTTTGTTGTTTAGTTTTATTGCTTACTTTGCGAACGTATCTTTATCTAAACAAAGGTTCATATTCGTATCCTTGATTTGTCGTTATATTGTGTTGCGATATGGCATGGGGCATAAAATTAAAAAGTTAAATAATTACAAACTGCCAACTGGGCACACATTTACACCTCTCTAG
This sequence comes from Thymelicus lineola, assembly GCA_963932265.1. Taxonomy (NCBI): domain Eukaryota; kingdom Metazoa; phylum Arthropoda; class Insecta; order Lepidoptera; family Hesperiidae; genus Thymelicus; species Thymelicus lineola. The sequence goes on along the minus strand of OZ010700.1, from coordinate 4,521,710 downwards.
CTGATGATTGAACATGAAACCATTCACTTGACACAACCAACTAGGTTGCATGAAAGTCTAAGCCAGGAGCACGTGAGAAATTATTCTAAAATATTTAAAATTGTTTGTATTCAGGCGAAATCAATGTACATAAAGAACAAAATTATTAATTCGGATAACAAGATAAAAACCACTTGGAATATAATTAACAGTGAGAACGGTAACGCAAAGTCCTGTGATTTCAATTACGAATTATTGATTAATAATAATATAATCAGTGCTGATAAAGACGTGGCAAGCGAATTTGAAAATCACTTCCGTAATATTCCTATAACATTAACCAGTTCACTAGCTTCTTCACCGACGGAAGCACTTTCTATATTAAAAAATCATATTAATGAATGTAATATTTTATTTGAATTTCAACATATAACCGCTAGAGACTTAATTAAGGCCTTTCAGTCTCTGAAGGTAAAGAATACGGGTGATTTGTGGGGCATCTCGGTGAAAATAATACAGCATATTATAGGTATTATAGCTCCATATTTGGTCGTAGTTTTTAATAAATGTATAGATCTAGGTATCTTTCCAGATCTTATGAAATGCAGCAAAATCATTCCACTTTTTAAAACAGGTGAAAAAACTGATCTTAATAACTATAGACCAGTTTCTGTTTTACCAACCCTTAGTAAAATTTTCGAAAAGATAATATTGAATCAAATGCTAACCCATTTCAACAATAATAAATTATTACATCCTGAGCAATACGGTTTCACTAAAGGCCGTAGTACAACCGATGCCGGGGCTAGGCTATTAAAGCATATATTTGAAGCATGGGAGGCGTCACATAATGCCATAGGAGTATTTTGTGACTTATCTAAGGCATTTGATTGTGTTGAGCACGAAACATTGCTGTTTAAACTTGGCCACTATGGTATAAAAAACAAGGCCCTTAGCTTGATCGCGTCTTATTTGAGTAATAGAATACAAAAAGTCAGCATAAACGATATTAAGTCATCGGGGTCACCGGCTGTGATGGGTGTACCGCAGGGCTCGATCTTGGGTCCGTTTCTTTTTCTGGTATACATTAACGATTTACCACATTATGTAAAGAACCAAGCGGATATTGTACTATTTGCTGATGATACATCACTAATATTTAAGTGTGAAAGGAATAAAGTAAATTTCGACGACGTAAATAGTGCTCTTTCGCATGTATCGCGTTGGTTCACTATCAATAATTTACTATTAAATGCAAAAAAAACGAAATGTATAGAGTTTGTGCTACCTAATGTTAAAAAAGTCAGCAAATCTCTTAAACCTAAATAACGAAACATTGCATATGGAGGAATCGACGGTCTTTTTAGGGGTGACCTTAGATAGTAAACTTCAATGGGGCCCACATATAACAAATCTCGCGACAAAACTCGGTAGGGCTGCTTTTGCTGTTAGGAAAATAAGGCAGTATACAGACGTCGAAACTGCTAGGATAGTCTATTTTGCTTATTTCCACAGTGTTATGTCTTATGCCATCTTGCTGTGGGGCAAAGCAGCCAATATAAAACAAATTTTCATACTCCAGAAACGGGCAGTTAGGGCTATTTATAAACTTAGGTCTCGGAATCTTTGCGTGAAAAGTTCAAGGAAATAGGTATACTTACAGTAGCTTCCCCAATATATCTTTAACAATGTAGTTTTTATACGGAAGAATATAAACGCGTATAAACAAAATTTTGATATTAATAATCGCCATACGAAAAGAATGCATCAATTAGTTACGCCTTCGTTCCACCTAAGTAAAGTGCAGCGATCTTTCATAGGGCTTGGTATACATTTTTATAATAAAACTAGCAGTTGCCCGCAGCTTCGCACGCGGAAATTATGCTTATTAAGAAATTATATTTGTACCCCCTCACAGAAGAAAATTTAATAACAGGTTAATTTATATTAAATTTAGGACTTTATAAGTAAAACCTATACAATCACAATCATTCCTCCGGCTGCGGGTTTTGAAAAATAAACAATATTCACATTAATTTGTTTTTTTTCTTTTTCATGAAAAAATTGAAAAATTAGAAAACATGCATTTCATCAATTAAAGGAGAAACGTTTGAAGCAAATTTAAAGCAAATTGTTGATATTTTAAAAATAATCCATACAAAGTTTCATCTTGTTTCCAGGGAAACCTTTTAATTTTTCTGGATGAAAAGTTTTCTAAAATATGACCAAAAGTATAAGAAACAACTTAACTAATTTGCGTCAAAATCAGTTCAAGGGTTTTGATGTGATGCCCGGACAAACAAACAGACAGACAAACAATAATTTTAAAAACAAATTTTTGGTGCTCTAACATGTTTTTGAAGTGTTATTTATTGGTTAAAAATTTCTATATTAATCCCTATCCCTCTTTTTATCTCTCTCCCTCTTCCACTCATAGTCCCTCTCCAGCTCCCTGTCCCTCTCCCTCTCCCGCTTCCTTTTCCGCTGCCTGTCCCGTCCCAGGTCCCTCTTCCGCTCTCTTTCCCTCTCCTTCTCCCACACCTGGTCCCTCTCCCGCTTCCTGCCCCTCTCCCTCTCCAGCTCTCTATCCCTGTCCCTCTCCTGTTGCCTGTCCCGTTCCCGGTCCCTCTTCCGCTTCCTGTTCCTCTCCCGCTCCCTGTACCTCTCGCACTCCCGGTCCCTCTCCCGCTTCTTGTCCCTCTCCCTCTCCCGGTCTGGGTCTCTTTTCTGCTTCCTTTCCCTCTCCCCTCCCTTTAGGGGATGACTTTCCAGAAAACGTAATACTTCAAAATTTAGTTTCTATTTTTGAACTAATATGTAAATTTTCATGTTTTTAATTTCAAAAATGACGAAGTTGCGTACTGTCTGTCGTCCTCTAAATTAACTTTTTAAGGGATGATTTTCCAAAAAAATGTGTTAAACTTAATTTTTGTTTATTAGTATAAACTTATTTAAAAAAAATCATACTTATAACTCTAAAACTAACGAAGTTGGTTTGTATGAAAATGACTTCGGACCCCTATTTTTGCTAGTTAGGGGATGAATTTCCAAAAATCCGTTCTTAGCTGACGTCTCCTTAGCATAATCTATCTCCCTGCCAAATTTTATTATAATCGGTTCGGTAGTTTCTGAGATTTTTTGTTTAATCAGTGGTGTGTCTCTTTTCAATTTTATATATATAGATCCCAAAATTAATACGTGACTTGCCAATAGAAACTTTCAAAAAACGTGTAAAGACACAATTGTTAGGCAAGGGATATTATAGTGTAGACGAGTATTTAAATGACAAAGACGCATGGAAATGACCAGCTCTGCAACCAGTTCCGCTCAGAATAGTAAATACTTTTGTATTATTATCTTTTTTTGTAATATTTTTTTTAAAAGATGTGCTGAGGAGTTTCTTTAGGCTTTTCTTCTCCTCCACGATAAAGCACCTTCCGAAAAGCCAAAAAATGACGTGCATAAGTGTATCAGTGATACCTATATGAATAAAATATTTTGACTTTGACTTTGACTTTAAGATGAATTTCTCTCTTGAAAACATTCACATAATATTTTGACGCCATATTTGAAAATCCACGAATATAGAATCCACGTATATCTACCAAACGCCAAAAAGTCACGTGCGAAATATACTATGTGATAGAAAATTGTAAGAAAATAACAAAAATCAATGGATTGGAGGGGAAATCTATAGAAAAACCTTCATCCACCCGTAAACAAAATTCCGAAATCATACAAATAACAACAATTCCTTAGGAATTGGAACAGTTCAGTATAATAATGTAATAGCTGCAAAATTGTCTTACAAATGAGTTGATTTATTAAACTTTTCTCACTATTTGAGGCTGGGTTAATCATAAACCTAGAGTAGATAAAGAGGAAGGAAAAGAAAAGTGTAGTAATACTTACAATTTACTTGTGGAAGAAGGCAAAGAGATGAAGTTTAACAGAGTTACACCTTTATCTTCTTAAATGCCAAAAATAATTTATGCGATAATATTATCAATAGCAAAATGTATCGCCTTCATGGGATTCACCTGTTTCTTCAAACAATCCATCCAAAACAGCAAGAAACAACATTTTGCTGAGCAATAATAAAAAAGCGTATAAATTCTGAACTTTTGAAATATCAGAAAATATAAACTGACAAAGACTTCGTATTCTCGTCTAGAATAGCAGAGCTATATTGCAATGTTGCTTTCTTCTATAAAAAGTTGAGTGAGATAGCCAGTAAAACCATTTCGTGAATGTGTGCGGGGAGTACCCTCTTTGAAGTCGTCTATGGATTGGATTACATTACTTTGCATTGAGTGGTATCTTTAAAAGAGTTCTTCAGACTATTCGTGTTTGAAAAGTTCTGTATTGCTTTGCCTGCATTGAGATGCAGTTTTCGAATATAACGTGCGTACTCGCGTTTACTAGAACGTTTATTTGAACATGTTTTTTAGTTTCGTTTATACGAATTATTTGCATGTCTTTTATCTTTTGCACTCCGGTCTGTCTGTCGATCTGCATGTCTGTTTGTCAGAATTTTGTCTATTAGTTTAAAATTCGAATCCACTGGATGGAAAAATTTGTTGCAAGTCCATAGTGTTGCGTACCCAATCAGGTATATCACCGTACTTCTTATTTAGATTTTCTGTTTATAATAAAAAAATCGAGTTTAACGATTACCATATCAAATGAAAGAGCTGCACAAATACATATTTAACAATTTGTAGTTCAAAATATTAAACATTAAATTCTAAACAAAATATTCTTAGCTATATTCACAAACGGTAATCTATCGCATGCGAATCCATATCTTGTTTTGCTTACGTTTTTAATTTAACGTAACTAAATTTTAAATATAACTGCATTTTCAAACACCCTCACTTCAAACACTTCTGATGATAACCCTTGAGTTTTTGTCGCGTAGTCTGATGGTAACGTTATATAAATTGAAATACATTTACAATTAATAACTATGTAATTGGTCTTGTGGTTTTTAAATGTTAAAACGCGTGCACTCTGCGATAACATTTCATGCGTGTTTTATAAAAACTACTATTTTTTTATTTGTAATTGGACGATGTTGGTTGGATCACATTTACCTATACGCAAAATTACGTGCGTAAAAATTATTAGGAATCCTGCTAATCTAAGTGTTCTCTACAGGGTGCGTAAAGTCTGCTACACACTTGGCCAGCGTGGTAGAAATAAATCAGGTTCACAATATATGATACTATAGCTAAACACGCACGTGTAAACTGTGGAACAAACTACCTGCATCGGTGTTCCCTCTAAGCTATGACATGGGGTCCTTCAAGAAGCGGGTCTATCGTCATCTTCTTGACCGGCAACGCGTTGGTGACGCCCCTGGTGTTGCTAATGTCCATGGGCGGTGGTGATCACTTACCATCAGGTGACCCGTCTGCTCGTTTGCCTGCTCTAACCATAAAAAAAACAGAGTTTTAGAGCAAATGATGATGAGTCACGAGGATTTCAATCAGTAGGATTTAAACCTTCAAGATTTGTGATTAAGGATATATCGTGGATAAAGCACTTAACGGAACGCTACGGAGGTGTCTCACGCACTTAACTAGTTAACTGATCCGTTTTCCTTGGAACTAGTTTATTTGTTTAGGGTACAACAAATAGGTAGTTGAGGAAACTTTTAGCAGCGTCTTAGATTGCGTGTACTTCTGTTGTTGAGGAGGGGACATTTGACAATGTGTGCGTTTAGGTTATGACTTTTAATACTTTTATACATTTATACAAGAAATTGTAGTGGTAGTGCGCATGTTGGTTTTACAGTTTCTACACACTATTTGAATTCGAAACCAGCACGCAATCCTAATTCTAGAAGATATGTGCTTATTACAAATTATCACTAGAATTCATTATCACTTACTTCAAGAAAAACATGATAATTCTGCGTGCCTACCTGGGAGTTCTCCATAATTTTCACTAAGTAATGAGAAGACTGCCAATCCATGCTTGACCACCGTTGACTATATCCGTTAACCGTTACAAAGGTCTGTTATACACGGTATACACACCACACACCATCTGTACCCAAACAAATAAAATAAAAATACAAAAAATACGCACCATTTTCGATTATGATACGCATTTCCGTATTCAACGCACTTGTTACCCAAGCTGGTATCCTTCATATAACAGTAGTGTAGTTAAGGTTACCAGATGGCAAGACTGAAATATCTGGACAAAACTTTAAGAAGTCGGGATTTGTCGGTACAATTTTTTTAAATAGCCGGCAAACGAGCTAATGACGAAAAAAAATAGCTACAGCACATGTAATGTGGTAAACGCGTACTGCTTAATCGAGTTAATTGTCGGGACATTTTGTATTTTGTCGGGATTCTGGACATCATGTGAAATGTCGGGACAATCCCGACGAATCCCGACCATCTGGGAACCCTAAGTGTACTGTAGCCATACATTCCGCCACTACCGTAAGAACTAAAGAATGCAGAGCTTTGGAGATTACGTCGTCGCTCCCCTTGTTTTCCAGTGGGGCTATGATTCCGCGGGGTGTTCTTTATTCTACTTTATTGGGATTTTCGTCTCAGAAGCCAGGAAGGGAAAACTTGTTCTACACCCTTTAGTCAGAATGCAACTTATATCTAGTTAATATTTAAAACGTGATGTCGATAATATAACATCAATAGATAAAATTAATTCTTTACAAAATCAATATAGTCTGTTGACGTTCAAGTTTTTAAAGTTCAAATTTTTAATAACTAAACATTACCTACGAATTCTTAATTTAAAAGGTAACTTAATCCATTGTCATTATTCATTTGTCATTAGATACATAATCCCCTAATGATTTATATCTATCCTTATTCCAAAATTTTATTTCCCATGCTATTACCGTAAAAGATTACATTATAATCGGAGCTCAATTTGTTACGAAAATTACCTCAATAATAGCTACGGGGTACGTGCTCTATATTTTTGTTATTAAGTATTTTAATTTAATGGCGACATGCAATTTTCGGCCAGTATTGTCTACCTTACTAATGTTTTTAATAAAACCCACAATACGCTCAGCTAGCAATATAAAATTAACCTCAATTTATGAAAGTGGTCGCAATTTAAATAAATTAAGGAACAAGAGATTATTCGGTTTTCGCTATTTTTGTTGAACTAAATAGTTACCTACTTTCACTCTTTCTCACCATCTTTTATTCGTTTGGTTAATTTCTAAGGCGACCTTTTTTAAAATCCTGCTTATGTTATTTATTACGTAAGTAATTAAATTCGGAATCTGGCAAACAAATGGAATTTATTGAATCCAAGAAATAGGGCTTCTTAGTCTGAAAACAAAACAAAGACTTAGCTAGGTTAGATATGTTAGACGTTTTGATCTATATTTTTTAAGGGATCTGTAGTTTTTTATTAGCAGTAATGACGAGTAAAAAATCCAACGAAAGTTTTTTAATACCACTATATTATAACAAATTTAAAATAATCCTTGCTTTTCTGTTTTACTTTCAACCAGTAACTTTACGAAGAAAATTTTAATTATTTACAATGTTTTACATCACCAGTCTCACCGGAAAGTCAGGTCTGACTTTAAATAAACGAGTCGTCTTTTCATTGTAGTATCATAAATCAAGCGCCCGTCACGGTACAACAATAGGGCTTCAGTTGTAATGCCTATTTTCAAACCTTCGTAATATCTGGGCCAAGGGAAAGGACTACCACATTAATTATTTATCTTATTCCGTGTTTTTTCAAGTTATGACGAAGAATCTCATTTGTTTTTTGCGTATTAAAACACGCGAAGTAATAATACAAACAAACAATAATTAATGTTTTTATCTGTAAACTTAGTATTAATTGTTAAAATAATTGGTACTGTTTGACGACTTAAATAATTTGACGACCCATATAATGGTTACCATATCGGACCATGGAACCAAAGATCCGTTTTCGATTCATAGCGAGGCCCAAAGAATGAAGAGTTTATTCTCTGTTCTCTGTATTTATGTGTTGTCCATGGTTCCCATGACACAGGGAATCTTAGTGTGGAGCTATGAGTGTGTAGCGATATTTATTTATAATATTTTTCACATATATTATACATGCACATATGTAATACACTCAGTAACTCATAAACTATAATTATTTCATTGGATAATAAAACAATGGAGATACGAACTTATGATAACAAAATACACATTAAAATGCATACATTCGTCTTTTAAATGCGTTTAAAAAAATGAAAAAATAATCTATGTTTAAATGAGTATTGGTTTTCTGTCAAATTAATCATTATAACTCAGTAATTACCACTAAACCGAAATAATTAACCTACTAAATTAACCAATAAACTAAAATAATTAAAAAAAATACGAGAATACTGTTTAATAACTGCAATCCTTCATTAATTTCGAAACGCAACTTTGTAAAACAAAGCGCCAATAATCCCAATACGTACGTTCAATTAAAAAATAAACACTCAACTAGTTTTACTCTAAAGCGTCAAAACTACTATGAGAAATAAACGATGAATGTAGTTTGGAACAATAACAATAAATCTGGCAACATATGAGGCACAATGCCGCGGCCGGCTCACGCTACAACTTTTCCAATATTGACGCGCCCGCCTTATGACAACGGGCAAAATGGCGAAGGTTCATCCGATAATCATTCCGTAGAGGCGTAGACACCGTAGAACAAGCTGCGTTTGATAATTTAAGGCATTTTAGATACATAGATAGATTACTCCTTATTGTACACTCCAAATAGATAGAACGTAGGTTACATTAGAACATACTATAAATAATATGAAGTACAAAAGGCGGTCTTATTGATATAGAGCGGTCTCTTCCAAACTTTTGGGCAAAAGACATGGTAATTATTTTATTGGTATTACTCCTCTTTTTTTCAAAAATCATTGGTATTACTAATGTTGAGATCTCATAGCCCTTTTATGCCGATTGTAAAGGATCTCAAATGCACCTCCACCAATTTGACAGGAGTGTTGTGAAGAAGTAAGGGATATTACGATGCACGTAGTCTGAAGTAAGTCACTAATGGACTGAAATCAAATGAACTTGGTAGTAAGTAAGCTACTGTTGGGCTACATACGGTTACAACTGGGCTATAGTTAGTAGTCCCGGGTTTGACTTCCGGCTACGTGACATGATAATGTGACAATAAAAGTTTGTTTTGGGTCTTGGTTGTTCGTGAATTTCATTATACTCGTACTTATGCTCATATTACAAGGATTGTTAATTATGTTAATGTATATAAAAATTTTAAATTAGCTCGATTTTATGACATGATTTTAGAATAGATGGTAATGACTTATACGTACATCATTCAGACACGTGCACTCTTCATACGAAGTTTATCTGTTTGATTTTATTTATTATCATTTAGGTTTATTATACGATATTTTTCCGATTAGAGAATTCATTTATTTTATAAAAATATTTGTTTTAAGACAGAATTTAACGAAAATTTAGTTCTATTAAAAATTTAGTACTAGTTGAGTAAGCCCAAAATTTTCCTCTATTTTCCAGCATATTTTTGACGATATGACAAAAATTTTAATTTATCAATCTTTTGTTCAATGTCTTTTGAAATAACTAACCTATTTTGGATGCGCTCACGCGATAATTTAAAATTTTAACTGGATTAGATTTTAGAGAGAGAATTTTACTTCCTGATAGCAAAGTTTTTAGGGTCCGTAACAAAACGGCAAAGGTAAATCAAATGCAGGTTTTTAAAAAAATTATTAACTTGACGAACGGTTTAAAATTAATTTTTTAATTTTATACTTTAAGTTCTTAACATATTATTACATGACATAATTTAATAACTTTTAACTCTAGGTATGACATTTTTGATTAAAAGAGAAATTGCTTTTAATTTACATATTAATGTAAGTGTATTCTTTTGTAATTGATTATTACTTAACTTTAACCCAATAATTATTGTGTTCCATTTATTTTTAGAGTGATTAATTTATTTAGAGTGATTGATCACTCGTTTTCTACTACGTTTCTTCTGAAGTAATCCTCGTTTATGCTAATATTGTGTTCATATTCAAATAAATAAAATTGCTTAGCAGTCGTCCTTATAGCCATGTGCACGTACAAACAATACAGTTTTATTATTAAACGTATAATACCAGAGAACTTTCCAATATAAATATAAACGTATCCATGCTACATTTAAAATACCAAGATGGCGCCCACGCATAGATCAGCCGAGCATATGAGATCATTTGATAGTCAAATGCTGATGACAGACATGGCGGGTGGCGGGGTTACTCAATGTTACTTTATTACAGCTGAAAATCGTATAAGATATTCTCGGCGGCCAGTTATTTAAATGGTTACTTTATCATAATTTTCAATTACTATATTTGTTCTAAAATATAATATATCGCTACATAATATAATTCATTACCTCCAGGTTTAATTACTAAATAATTATAGAACAGACATCTCGAACAAAATATATGTCCAGCCAGGAGGTTCCATTTCCAAATATAGCCCCGGTTCTCCTTTAAAAATCGAACGAATCCATTGAAGATTGAAGCCACGTGGTGCCAATGCATTGGGACATACATCGTGTTCGCGGTGTCGGTTCTATACGCTAGTACTAATCCCACCAAAAACATAAATGTAAAAAAGGAGAGCCAAGTTCAATACAAAAATTATGCTTGGCTGTGGGCTTCGCCGCAAAAAGAATAGAGATCTAAATGAGTGCCAAGTTCTATGCAATATCTAAATATGTATTTATAGGAACGAAATAACATTATGAACAAGTATTAAACTCTATTTCTTTGCTGTATTGGATACCTATAACAATTGCTGTTATTTAAAAAAGTGAGATCTTAAAGTAGGTTAGATTTGACTTGGCCAGTTTTAACTACATCAGTCATTTTATAAAGTTATTCAACATTTTAATTCTGATAAAAATTGGCCAAGTCAAATCTAACCTACTTTAAGATCTCACTTTTTTAAATAACAGCAATTGTTATAGGTATCCAATACAGCAAAGAAATAGAGTTTAATACTTGTTCATAATGTTATTTCGTTCCTATAAATACATATTTAGATATTGCATAGAACTTGGCACTCATTTAGATCTCTATTCTTTTTGCGGTGAAGCCCACAGCCAAGCATAATTTTTGTATTGAACTTGGCTCTCCTTTTTTACATTTATGTTTTTGGTGGGATATCATTACTTTTTGTAAAGAAAAATAATATACCCTGTTCAACAAATCTTATAGACTAAATTGACGTTTCATGGGTGACCAGTTTCGGGTGTAAATTAAATAGTGATGACCATAAACCAGAAAGTGAATCGGAAAAACATTAGCTTTTACGGTGAGCCGAATATTTGTATGATTATTGAAGAGTCCCTAAAACTGTTATAAAAATAAGTTTAAGCAACCATATTATCATATATAATTATATTCATAATATATTTACCCTGATTAACTGAATTCAAAAGTTATTCTGCTTACAAGAACGAGTATTTGGTTATGGTTATATTCGGTATACAGCTAATTTTATAATATTTAGCCGAGTACTAAATATCAAGGTAAATATGACAAACAGGCGATTCTCACACTGCTCCACGCCCCGCCACACAGCGTATATCTGCCTCACCGCGCATTGTTTTAATGGTGTACCAAAGTATATCAGCTTCTATGGAAAACACGCATGGTTTGTTGCGTTGAATGTGTTGTACATTACAACGAATTTCCGCGAGGGACAGCAAAGGGAAAAGTGTCCGTAAAACGCGTAAAATTACGGGTAGGGCTGCGGTGCGGTCTACAACAGCTATTTTCGAATATCTATTTGGCGGACACTAGCGCCATTGATTAGGGTGGCATAACTCTGCAAACTTCACTCCGTTTACAACAGCCATGTTCATATATCTATTTGTCACACACTAGCGCCATTTAGAAATTGGCATTATTGGAACCTCTATTTTTTGTAAACAGCTGGAAACTTTTTCAACTTTCCCTTCATATGAGATGGCCCTCGTTCTACCTTAATACTCCATGCGCTGAAGTATGCCATATTGTGCCATATGCATATTGAAGTATGCCTTAGTGCGAGTTTTACGTGACATAACGGGCTCACAATGTAAATGCGAGTTGGCTAAGATTTGTATGGGACCGAAGCTTTTCTTTTCACTGCCGCTAGATGGCTCTGCTTCGGTCCCATACAAATTTTGTATGGGGACACCACTTATTTTTCGACTTTTTTTAACTTTTTGATTTTTTCCTACGCTTACACACAATTACCGAGCTGGATTCCAAATTTCATCCTTCTAGGTTATCTGGAAGTGGGTTAGATTTAGGTACTATATGTCAGTCAGTCAGTCAGTACTAAAATTTACGACTTTTTGACCTTCATATCTTTATAACCGTTTGAGCTAGCTTCATGAAATTTGGTCTTCTACATGTCCTTATGGATATAATTAAACACACGTAGTTTTATGTGTTTACGTTAAAGAGGTTTTGAGTTATAAAAGGGTCAAAAGTGGCACCAAGTGGTTCGTGTAATATTACACTCGGCGCTGGCTAGCCAGTTCCTTTGCTTGAACTTGGCTTGACACGCTGCCGCGTGTCTAGATACTTCAATGCTTTCAACGAGTGAAATATTAGAAAACGTCTACTGTCTACTGTACTGTACTATCTACTGTCTATGGCAGAAATATGAAATTATGGAAGCTAGGAAAGCTTTTTCAAAAACAAAAAAAAATCTATAGTTTTATTCCACCGTGTTGTACTTTTAATACATACGTATATATGTATAAGCAAAATTACAGCTTTCTAGCACTAAGGGTATCTGCGGACTGATGGACCGACGGACATGAAACTAAAAGGGTTCCGATTTGACTTCGGAATTCAAAACTTTTGAAAACAATTAATATTTGTTGCCATCCCTAAAATTCGAAAATAAAAGAATTTGTGTTTTACCACTAGATCTGTTTTGTATCAATTAAAAAGAACACTAAAATAAAAAGCAAAGTTATTATTGAGTCATATTATAACGACTCGATAGTCATGCGTCGAGCGCTTCCTCCCATACCGTGACGTGAAGGCATTTGACGATACGTCACAGAGGAGCCGATAACAGTAAATACTAGGGAATACAAATGAAGTCACGCCTCAAGTATATTTGTATCTTGTATCAAAGCTGCATTGAAACTGGCAAGTGGATGGAGTGTGCACGTGCCCATGTCCTATTGATATTGTTCTAAACAGAACTCGTAAACTTTTCCAATATCGAGCCGTGTCGACTGCATGCAAACAAATTGCATGTTGTACTCAGTTTCGCAGGTTTAGCGAAGAAATTCTTTATACTAGTCCGAAGAGAAATGCGCCCAAAATGTTTTTTTTAAAAAACGGCCAGTATAGCGGCAGTTTTAAGTAGTTTATCAAGAATCTAAAGTCTTGGTAAAACTTTAGAATAACCAAGTTTTAGTCTCTCAAAGTCGACGGTTCGTAGTGTACATTATATAAATTCTGCGCGTACGTAAGTGTTATTAGTATTACACGTTAAATATTGACTTCACGTATAGGTTTTAAAATATTGTGTTTTTATTCATGTGTTTTTATTATGAAAGAAAGAAATAAAAGAATATTCGAGGGATCTCTAACCGAGTTTGAGTGTTAGCTTGTCATGGTGATAGTAGTAGTGATAGATAGTTCGATTCCTGGATAGAGCAGACACTTATCAGTTATCACAGACTCACAATTGTTTCCGCATTATAGATACCTCTTATGTATGAGTATGTCGATGCCTCAAGGAATCCTACTGATATGAATGTGTAACGCCCCAACTCAGTCACTAATGTTTACTTAAATCACTCCTTAGTACACAATTTGTATGGTGATTCTTTACTAAGGAGCGATTAAAGTAACCGTTAGTGACTCTGAGAAGAGGCGTAAAAGTTTTTTTATCTGAATAAAGAATTTCTGGCTTGTTAACATTGTGTTAGGGGCGGGAAGACCAAAACGAATTAGCGAGAATGAATTGTTTCGTTACGTACCCGCTTTACATTATGATATCAGGGGTGATACAAAACGTCTTCCCGCTAGTTCTGTAAAGATTATCAATGAAATACTAGATCGGAGGGGGATTCGGCTGTATACAAAGTCACTTGTCTTTAATGTTGCCAGGTCTGTAGTGATAAAATGGGGACAGAATAAAATGTAATAAATTAAAAAGTATTCGAAAATGGTTTTTTCGAACACTTAGAAGTCAAACTAAGTGATACCGGATGAAGTCGGAAGAAACTTCCAGAGTGTTTTTTTATGCTTAGTCACAGAGTACATTTACCCTACTAGTTAATAAAAGGCATATATCAAAATCCGAGCAGTCTTGTCATTTAAAATTATCCTTGAGAATTTTGCCTTTTATTAGTTGAAAAAAAGGTACTTAGTTGAAAAGTTTTAATAATAGCTTGGAATAAGCATCGATACCCTTCGGTGCGTACATTATGTTGGCCATACTCGATCAAGTATACGTGGCATCCAGTAAACTTGACGGTGTTTGGCCACGACATGGCTATCTGGCCATATACTTTAGCTATCTCATGCAAACTGGATGCCGTATCAAGTCAAACTGCAAACTTAACAAGTACACTTGATCGTGTATGGCCAGTTTCAAGCGTCCCGATTAAGGTACATCGATAATATAGATATTTGCTTGAAATCGAGACATCCCACCTAAACAGAAACACGTGGCCACAGTAGGTGTCTTGTAAGGTTCATAATTTATTCTTTCGACGATGTTGTTTTGGAGTCTCCCCTACTGTCGCTCCTGTTACTGCACATGCGTACAACTATCCGTACACACACACTATATTGTTTCGTTTTATAGTAGGTAATAGCTTTGTTTAGAGACACGTGATCTATATTTTTAGTTATAGTGGCCACACCTGAATCGCTAGGGACTTGTTTCATCAGACGTTTTTATAAAATCATGTATAATTGTAGGTATACCTACAGATATGTTACAGTTAAATTATCGCATGGCAGAAGATAGGCAAGAGACTGGTATTACGAGTAAATATTATTTAGTAATAAGTGTAAGTTGATGATTTCATTCTGAAAACTTATATGTATAGCATAAGGCCATTAAGTATAGATTTTTGTAATCTGTATTATGAAAAGCAAAAGTGATCGACTAATGTATCAACGCACAGGCCATTAGGACGAGAAACTTAAAATTTCGCACACGTATTTCTCTTATGACGTAGGCATCCACTAAGGAAAAAATTTTCAAAATTCATCCTCCAAGGGGGTGAAATAGGGATAAATATGATAGGCATAATTTCCGCATGCGAAGCTGCGGGCAACAGCTAGTCATGTATAATACAATACAATACGATATACTATACTCAGAGTGTTCTAGTAAAAAATATAGGCGTTCAGTATTTCAACACAATCCAAGCATTGATACCGAATGAAAAAAGCGAATTGACAAAATTATCACGAATACACTACGAATGAAACATACATATCGGCGAGTCCTCGGTAGGGATGCACATTGAAAAAAAACATCGATGTTTTTTTCGATGCAATGCATCGCGTAATGGCATCGATGTAATATCGATGTTTCAAAAAATACATCGATGTTTTTATACATCGATTGTTTTTATTTTTAGTAGCGTGGGGACTAAAAAAAAGGCCATCGGCAGTGAATTTGATGTCCAAAAACTAAGGAAACACTTTTTTTTCTTTAGATTTGCCTCTTCCATGCATCGAAAAAAAACATCGATGCTTACTCGATGTTGACGTATTAAAAAAACATCGGATTAAATCGATGTTTCCATACTTTACATCGAGTGTTACATCGAACTTCGATGTATATCGTGCATCCCTAGTCCTCGGTAGTCGAAAGTCGGTAGCCGAATTAAACCAATAATATTATTTATTATGTAAATCTCGTTTTAAAAACGCCACCGTATTTGATGTTTTCATTTCGATTCGATCACTGGGTGTATTCGTCATGTTTATTGATGAGAGACACTGATTGGCAACTACGCCGGTATATGCGGCAATTCGTTTAACATACACTACAATATTGGCCGTCACTGAATTACTTATATCAACAAACATTATCAGTAACTAAAAGGGGGTCGATTCTTTGCACAGTTTTGTATCATCATATTTTTTAGAGATAATTGACTTGTTACTCGATCTCGCGTCTTCGGGAATCTTTGGACTTAGTACCCACCACTAAAACCATTACTATTAAAATCAAGCATTACATAAATATCATGTTCACTCATTGAAGTATTATTACTAGCGTATAAACCCGACACCGCGAACACCATGTATGTCCCAATGCATTGGCGCCACGTGGCTTCAATCTTCAATGGATTCGTTCGATTTTGAAAGAAGAACCGGGACTCAATTTTGAAAATGGAACCTCCCGGGCGGGACACACATTTTGTTCGAGATGTCTGTTCTATGATATTATACTTCAATGTGTTCACTCCATTTTATCGTTTTAATAGTCAGTTTTGTCAGGCTGTTTATACTGTTTATCTATGAACCCTGGAATTAACGGCATTATTGATGAGTACGAAACAAAACAAAAAATATATAAATCAATCGAACATTATTAAGGAACTACATTGAGGAAAACTACGAAACACTTACAAGCTTTATCATCAATCAAGAGGACAAAAACATGCCCGATTTTCCAAATAGATGACGCTGTTCACAAAACGCAATCCAAAATGGCCGCCCCTATTGCCGGCAACTGTTACTCGTATTGTAATTAACAAGAGATCGGTTTTTCTTTGTCTGTGACAGGAAGGAGATTCTATTAATTGTTGTTGCAATTGTTAACTACAGATAAACCTTTTTGAAATAGTATATAATAGTAGAATAGAACAGGTAGCTACTCTTAATTCCAATTCTGTGGAATTCAATATCCTGAAAAAGAAATGTGAATTTAATTGCCCTGATATTGTCAATTTTAAATTCATGAATACCTCAATGACCCAACCTAGACCTTTTAAAAAAACGAAATTGGCAGACTCATAATAAGATTATTGAAAGTAGCCATTACCGAATACGTGGTCAAATTGATTGGATCATCACACTTCGTTAGCACGATAAAAAAATACTCTATGCATTATGGATAGGGTCTCGCCACAAATTGCCTCCCCTCAGCATTCTTGCCAAATTACAGGCCCTTCGCTTCTTTTATTCGAAACCCCTGCCAAACTACGAAAGAGATGCATCATTGTCACACAAAGCAGCCAGGGAACAAAAACTCGGACTTATTATATCCTCGGCTCCCGAATATACTCGTTAACGATCATTTGAAGAGTTGTGGTGATTAAAATGTATGGATGGACGGAGTAAAAACTTTGCATTTCTTAAACTTTACCATTAATTTATTCACCCAGTTCAGTGAAGGGTTTCAGATCTATTACACAGGCACATTGAAGTATTATTACTTGCGTATAGAACCGACACCGCGAACACCATGTGTATGTCCCAATTCATTGGCGCCATGTGGCTTCAATCTTCATTGGATTCGTTCGATTTTGAAAGGAGAACCAGGGCTCAATTTTGAAAATTGAACCTCCCGGGTGGGAAACGCATTTTGTTTGAGATGTCTGTTCTATGACATTATACTTTAATACACAGGCACAGATATTTACCGACGATGAATTGTCTATGCCACATTATATAATTTGTTAAATACTATAGTATGTTATTTTGTCTTTTCGGTCAAACAAACAAATCAATAAAAAGAAACAAAATAAAATTTTGTCATAACGAAACAAAATTCTAATCGAATAGTGATACTGTTTTTTGTCTGTATCATTTGAATCCATAATTTCGTAGAAAATGCTTTGTGTTTTAGACAAATTTTTGAGAACAAACTTTGGTACCTACTTGGATAAAGTAAATGTTTATAAATCCATTTAAAATATCGATTCGATTCGCTTCTAGAATCCTACTCCTTAAACTTAAAGTTTACCCAAACAATTGACTCATCGTTATGATAATTTCATAAATTGCATATTTAGGTACACTATTTCAATACAATTAGTTCACTCCTAATTTCTATATAAGCAATTAAAGTAAAACTCGAGAATTAGATCTGTTTGTTTGTTTGAACCCGCTCAAACGCTCAAAGCGGATTTGATTTTGTACATTTATATAGGCTACGTTCATTTTCGAAGCAGATGATCTCTACAGACTTCATTGAAAAACCTCTTAATAACGTGTAATTATTATTTGTTCCAGAAATGTCGTTTACAACCTCAGTTTGACAGACCTCACAGAACAACGAAGGCTGATGTGGTATTCATCAGAAAACGACGTACAGATGTGTGTCGTCAAAGGAAAAGACGAGGTAAGTGTTATTTTTGTTTTATGTACAATAATAAATAAATAAAACGTTCTATCAAAATCGGTTCATCCGTTTAGAAACTGACAGACATAATTACGAGTACATACGGATTGTATTATAAAAACTAATTGCAAAATGTAGGTTACAACCATTGAAGTATAATGTCATAGAACAGACATCTCGAACAAAATGTGTGTCCCGCCCGGGAGGTTCGATTTTCAAAATAGAGCCCCGGTTCTTCTTTCAAAATGAAACGAATCCATTGAAGATTGAAGCCACGTGGCGCCAATGCATTGGGTCATACATGGTGTTCGCGGTGTCGGTTCCAACGCTAGTAATAATACTTCAATGGTTACAACATGAATAAAATGTATTCTAAAATTACTTTAGAGAAAATTTCATTCCAAGACATAAGGTTTTCTTAGAGTAAAGATATACGTCCCACAGGGATGATGCTGGAACTTAATTAATAAAGACAAGCGTGTCGTACGCTTTGAACAAGGGTTCCGTATGCGATTTATGGCTTTGAATATTTGAACCAGGGCTTATTTCAAAGACCGTTGGAATAATTTTGTTCTATTGTAAATAAGTAAGCTTTAATTATTCAGCATTTTGTATTGAGAATCCTACTAATATTATAAATGCTAAAGTTTATTACCCATTTACATAAAAACTGCTGAACGGAATTTCATAAAATTTCACTAATTCCTATAGCTTACGACCATTGAAGTTATAATGTACTGAAGTACAAGAACAGACATCGCGAACAAAATTTGTGTCGCGCCGGGAGGTTCTATTTTCAAAATCGAACCCTCGTTTTCTTTTCAAAATCGACTAAATCCACTGAAAACTGTAGCCAATTGGCTGCAGTTCATTCCCCAAACATCGGGCACACGGTGTCCGTTCTATACGCTAGTAGGTAATAATAGTTCAATGCTTATGACTGATTTTCTTCGAAGCCAAACAAATAAACCAGCAAAGAGAAAAATCTTTGATGAAAGCTCTCCTTGCCATTGAAGTATAATGTCATAGAACCATCATAGAACAGACATCTCGAACAAAATGTGTTATGTGTGTCCCGCCCGGGAGGTTCGATTTTCAAAACTGAGCCCCGGTTCTCCTTTCAAAATCGAACGAATTAAAGATTGAAGCCACGTGGCGCCAGTGCATTGGGACATACAGGGTGTTCGCGGTGTCGGTTCTATATGCTAGTAATAATACTTCAATGCTCCTTGCACTTTTTATTCTATGTAGTACGTAGTAGTGATTCGAGTCGATAGATTGGGGGTAATCTATGTTCGAGTCACTTTGAATCTTGAAGTGAGGGGGAGGAATACTAGGTACCTACAACGTAAGTTCTATAATATTTGTACAGGTAAAATTGTTCCACAGAATTCCATTATTCTGTAGAATCTTTCTATTACGAAGTTTAAAGAGATTCTCTCAGTACATAACGAGATTTGATTTAATAAGTATCCTTTATTTTTAGTTTAGATTTTCTTGCTGCACTGTAGAACGTTGATGAATCTAAAAACTATTTGTTATTTGCTATACTAAAAATTTTTAGGGTTTCGTAATCCAATCGGCTCCCTTATAGTTTTGTTACGTGCGTCCGTTCGCGGCTTTTTAGCTGAAAAACTTTTAATATTTAATTATTTATAAGGTCGTAAATTAACTAAGCAGATATCAATAACAGCCAAAAAACCTTTTATGTATATTTCGTAAAAATAAATTTACAAAATTAAATGAAATCTCACATCTTCACACAATCACACCTAACAACGAACTATTAAAATAACAATTTTAATTTTACTTATAGGTGGAAATATAAAAGCATAAAATAATGGTACGTGTGCGAAACTATTCGAACGAACTCATTTCTTTTACGATGCCAGGTCGTATTTTCTTCTAGACGGGAAATTAAGAAAATTAAAACCGTGCGAACTCATGTACTGTTTTACGGTTATTATTGTAATAAGAAATATTGTTTGATATGAATACTTTCAAAGATTTGTTATTTTCTTAGAAAAAAAATAATTACACTAGTTATTCCTATTTTTTTTTCTCTTTTTTCTCTGACTGATCTCTATATAGTTCTAGAGAATTTCGAATTTTCAAAATTTGGATTATCACTGCACTATAACGGACGAATATGATCATCATAATGTATTCTTGTCTTTGTGTGTTGTCCATAATTTCCATGGCATCCACGGCACAGGGAATCCTAATATAGAGCTATGGCCTATGAGTAGCGTTGCCAGGTTTCCCGATTTGCGCAGGACGTTCCGATTTTCACGGGTCTAGGGACATGTCCCGATTTGCACCTGATCGAGACGCTAAATATCCCGATAAATCAATAATTATACCAAAAACCACAATTACTCTAAAAAACAATTCAATTATGCACCACATCACTATGTCGAGTGCAAAAATGCGTTCAAAGTAGTTATCATTTCACTAGGGCTATCCCTCTCTATAAAATATCTGTAAAATTAGTTTAATTTTCTTCCCTTGGCTGGTATCGAACCCAAAAGGCTTATTTTTTCCTTTTTGAAGTCGGGTTTATTTATAAAAAGCTTTTTATTTCACAATTTTTAAGGTTCGTAGAAGAAGAATCGTAGCAAGAAATCGGGCTATTAAGTATTCTAATTCACTATTTTATACGAGTAGTTACTTTCGTTTGTCCCGATTTGCAGACCTAAATTCCAATTTTTTTACCTTCTGCTCCGATTAAAAATCGGAAATGGCAACACTAATGACTCCTATGAGTGTGTAGCGTTTAATATGACGTGTTTCAGTGTATCTATAGATCTCTAAAGAATGTAGAAAATATTTCGCCCTCGATTAAACTATGACTGTATAAACGCCAGCCCGTCTGGACACTAAACCCTATTTAGGGCCCATATTGATTGGAGATATCCCAAACTCGGCCATTGTCGAGCGACGTTAAATAGGCAATAACGTTAGCTGGAACGACGCCGTTGCCAGCTATAGTGTTTGATTAAATACGTTAAATTATAGCGTAGGAGTAAACTACAAACTCAGACTTAAAAGTCTGCATTCTTTGGAGGTATTGACACTGTTGAACGTATAAACGAAAGAAACGACTTATCTATTAGTTGTAATATAAGCCTAATATATTTTATGAACAAGACCGTAAGAGTATTTCGTCATCTGAGTTCTAGTATTGAAACTCATGTCATGGCATGACTACTGGTTATGACTACGGGTTTTAGAATAGTAAAAAATTTTAAGACAAGATTTATTTTATTGTTTGACATGAGTTTCTTTTAAAACCTATCAGTAGTAATAAGTGCAAACTTTGTGAGTAGGAAAATTCTCGGAACTTTAATGCCACTTATTACCTGAGATCATTCGTCATTTACAATATGACCTTGAAATGACATTTAAATAACCTCATGCGGACAAGCCGACCTCAGATTCAAATTTAGCAACATCAAAAACCTATATAATGGGCCAGTATACTTGGGTTCTCGGTTTTTTCGCAGTTTGACCTCAATGTGACCTTGTAGTGCCGGAAACCTGATTAGTTACTTCAGTTTACTGAATATCTTTTTCGGAATTTGCCTACACCTGACCCTGAACTGACCTTCACCCTGGCTAGCAGAAAGCTTCTGGAGATGCCGTTTGTGGTCAAATCGTTTAGTTTTTGTATAATAAACTATAAAAAGTTCTTGGTTTTTAATAAATATTTTTTTCCACCAAGAAATATAATGCTAAGAAATAGTCAAATAAAGACCATCGCACACTCATTTTAAAATTGACCGACCAAAAAATATTTAGGCTGAATTTTTACCGTTTATGTCCTTTGTGTGATACTTAAAATAATTCTTCGTGAGTTCCGCCAGACTACATAAAACCTGTGGTTAAACCGAAAAAAGAATGGGTGCTCAAGTTTTTTTAAATCACAATGTTTCTCCCTCACCCTACTACCCTTTGTCGACAATTTTGACGGGATTCGTCACATAACAGAATTGTTTTAACGACATTGTACATTTATTATATTCTTGCACTCTGCGCTCGGCTTTCCCTGTGTTTTCAGGAATAATAAGTACCCTGTATCTTATTCCAGGTCATTGTCTGTGTGCTAAATTTCATCAAAATACGTTCAGTAATTTTTACGTGAAAGATTTACATACATCGTCACAAACTCTCACATTAAATATTATTATCTCTAGAATGAATTTAGGTTTGAATGTTAACTACCTGTTGTGCTGTTGTTCATGTTGAAGGATAACATGGTGAGGAAACCTGCACTCCTCAGAGTTCTCTATAACGTTCTCAAAGCTGAAGTGTGTGAAGACAGCCAAACCACTCTTGTCTATTGTCGAGGTTTTGAGGGGATACCATAGCCTAACAGATG
Organism: Thymelicus lineola; assembly: GCA_963932265.1. Classification (NCBI taxonomy): domain Eukaryota; kingdom Metazoa; phylum Arthropoda; class Insecta; order Lepidoptera; family Hesperiidae; genus Thymelicus; species Thymelicus lineola. The sequence goes on along the minus strand of OZ010700.1, from coordinate 4,498,967 downwards.
AACATTGGGCTGCGATAGCGATGATAGCAACAAAGAACTACACCACGGCCATGATACAAAACAGTGTGTCGTGTGTAACAGAGCCCGCATCTACGGTTTCAACTCTTTCTAAGTTCTTAATTGCTGGTGCTTTATGTGCATTTGTTTGTACAAACAGTTTGTACAATTTTGCACTGATTAGTTTGTACTAATCAGTGCAAAATCAGTACATGATGTTTTCCTGTGAAATTTCTCCACATAGCTTTACAAAGAAAATAATGTAAAGTAGAGTACTGTCTGTTTATTTATGGTTATTTTATAGAAAGTATCTGTATTTGTAAGTATTGTAAGTGGTAGAAGTGAGTCGGTAGTAAATACAATAACATATATCAGATTAGTTCAATCAGATTAGCCTACTTCGCAACAATTGATGGTATATATTTTAAGACATGCGCGGCACCTACCTCCCTCCCGCAACGGAAACACGCACTACAATAATTAAAAGTATACCAACATTACATACCAGCATCAACACGTGTTTCGCCCCGAAACGAAGCATCATCAGGGTAAGTTCGGGACTCTGCGATGGTTAGTGGCAACACATTTGTGTTTCCTTGCAATAATCGTGAGGACATCCCCAGACATATTAAAATATTATAATCTGTGGAATATTCCTTTGAAATCGTGTAAATTTTGCAAGAGTTGCCCGTACGGCTTCAATCCATTAGTCTACTGCAAAACTAGCTAAAAGCTCTCACATGTTCGATTCAACACAGCAGCAGCTGTAAGTACGAGTAGTTTATTTACCTTCAACTTCAAGTGCAACTATTTTTTTCTTTTGTAAATAGCTAAGAAAAAAGCCACCTAAAAGTACAAATCATAGAAAACTGTAACTATCAGTAATTACAAAGGTATTAGGATTTCCTTGCTGAATTCAACTCAGAGTATACCTCTATACCCTGTTTGTTATTTCTGCCTGTATCTGTATGCCAATTGCCAATATAATTTAAGAGAGCACCAGTAAACTAGGAAATAGAAAACAAATGGCTTCCAACGAACGGAGCCTTATTGCGCTCCGACGTCCTCCATTTCGGGTTCTGGGCTTGTTACAGTATTTGACCAGAGGGTTACAACTTTCGAACACCGGGAAATGCTCGGCGACGAATTCCAAATAGAATTCCGGAATGTCGGACAGCGTTTGTCTTTTAGAGCGTTCGTGTTCCGAACCTGGAGCCAGATGTTGTTAACTGCGTATTTTATAGCGATGCAAGTTTCCAATTTGTGCTCTGGAATCCATGGCTGGTAATTCATGGACGTATTCTGTGGGTAAACGATACAGGGACTCGGTGTGACGTTTTATTAGTGACTAGCGGACCCGGCGAACTTCGTATCGCCTAAGAATGTAAAAAAATCAGTTTAATCTATTTTACCCTCTTAGGGGTTGAATTTTAGAAAACTCTGAAATACGTAACTCATTATTTTTGTCGTACTCAATTCATACGAAATTTCATCCAAATATGTACAAGGAATTAAAAGTTTCATATAAACTGTTATCCTCTATTTCACCCCCTTGAGGGTTGAATTTTGAAAAATTCTTCCTTAGTGGATGCCTACGTCATAAGAGAAATAATAATAATAATGAAAATGTCCGATACATTTTCACATTACTTAGGGATTACTTTAGGGACGAATATTGGTATCGCTTGCTTTACATTGTCTGACTCTAAGGTTTGGTTTTCATAAACCTATATGTATTAAAGAGGTCGTCGCCCTAGTAGAAGTTACTCAGCAATGTCTTCCTTACAACCTTTATCATCCACCATAACCTATCGGGCTCAGGTCTCTACAAAGAATGGGGTGGAGGAAATAATCACGCTGACCAAATATGCATTGCTAAGGTAACATTATAGGTTTCCCCACGATTTCCTTCCGAATCAAGTAATGATAAACTGATACATTATTTAAGCAACATTTCCCCGTCTGAAAAAATACATTCGCTCTAAGTCAGTGACTTTAAAACCTCGTATATGAATCCAGGCATTGCTTTGAGAAATGTGTTAGCCGCATTATTACTCGTTTCATTTACATACATGTGCCCGCTTCACCCTTACCTTAATTTATTCTGTCCCGTAATGTGCTAACGTGACGACACAGTTTTGTTTCTTGATGTAGGTGAGCCTTCTTTTTAGGCCACGTATCCTAATTTGCATATAATTCATGGACACAATTCTCACAAAGCGCGGGGAAGACGAGTTAGTCGCCTGACACGCTTACTTGAAGTGTCTCAGCTGTCTCTTGAATGTTTTGCCGGGTCTAACAGAGGAGGATAATATAAACGTTTGTCGTACTTCTTTAGAATCTCTAACACCGGCTCGTGTGATTCTGAGATCCGACGCAGAATTGGAATGGCCAAAAGCGCCATGGGCCAATTGAAGGGAATATGGAAGGACAGAAACATCAGAAATCGTACCAAAATCAGACTTGTCCGAACATTGGTATTCTCCATATTCCTTTACGGGGCAGAAACATGGACGCTTAGAGCAAACGACCGCAAACGTATCGACGCCTTCGAGATGTGGTGCTGGAGAAGAATGCTGCGCATCCCCTGGACAGCTAGAAGAACTAATGTGTCCATACTCGAAGAACTCAAGATCACCAACAGGCTTTCAACCATCTGCCTTCAACGAGTACTCGAGTATTTCGGCCATATCGCCCGGAAAAACGGTGACAATCTTGAAAAGTTGGTCATCACCGGCAAAGTCCAGGGGACCAGACCGCGAGGTCGCAGTCCAATGCGCTGGTCGGACCAAATCCGCACCACTCTCGACAGCAGGATTTACGAGGCCATCCACGCTGCAAAAAACCGGAACCGCTGGCGCCAGATAGTCCGGAATAAAGTGATCCGTGGAGGGGGTCACGACCCTCAGCAATGAGGATATCGACGCAAGGAGGAGGAGGACTTCTTTAGAAACCCTAGCACAGTAATACAGTATAATTGAAAAGAAATAATTTCGGTTTACCTACATATCAATGAGTACTATCAATTTAAAAATTAAAAAAAAAACCGCTTGCCATTAAAAAAGCTATCATGTTATTCCTTTCTGAAATCCATATGGTGTTTTAATTTCTATAAATTCTTATCAACACTAAAAAGCGGGAGGCTGGCTTATCAAAATAAGCCTAAGTAAATAAGTATAAATAAGTCCTTAAAACTAAGCGTTGGTCTGTGTACTTGGCCTGTCTTGGCTACAGTATCCCGGATTAGTATGCGGCGTTCTCCTTCTCTACTGAAGCATGAAATTTGAGATGTCAAGGTTTGTCGTACGTGATCGTTGTTCACGAAAACCAGATGTATTTGTGCTGCAACCAATATGTAACCAGATGTGTGTTATTCTGAATAATTTGTTACAAAAAGGATGTTATCCATGGGCATGAATGTCAATGCCTTTATTACAAGCTTTAACTAAAATTGCTTTGATAGTTTGTTACCATGTAATATGTATGGGTCAGATCTAGCAAATTCAATTAGAAATACTTCCTCTCATTTTGCGTTGTTGAAATTTCATAAAAATTTGTTTCCAATATTAGCAGGCTATACTCAGAGACTATTTCTTTGCAATTTTAGTATTTGGGAGAATTTTATTACGCGTATATATGTATACAGTGGTCTTTATAGGATATAGTGCTTTATATAGGCTTCTCTCGGTCTCTCAGTTATGTCTCAGTAAGGCAGACGCGGTCTTTGCATGTCAATCAGCTGTGAGCAAGGAAACGTGCTTACTGTACGCCATTTGTGAGCTGAATAGCTAAATTTCCATATTTCGCACGATTTTCAGCTTAGCACTTGTATTAAAACATAGTTTATAGCACATTGTGACCTAAACCCGCATTTGGGGCACTTTTCCGTACAACGTAGCCCTTTTTGACACGTTTAGAAAACTCGTGACTTTGAGTTTTTCTACGTTTAGCGTCCTTGCTTCGCTTAGACTTTGAAAATTTCCGCCCGATAACAAAGAAAAGTTAGGCAGCTGTTTTTAATTTTGATTTATGAATAAATTATGTAGGACGTGTTACAACCCTAATTTAAAATACCACGAGGAAGGAAACGACTCTAACGGCCTCAGAGCACTAACGGTTACTTAAATCGCTCCTTAGTATAGAATTTGTATTGTGATTCTGTACTAAGGAGCGATTTATGTAATCGTTAAATGCGGCCGTAAAACCACCTAAAACGACGGCAATGCTTTTATAACAAAAGACGAAAAGATCACTATTTTAATCTAAAATAACTGTGTTTTGATTAATGTATATTTGGCAACAGTGCATGTGCTTATAAAAGCCCACCCACCTATGACGTGGATGACTTCAAGAAAAGAGTGAATAGGCTTTTATTAAGTTAGTGCGCTCACCATCCTTGAACATATCTTCACTTACCATCAGGTAGGATTATGGTCAAGCATTAACTTATTTTATGTAAAAAAAAGATATAATTTAATAACCTTCCGAAAAAAAACCAAGTTACTTCGCTTCAGACGTTGGTACCAGGCGTTCTACGCTACTCCAGAAAACTCGGCTTCATCATGGCTCAGTGAAGCGGTGACTACATGCCAATTAGACGGCTGAACAGTGGCACGTGCCGCGATTGTGCAGCTTGGAACCTACTTTGCCTGCAACTGAGTTCTGGGTTATTTTCAAAGATTTTAGTACCTACAGTCAGAAGTTCAGAACAGATTTTAGAGTTCTGTAGTAAATTCGAAATCCTTATAGTTTCGTCATCTCCATCCGCCTGTACGTCTGTCCGAGGCAAAGTGCTGAGATCCTTAGTGCTAGAATGCTGTAATTTGTTAAGGATATACATATTTATTAAAACTCCACAATCATTGAATAAAGTATTGAAAAAAATTTTTCAGGGTACCTCCGCTACTAAATTGCATACCCATAGTGTGGGTATCGTTGAAAAGGTCTTTCAAAAATATTATGGGTCTCCTAAGACCCAAAGAGGTCCATAAGAGGGAGGGAGGTGCCGCGCATGTCATCATTGCAAAGTAGACTAACTAATACTATTATAACTTACTAACAATGGATTTCCGCAAAGTAACGCCTGATACTGTTATGCATTGTACATAGGGGATCGGCGGGACCACTTCCACTCACAACAATAATTAAGTCCAATTATCCGAAAATTCTATTTAACCCGATTGATTATCCACCAACTTTTCCGTATCTAATATTTTACCGTTTTTACCGTGACAGCTTTTTCCCGACCCCTAACACAGAGTACTTTCGCGATTCCGTTTTGTTTTACGATTTCAAATAATTCGAACCCTATCGCCAGTTTGACTGCCAGTTTAACAATACGCCTACCTATTCCGAACATATTAAGTATACTACTTTGGAACCCTACATTGCGCGTGGCCTGACACGCACTTGCCCGGTTTTTTTAAACGCTGTAACTCTACATGCTCTCTTATCCCTTCACAAGAATTCTCTGTGTTCCCGGCGGCATTAACAACAGTAAAGACACTAACTAACTATCTGAAAAATTATTATGTATCTGTCACATAAATATTTGCTCCGGCCTCAATCGAACCTAATTAATCTTTGCAAACAAGATTACTTTGTAAGCTATTGGGTCTTTTTTAAGCTTGTTTAAATGTAATTTATTATAATAATTAATTTATATCATATAAATGACATAACCATTATCTAGCACTAGAAGAAATAATTAAATATTAGATACATGTGAATGTACCATGTTTTATAGTTTTCTCTCAGATGATAGAACAATTTAATCTCAGAGTTTTCTGTAGGTAAACGTGATATTTTTTTTATAATTATTAGAATACTAATTGTCTTTGTTATAGGCATTAACGTAACCTAACCTGATACGAAACTGCGCTCATCATATTTTCAGTTCAATAATTTCTGATTCTGAGCTAAGCTATCTATTGCTTCGCTCTCTATTCGATACAGGGCCGTCATAATCTGTATGATCCGTCTCTTAGACTGTGACTGTGTGTGACAAGGATTACAGCTTGGAAGGTAGTTTGATGGTCTAATCCACTGACACCATTGCAGCGCGGGTGGAGATAAACTCCTTTGACGTCTTACTTACTAATATCGCATGTCAAGCGTCAAATCAGGTACGGCTTATTAGACAATCAGTATGGAGAGACCAGTAGTTTGACGTACTTCCTATACAGGTTGGAATCCTGCAGCTGTAATTTTGAAAGGGTATTAAGAATTAATTATCACTTGTTGAAGAAAAACGTCGTCAAAAGCCGTTATACTTGAGGCTTTACCATGCCTCTGTGTAAAATAATATAAAATAAGCAATTAATATAAAATTAAACTATTAAACTAACATTAAATAAGGAATTTGATTAAGCAGGGTCCGTTATTAGTTATTCAGATTTTTAATGTCACTGATCGAACTATGCGATTTAGGGTCGCCCTGAAAATCAGCGGTCGTGGCTTGCTGCGGCCAGTGTTGAGCGTGGCCCCATTTCGTCAAGTTCTTACTGCTACAAATTTAACTTTAATTATAAAATATAATGTAAGAGTATTGCCTATTTGTACTGCAGTGTTAATTTGTATTCTATTCATTCTATTCTAAAGTTTATGAAAAACTCTTTCCAAGTAAAACACCTTCAGCAACCATGTGGTATTTTGAAAACTTTCCACCCACATGCGTATTGCACTTATCCAAACCTTGGATACCGTCTTCGTATGCTCACCAAAGAAACCATGAGTCGGAGGCTCATTTGATGTCGCAGATGAGCCATTTCGATCGATTGAGGCATATTACCATCACGCTTGTATAACAATAATACAATACAATACAATACAAAACTCTTTATTGCACACCAGAATAAAATGTACATATACATAACAACTACAATGGATAGTATACAATAGGCGATCTTATCGCTAAAAAGCGATCTCTTCCAGATAACCCAAAGTGGAAAACTTAACTAAGTAGACAAATAAATTGCTGGTAGAGGTGTACAAGCACAAGTAAGACAAGAATGATGTTCATGAGGTCTGCGAAACTAACATAATGCGAAGAGAGGGAAGGATAGAGCAAGATTGCGATAGAATAGATTAGAAAGGATTATAATTTTTAGGAATGACGAAGGAAGGAAGGTAGAAGATAGCAAATAAGAGCAGGTCAAAGTGACATATAATGCAATTAATACCCATATTAACATACCAAACTGCGTAATTATTCAACCAGTACACAAAAACTTGCCCATTTTCATAAATCAATCCATCTTGCGACAACGTCCAAGTCAATTACTTAACTTTGTCAATCGCTAACATCGACACGGACCATTGGTCTATGACTTCTATGTACTCACGTAAGCAATGGACATGTTTTAGTGTGTACTGTACGTAGGTTCACTTAGCATATACGTAACCCACTCTATCGGAATAGGATTACTGAGTGGACATCTAGAAGTGTATGGAAATGCAAATGTGATATCTACAGTACAGAAAATACTAGGACACAATAGACAGATATTGAATCTATCTGATGTTGTTGTGACTAGAATGTACAGTGTAGATAGGAAAAAATTACAGTATTTTAAAACTTCGATTTTATTGTTTCTTCCATAGATTCGTGTCTATGGTTTCTTCCTACCTCAGCGAAGTCGAAAACTCTTTTAAAAATGTGTGCAGTCTCCTAAAATGTCGACGGCATAATAAAATTAGATTTGACACAAAATTCTGAATAAGGAAATTGAATGGCTGAAAATTGACATTTTCTTATGAGATTCCATACATTTTCAAACACATACTTCCACTACACTGCCCTTCCCTTTCTAATTTTAGTAGATAAGGAATCAGTAAAACTATTGCGTAGTAAAGTCATTAGACAGAATATAGTCAATATATCCATTTAAATTATTTTGCAGGAGAGCTGTCAGAACTACATTCGAGTGCTGGTCTCCTTGAGTCCTGGACGACTTCTGGTCTGCGGCACCAACAGCTTCAAGCCGTTCTGCAGAGAGTACAGCGTCCAGCGAGACTCCTACCACATGGAGAAGGAGAAGTCAGGACAAGCAGTCTGTCCATACGACCCCGAGCACAATTCCACTGCTGTCTATGCTGGTGAGTAATCTGAGTATCTTTAAGTTTGGGACTCTGGGACACAAGAATCATGCGTCATTGAAATCATTATGACGCGTAGTAAATGCGGCATTTTGGCCCTGATTGCTTAATTTTTTAGGAAGTTTAGAAGTACTTACTAGGAAGTTTAGAAGTAGTTACATACTCGTATATCCTATTCAAATTAATGAGGACAAAATTAAGCAAAATAAATAAACAAATTGTAAGTGATGTAGTGCTATCAGGCAGATGATAAAAACCTTTCACCATTAGATAACCCCACTGCTTATTTACTCACCAGTTAAAAATACAAAGAAATAAACCTGAAATTAATTCGACAGATTCTTACCCACTTTTCTGTGTAAGTTAAATATTTTTTTGTAATTATCGCGAACACAAAGGCGGATTTAGCAGGAAGATGTTATCTCTTGGTTATTAAATTTCATGACAATGGGGCGTGTACGTAATCCTATAGTCCACGGCTTTGTTGACTTCGCAGTTCTGTTGACAAAATTTAATAACAATATGCCTACTGCAAACCCGCTTCTTATGTAAATAAAAATATACACAAAGATTCGATAAAAACACTGATTTTTAAGGTATTTTGACTATGTATGTATAAGGAAAATCTTCGCTATAGTCATTTTTTACTAGCCGAGATTTTGATGAACATTTTTCGAATACCGTTCCTTCGAAGTAGACTTTTTTAAGTAAATTTCAATATCAAATTATATTACATTTATGCGTTGCATACCTATCTATCATTATTATTGTAAATATACCTTCTCGTATGCGAACTGATTCGCAGAACTATAATTGACTAATTTATACAGGGTTGCCATTGAATGTGTTGCCACGTGGTAAGCAGGAGAATCAGCTTAGAGAACCAAGCAAGATTTATTTTTTTATTATAAAACGATATCATGTGGAAGATTTGTCATCCAATGTATCTAACCTACCATAGCGTACTTACCAAGTGTATTTAACAAGGACTTACGAGTATAGCACCTAACAATCTCCCCATACATTTCTGTTTTAATATAAACATAGCCATATAAATTACAGCACCAACAAATACATGGATGCAAATTGCAAACACATTTCATTATTAAATAAATTCGAATACCGATGCGTAGAAAGCATGTCAGTATTTTAATCATCATGTTCATTATTTTAAGCTTAAGCACCTGTATGCCGCAGTCTAAATCGTCGTTAATCAGCTTGAACTGTTCAACGCTGGAAGCGGCAGATGTGGCAATACCCTGCACTAATTCGACCACTAATGGAATCCGACTGCCGACGTAACAGCGCAGCGCTAATACCAATTAGGAACGTGTTGTCCAGTTCGTGACGTCATTGTTGTATATTAACAGTATCAGCTGTCATTGGCAGGTCATAAGCATAACCACTCCGCACCAATCCGCACTGGAGCAGCGTGGTGGAGTATGCTCTAGGCCTCCTCAAGAGAAGAGACCAGTGCCCAGTAGTGGGCCATTAATGGGTTGAAGCCAAGCATAACCCTTGCACTACCTGGTGAAATCATTTGACTGGTCTGTGGACTGTAATGTGTATAATTTCACAGTGATAAATATTCAAAACTTGTTGGTAATAATAATAATTTTATCGACTTTAAGCTATATTTCAAATACAGGGCTGCTTGGGATAAACAAACAAGATTTGATTAATCCATTGAGTGGAACGTAGTTACGGCTAAATAATATCTAGTACGTGTCCCAAGAAGAACTATGGTTAGTAAAATTTATGTTGTCCACCATAAATAGGTGTCAGTTGATAAACCTATTAAGCATTAATCAGTCCATTTGCATTGTAATTAATTCATTATACAAATAATGTAATGAAATCATATTACAATCTCATCAATTCATTATTGTTTATAATTTAATGCATTAATTTTAAAGTTGATAATAGTGTTCGAATCAAATATTAGTGACATTCGAGTTTTATAAACTTAAATATAAACCCGTCCACGCTTCGCTATGGCTCAGAGTCACAAAGTACGTCCTTTCTATGGCTAAAAATTGCTATAGCAACGGTTGCCTTAGGAACGAAAGTAACAACACTAGCAATACCAAATTATATCTCAATATCAACTCAGTATGCTTGAAAGAAGAAATACGACCCTGGGTAATAATTATTGAGATTCTCCTTTCCTGTACCAAGCATTTTTCAAATTAAGAATTAATTTTATTTGTTTCCTTAAAAAATCTATGCCATACTACCTACCTACTTATTTTGTTATTTAAAATAAATGGTTTTTTTCATGTTTACCTATGTGTAATACAAAATAGTTTCCATGCTTCACAATGGCTTCACATCAGTATTTACAGCTTTTTTGTTGGCTCAAATTTTTAACAAGTTATTCCAATAAACTTCCATTTAATTTTATACCTTCAGTTAAAAACATTGTTTCGGCTCGTATTCTCAAATTTTCATTACGGCAAGGTGTGTAATTGTTTGGTACGGCATCGAAATCGGATTTCGCTGGACGTAAGCCTGAAATGCATGGACGAAAACAAACGGATGAGTTGCGCCATTTACATTGACGTAAGGCGATTCACTATCACAATTCATTCTCCCGGAACCCGATACAAATGAATCCCCTTCTAAACTTCGAATGAGTTCCCATCTGGGTTTTTCGGGGATGTATGTTTTTGGAAAGTGTTTTTCGCGATTGTGATTTGTTTGTAACCTAACTTAACCTAGAAGTTATAAATTATAAGGTATGTGATTTTTTGCCGTGGCTTCTACTAAGTAATGAGACTCTCCGGGAAGCCTAGATCCAGTCTCAATTTATGAAGGGATTAGCGAGGCTGAATTTTCGTCAGTTTTTAATCCCCGACGAAAATAGAGGCGTGTTATAAGTTTGACGTGTCTGTGTATATATGTGTGTCTGTGTATCTGTGTGTCTGTGTATCTGTCTGTTTGTCTGTGGCATCATAGTTCCCAGACGATTTTCATCTACTTTTTTGTCTGAAAGGTGACTTAAGCAAGAGTGTTGTAAGCAAAACTGGCGGGGATTTTTTAAATTTTAATTTAAGATTATAATACTACAAGTTGAAGATGTTACTTCATCCATCCATCTTAACAATGGCTTATTATGCTTGCTAGTTTAGCTAAGCTTCAAAGATAGTATGCCAGTAGCTTTCATCGATCGAAATAATTGCACCTAAAGATATTGTCATTCAGTTACATAGGCCATTGAGCTATGAACAATTATTTGTGCTAGAATGAACCTACTAATCAAAGACATTATAAATATTAAATACTAATAACCACCCTCGCTTTTCTTCGGTTTTCGTATAGATCCCATTATTTTTTTTAATAAATTATAGCACTATGTTACTTAGAAACAATAGAGCATCCTACTGGTGAAAGAATTTTTGGAATCGATCCAGTAGTTTTTGAGTTTATCGATTACAAAAAAACAAACAAAAAAATCAAAACTTTCCTCTAATAATATCCTTGGTACTAACACAAAAAAGAATTTTAGTTTTTAAACTGCGGCTTGTTAAATAAACTTAGAGGAGAGTATTCACAGATGACAAAGAACATTCTTTAATCAAAAACCCTGTTAAATTCTGTAGGGTCACACAATACCAGGGACGCATATGCGAAGCGGAGTCATTCCACTGTCGGGAAATTAGGGAAAGAGAAATCTTTTTCATATCGATTGAGCCCACTTTCACAGTCTACTGGCGTACAATAGCCACTCATTGTTGCGTTGAAAGGGATTCCGATGAATAGAAATGCTAGGACGTTTTACAACGTGACTCCAGTCTATGTATTATAATATTTATGTGTATATTATATCCATAGTAACAGATCTATTCTTAAAATAAACACGAAAGAAGTAAAATTAGTTTAAGAGGGAAGTATACATGATCAAGTATACTTGTCAAGTTTGCAGTTTGACTTGATGCGGTATCCAGTGTGCATGAGATAGCTATACGGCCAGATAGCTATACCGTGGCCATACTGTCAAGTTTACTGGATGCCGCGTCAAGTCCGCTGCAAACTTGACAAGTATACTTGATCATGTATGGCCAGCATTAGGGACTAACCCTTCTGCTGGACAAAAGAAGGACAAAGAAACTAGCGCTCTGTCCCCGGTTTTCCTCGCGTTTTCCGGGATAATAAGTATATCTTATTGCAGATTATGGTCTACCTGAGTGCTAAGTGTCATGAAAATCCGTTCAGTAGTTTTTCGTGAAAGAGTAGAGGTAGACAGAGTTGAGATAGTACACAATTACACATCCATACCAACTTTCACATCTATATTAATATTATAAAGCTGAAGAGTTTGTTTGGTTGAACGCGCTAATCTCAGAAACTACTGGTTCGAATTGAAAAATTATTTTTATGTTTGATAGTCCATTTATCGAGGAAGGCTATATGCTATAGGTATAACAGCATATATTTAAGTAGTTTGTTTTTTCCACAAGTTAACGCGGGTGAAACCGCGCGGCACAGCTAGTTTCTAATATTAGTAAGATTCCATGTACTCTATATTATACTGAAACAAATTCCTATTTTACTACCTTCATCAAAAGTTATATATCAATGTTCACAACTGCATTGTATATACGGCTTTACTTATTGGGATCGCTAAGAACATAAATATAAAATCAAACACACGTGTTAATAATGGCGTGATGTGTCGGAAATGGGGTAATAATTCGGGAAAATGACCAGAAATGTCCGAGTCAAGAATAATGTACGCACTCTTCACTCTGTTTTATTCGTATTTAGACAGAGTTGGGGTTTTTCCTTGCCGTAGGAAAAGTCACTTGTGTTTTCCTCAACCAGCACTACGCGTAAGTAAACAAGTTGGATAGAAAAAGATTATCCCAAACAAACAACACAATTATGTTACCTTTGTTTGGAAAAACTGTTTATTTTAATGCCGGGAAGTATTCAGTTTTGTTTATTTTTATCAGTTGATTAACATTAAGTTTGTATTGACTTTTCTTGGCGGGTTACTCCAAGTTTATAAGTATACTAACGGATTTTTCAACTCGCATAGCATCAATGTCTCGCTACTTACAAATAAAAAAGCGAATTGTCTACACATTTCCATCACTTACAAAAGCTGAAACACTATATTGCATTTTGATGTAATAATAACACTCGACACACGCCCTATTTTAATTCCATACTAACATACAAAATTACTTACAGAATTGAATTGCCCTAAGCAATTGCTCCTCGCAATACCTTGCCACTTTGCACTTATCGAATATACAAAACACTTCGCAGTCGTCACTCGGGACACTTTACCCATGTGTACTCTCACAAACACTTCTCACAAACGCAACGACAACAAACATATCATCAATTACCTTGTCCCCTTGTACAACAATTTTCTTTACATAACGCATCCCTTGCAAATTCCCAGCCATTTATCAACGAACTGTATTCACGAACCAAAAACGACGACTCGTAAATATAATTACATTAGAGTAACGCCACAGTGTAAAAACTTACTGAGTAGTCCAACGTTTGTGATATCGTGTAAGATAAACATTATTAAAACTCATTAATAAGCATTATTCAAAAGTTACAAAATTCTAACCAATCTAATTATTAAACAATACATTAATCATCTATCTCTTTAAATTGATTCTCCTCTCTTCTCTTCTCCTCACCTCTCCTCGGCTGTCCTCCCTTCACCACGCCTCGCCTAAGATCATCAGTTCCTGCTCCTTTAAAATTGTAAGTTACAATTTGTAACGCTCGTCCCGGATCTGTGTTAGAGTTCTGGGACTCTCAACTCACACATACGTCCGTTGGCTGACTGTACAAAAGTTCAATAGGCTGTGGCACCCTAACTGCATGTTTGTTTTAGCACAGTTAATATGAAAATGTTAATTGCTCGTTCGTTGTAGGTACCAGTTCCGATCGCTCAATTTGCGAATTAAATGCTTGAAAATAATGTGTACTCACTGGTAATTAACATTTCGTTCATTTCGCTATTTCAGGGATGCAAATATTTTTGTTTTTTTATCCCCTTGTTCAGTGGAAACTATAAGTATAGTCTCTGTTGCACTGCAGATGTTGTATTCTTATATCACAGAAACTTATATTGGATTTCAATATGATATATGAATTGCTGGCGTTCTAACTATACGTGGTCGGCCGCTTCTTTTACAGTCTTCGAAGCTCGAAACTTCAGGGAATCATTAACTGATAGTACGATAAAAAACCCATGAGTTATTTTTTAAAATTTGCAGCAGTTTAAATACCCTAATAGGTGCATCGTGGTGTAACTTAATAATCCGTCTCTTCTTTTAACGGTTACTCCTTTTTATTAAATGGCACAATATTAATTAAATATTTTCTTATTTTACAATCCTAATTAAGTTCCTCAATCGTAATCAATCGAAATTTTTTTCGCTAATATTTGATATTTAAATTATTTTAAGTTAAACAAGGCTATGGGGTGATTCTTCAGTTTAGACAATATTTACGCATTTTTTTCGATAAACGATAAATTTCATTTTTATTTGAATTTGATCGCGTTATGGTTTTTGGCGTAACTTTATTTAGTAGATTACCAAAAGGCACGTTTGTACTCAAAACATTCAAAGAGTTATTGCTAATTAAAATATTTGACGAGCTACGGTAATGAACCCTATACTTGGTAATGAATCTTTGAGTGTACGGTGATGAAATATTAAGATATGGTAATGATATAAAAAAATGTATTAATTAAAAAAAATAAACATATTATAAATAATGCTATTTTATATTGTTAAATTAAAAAGAAGTTAATTAATAAGAAATTATTCTACCTTAATTAAATAATTTTTATGACACATCCTGCCTTCCAATTTACAATTCAAAATCAATATCAATTATATACTTGACATCGGGGATATCCATTACTATACTGATGACAGTGTGGGTGATGCTCGTTATACAGGCCGAGCAAATCTTTCTCGGGTGCAGATTGAGGAGAAGATGATAAAACTTGTGTCTGAAGTCGAGAGTTCAAGACATCTCTGGAGCGGGTCTCGAAATGGAGTAGACTAAATTTAGTCCATTTCAACACCGAGAAGACACAAGTTTGCGCATTAACCGCTAAAAAAGCCCCATTCATCATAGCACCACAGTTCCAGAACATTCTTCTTAACTTCTCTAAAAGTATTGGGATCCTTGGTGTCGACATTTCGAAAAAAATGCAGTTTCGGGACCACTTGGTTAGTAAGGCCAAACTAGCTGCAAGAAAATTGGGAGTGCTCAACAGAGCTAAGCAGTACTTCACGCCTAAGCACAGGCTAATGCTCTGTAAGGCGCAAAGGCCGCACATAGAGCACCCACCTACTGCCTACACCAAAGGTCCGGAACGGAAGGAACGGAAAGGAACCTTTGGGCCAGAGCCCTAGCTGGCCAAGTGGATCCGTTCAACCGAATTCAGCTGCGAGCCATTCGTCGTTATCGACGATTCCAAGCTTACAGACGGACTAGAGTCGCTTGAGTTGTGGAGAGATGTAAGCTCTCTTTGCGTAGTCTATCGTCTGTACAATGGGGACTGTTCTGAAAAACTGTTTGATTTAATCCCTGCGGTTAATTTTCGTCACCATGCATCACGGTGTACCAGGTTCTATCAATACCACCTTCCATTCTCGCATAGTATTCTACCCCGCATTGTAAACTGTGGAATGAACTTCCTGATCGGTGTTCCCTCCAAACTATAACATGGGGTCCTTCAAGAAGAGGGTCTATTGTTTTCTTCGAGCCGGCAACGCATTGATGACGCCCCCGGTATTAATAATATCCATGGGTGGCGGTGATCACTTACCATCAGGTAACCTCTCTGCTCGCGTCACCGAATATTTATACCATTTCTTTTCCTTTTTTGTGTTAAATTGTTTCTTGGCCATAATTTTTCCTGTGTTTCTTTTTCCTGTGTCTTATCAAAAGTTCCTTCCCAGTGTTAATTTTAGTATCTGTTATTTTGTTTTTATATGTGTTTAAAAGTATCTTATAAGTAAAGGTATCTTTAACTTCTTGCATTCTTTTTTTAAACTGCTAAGTTCATTTTTCGGTCTTTTTACTTCTTGATATCGTAAATGTCTTATTTTTGACCTTAGTTTGAAAATGTTATGTTTCGTTTTCGTTACAAAACTGGTACTGGTACAATCAGTACCAGTTCCTTTTACAGCAAAATTTAACGGAACTGATCCAAGAGCATACTATCTTCTACTATCTTCTCTAGGCTCATCTTGGATTTTTTCAATATTCACTGCAACCTTTTTAAGTTCTTTATTACAAGTCTTCATTTTCTTTTAAAGCAGCATAGCGTTTACGTTTTCTATTCTTCTTCTAGCTAAAATTTCCTCTTTTGTCTTTTTAGGGCGTGCCATTTTATTTGAAATATAAAGCATTTATTAGCACGATGTTAACTGTAATTTCCTGACCGACATAAAAACAATTAGTTTTAAATAGTATTAAATAGTTAATACATAAGTCATTACCGTTATTTTTCATTCATTACCGTGACGTCTAAAAGGTTACGGTAAACGACGGTAATGAAGTACACGGCAATGACAAATTCATACATTTGGGTTATTATACATTTTTCTGTAAGCAGTATATACTTAGAACACTTTTAAAATTTAAATTGAACCAAAATAAAATGGATTGATGTAATAACAAGATATAAATTTCAAATATGAACCCAACTGTAAGTGGACTTGTAATGAAACACAAACTGGACCAAACATGGTCGACACTCAGAATACTTAATCGAAATTTTTGGCGCGAAATTTTTCGTGAGAATTACCACTGCTACTTTTTTCGGTCGACTGAAGTACGGGGAGGCAGCGACTTACTATGTGGCGGTATGATCAAGGGTATTTGCTGCGTAAAATCGAAGTTTAGCGATGGTTCTGGTGATGAGTTTTGCAGCGTGGCAAAAGTTTGAAAACGAATTTATATATATTTTATACCTTAAATTACGCTTTTGTTTATAATGAAGTAATAAATGATAACCAATTTATTGGACACAGTTGGCAAATGTATGTTATTTACGCTAGATTTACTGAAATTCTGTTAAATATGTAAGGTCTAACATTTTAATAGGTCCCTGTAATGAGTTTTGATGTCATTTTCTTTAAAAATGTACATAATTTACACAAAAATTGTATCAAATAAACGATGTGCATACTAAAGTACATACGTATATATTATATAAAATTATTGAAAGGAGTCTCAAACTAAGTTTAAATTTTTTATTCACTAGAAATTGCAAATTTGGTATAGTTTGAATATTCACCCTATGACAGTATTTATGGCAAGACTATGTATGTATTTTTATACTTACAAAACTTTTGGTATTCGTAGATATAACAATTTTGTTACATACACTATCAAAATAGAATAAAAGTCAATCTGAACGTAAAGTTGCTTTGAATGATTTTCGACCCAATTAACCGAATAAGCGACATTTAGTAATTTTATGCCATAATCTAATACCGTTTTTCGCCTCACTTAAGACTATTGTTGCGTATTCCACGACACTAATATTGTCTAAAAACATTTACGTATGTGTAGGTAATACGTAATACCTACCTACCTACCTAAATAATAATAACAAGTCAATAACTTGTTATAATACCTAAACCTAACCCTGCGGGCGCAGTCTCGCTCCAAACTAATAATTCAATACGCACGATCACTAATACTGAGCGTAACATGCCATTAAGGTACGTGACCCGAATATCGTTCTATCAGAACTTAAATAATGATTAACTTAAGATATATAAAACCTAATGCCCTGCGCTTTTGACTAGCTTCTAAAAACTGATGCGATATGAATAGAGCATGTTTTGATACTAGCTGACTTGGCAAACGTTGTTTTGCCAAACATTTTCTATAATTTGATTAATCGGTTTCGTCTCGGCTGGAATTACTATTAAAATATCGAAAAAAAAGAATAAAATAAATTTTATTAGGAGAACGAATGCTGTCAAAACAAATGACAACCGTCAAAACATTTTAAAACCGTCAAAACAAATGACAATCGTCAAAACAAACCACAATTAGTATTTTTCCATTTATAATTTTATTGTAAAAACAAACATATTTTTTCCCCTTGTTTAACCACGCATAACTTAACACTCCTATCTCGAAGCTGTATAGATAGGTGATCGCAGAATAGTATACAATACACACGAGTGCACATTACATATAGTATACTGTGTAGCGTGTATACGTGTCGTTGGAGCAGTGCCTTCCATTACCACGGACACGGTTAGTTATCTTCTATTGATCTGGTCCAATTAGGCTGAGCGACACCCTGGGGAGCAGCGGCTGGTCTTAGCATTCGTAATGCGCGTACTGCAGTGCTATGCGTTTGGAACTATTCACTACAATTCAGTAATGTACGTAATTGGGCTGATTTATAAAATGGAAATTTTTGTCGTGCTCGAATAATTTTTTGTGTAAGTAAATGAAATTGTGATTTTTAATGTAATGAAGATTGTCATGATGTGAATCAAGGATGTATTAATGATATTTTTATGTTTCAAGAATCGTGTAAATAGGAATGGAAGAGCTGGAGATATTAAGAGTAGGATTTTTTCATATTATTTTAGTAAGAGTTTGTTTTAAGTAAGAACCTTAAATAGGTTTCAGTTTAGTTTTAGTGAAAGAATCCCTTGCTACGACAGACAGTCACAAATAATTGGTTTGGTAGCCCTTGAAATGAATTCATTTTAAAGCCCTTTACCATATTAACAAGGCCCTTCGTACACTGTACCTACAATAGAATGAACCTGGCGGTCTATTATGAACTCTTAATTCCGGCCATGTTCCAGTATAAACGTCAAATTCGTATTACCAAAGCGGTCACGTGACACTTTTTAGCCAATCGTACGTCGTTCAAAGCCCGAAAAATGAATTGCTGCCTTGCCTGGAACATAAATGATTTTATAAAAGTTCTTATTAGGCCCGCTGAGCCTAAAACTAGCCAACATTAGAATACGTTAATTATGACCATAATCGGCAGTTGAGTCACGTCCGCCAACATGTTACGGCCCGTATTAGTGGTCGTATTGCTTTATTGGTTCGCAACGAGACAGGCCCACGGGTGATATTTGACAACGCTACGCTGTTACGTAATTTAAATATTAAAAGCAACTAAATATTTACCTATTAAGAATTGTTATATTAAAATTAAAAGGAACCTATCTGTATTAATTAAGTAAATGAGAATGGAGAGTTGTCTATAATATTAAATATCTAAAGTTAATGCTGTAAATCTGCACCTAGGTTTTGTAATAGACATCTTTAATAACTTATTGGTTAATACTTATCGGTTCTGAACCTTTTGAACCCAGCAAAAACCTTCTGTCATCTTTAGATCGATAGATGAAAAATCTGGTATTTTTCATCCTATGCTCCTTTTTCCCTATTACATGTAATACAGGGTGTAAAACCAACTTTGTTACCGAAACCTTTACACCAATTATTAAGTAGATACGTGATTCTAAGTAATACTACGTATAAATATATGATGGTTATTTCAGATGATAGAATACATTAATTGACTACTTAAATACGAGATATTAGCGATACGCAGTATAATGGGTGTCGTGGGATCCGCCAACAGCAATATGTGAAAATATTGCTGATTGTGGGATTAGTGAAAGTCGCGATTTATGTTATATTTGGTTTCAACCCTTTAATGGCCCACTACTGAGCACGGGTCTCTTGAGGGGGCCTAGACACTAAAACACTAATTATCGACGCACATGGAATTTTATTCAAATGTCCAATTTGAACACAAACTACATCTATTTACGAAGGAATCATACATCTAATAGAAGCAATGGGTTGAAGCCAATAGAAACAATTAAGTATAAAATTTGAAACAGCCCACACACACACACCCACAGTTTTTTTAATATTTTTTATTTTACATTGATCCGGATATCTAACGCTAGTAACAAATGGGTTAAGTTCTAAAAGGTTTGGAAGTCTGGCAAGCTTGCAAGTTGGAGGGACTACACCATTAACTTCTCACACTGTGAAAAGATCCCTAAGCCTAACTGCTAGTAGAAGATGATGACCTGGACAAAATCCATACTAGTAACACTGTCATATCTACTACTACCGAACTACTATCGAATATGAACTAATAATGTAACTATATTATATTTCAGATAGCGAACTATACTCGGGAACCGTGGCTGACTTCAGTGGTATGGAGCCTATTATCTACCGGGAGCCATTGCAAACAGAACCATACGACTCAATGACCCTCAATGGTAAGTTAAAATCAATAGGTAAAAGATTTTTGATCGCCATTTTGCAAAAAAAATAACAAAAAAAATAATTTGGTTGACTAGTAACTACAATACCTAATGCTAACCATTATTATAATAATTTTGAGTAATTTAAAACATAACATGTTAGATTAAAATCATTAACCCTAAAAGCCATTAAAAGTAATTAATTAATTTACACCGTGTGAAGTAATATTGGACGTTGTTATTAACCTGTCAAAACATCGAATTTACATGCAGATGACATGAAACACATTTTCCCCGAGAATTTAATGAAATAGCCATTCTTTGTCCTATGTTGAGCATATAATTACACAGAATTTACACAAATAAGATAAGTTTCACATGGAAAGGGCAATATTTAAAAAAAAATTGGGGTGATGACAAAATTTTACAGCTTGGTTTCCATAAAGCTATATTACTACTTACTAAACGAGGGCAATGCACCAAACATTCATAATATCTAACTACAATGTTATGTACGACATTGTACAATAGTTATTCAAGTAATAACTACTTCACTGGAACATGAATTTATTAGACGTGCGCATTTGTATGGTTTCCCTGTTTAGCAGACAAAAGGCTCCATGAACTAGTTTTATGGGATGCGTTCGGTTAATATTCGATCAATTGTCCTTGTTTATACATCCATGATGTTCGATTGCTTTGAACACGACTGTTAAATATGGGACTATCCGTCAGCTTAATTAAATTTAGCGGGTTTAGTCACCAATAACGGGATATTGTCGGATGACATTTAATGTCAACAGGCGACGTATCGGATTAGGTTCGCATCAAAATTATTAGCATTGGCAGCGCCAGGGTTAGTCCACCGCCCTTAATTATATTTGTTTGATTACTTAACCTATTAGTTTGTAGCGTAAACTAACTTGTTTGTTATTGTTCACAGCTCCCGACTTCGTGAATTCATTAGTGCACGGAAATTTCGTGTACTTCTTCTTTCGAGAAACAGCCGTTGAATACATTAACTGTGGAAAGGTTAGGCAGTTTCTTTTGATTAAGGTTTTATGTACACCGTCTGAGTCCAAAATTAAATCCTTTGTAGGTCCAGTGTTCTGCAAAGGCCTTACTGAAATAATTCAGACCGCAGTTTGGAGGACTATATCTTAAGATAGCTGTAGTTAAGCAGTGTTAAAGGCATACATTAGATAATTAGAATTTCCGAAGTACAGGATAGCCACTAACCACACCATGGAGGAATGGTTTTGCCTGAATTTGCCCAGGTGCCCACTGTGCTCTAGCCACTGTGACATTATGTGCCCTGCAAAGTGAAGAGGACCCTCTATGGAATTAATCGCATTGTCTACTGATTTTTGAAATTACAAAATTCTTTTTGTGATTATGAGACGCACAAAGCGCGTCAATAATCGTAATAAATCCATTAATAGTAATTAATCCATTTATATCTCTTCGAAACTTCACTGAATACTAACTGCTGTTTCACTTTAAATGAAGACATACTAAATATACCCATACAGTTTCACCACTGTCTTAGCAACGAAAAACATTAAATATTTACCCATTCAAAGTAATTTTATATCATATGGGGTCCATGACTGGTGCAAGCACCCTATACATTAGTTTACATTACTCGGTACTGTGTTCCAGGCGGTGTTCTCCCGGGTGGCGCGCGTGTGTCGCGACGACCGAGGCGGGCCGCATCGGTTCAAGCAGCGCTGGACCTCCTTCCTCAAGTCCCGGCTCAACTGCTCCGTCGCCGGGGACTTCCCCTTCTACTTCAATGAAATACGTTAGTAATATATACACTAGCTCTTTGCGCGCGACTTTGCCCACGTTTTCCAGGATAATAGGTACTTTATTTCTTACTCCTGGTCATGGTCTACCTGTGTACTGAATTTCATGAAAATCCGTTCAGTAGTTTTTGCGTCAAAGAATAACAATTTCCAAACAAAGCCAAATATTTTCCAAGTGGACTCCTAATTCCAAAAAATGGTCTTAGAAGACACATAATATTTTTCCTATTCCTATAGACCTTTTCAACGATACCCCACACTTTAGGGTACGCGACGAATAAAAAAATCATCCTCACGTTATGGCATCACTGGTGTTGCTGATGTTCATGGGCGGCGATAGCCACTTACCATCAGGTGGATCGTCAGCTCATTAACCGGCTATTTCCATAAAAAAAATTACCTGTAGGATACCCTGAAAAAAAATGTTTTTCATTATTTTATTCTACGATTCTAGAGTTTTAATAAATATGTATATCCATGCAAAATTACAGCTTTCTAGCACTAAGGATCTCGGCGCTTTGCTTCAGACAGACGGACGGACGGTCATGACGAATCTATAAGGGCTCCGATTTTACTTCGGAACCTTAAAAAGGAACTAAAGGTACCCCTTGTATTTTATTTGGAACTGTATTTTCCAGAATCAACTACCGAGCTAATAGAAGGAGTTTACGGCGGTCTGAACGCGCAGCTGATCTACGGAACCTTCACAACGCCTCCCAACAGTATATCGGGGAGCGCGGTGTGCGCGTTCAGCATGCAGGACATAGCTGATACGTTTGAGGGAACCTTCAAGGAGCAGAGCGCTATCAATACCAACTGGTTGCCGGTTAATAGTGCTAAGGTATGAAAAGTGTTTTGTATTGAAAAATAATTACTTCAATAAAAATAATTACTTAATAATAATAGTTTCATTTTAACACTATCTCAAACTATTTAGACACTTTGTAATGTTTAATTGGCACGTGAATGATTTCGTTATCGCTAACAAAACTGTATCTTTCTCTTTTGCATTTTCTTCTTCTTTTTAATAAGACATCTTTCCAAAACGGTGGTGGAATCAAAATATTGAGGTTCATATTATAGAATCTCATAGATTATTTCAATATTAATTCTACTATTAATACCTTATGTTGGAGTTTGTAGAACAAATTCATGACATATCTAATGCAACCTCACAAACTTGTGAACTTGAAATGTTTTCGAATTTCGAGTCATCCTTCATATTTTCGTTTCGTTGCCACTACTTAGCAATCTAGGTTTTTCAAACCTTGTCAAATAGCCTACTAAATATGTATTACCCTTGTTAACTGGTAGGTGCCGGAGCCCCGACCAGGCACGTGCCACAACGACTCGAGGCAGCTGCCCGACCAGACGCTGAACTTCATCAAGACGCACGCGCTCATGGACGAGTCCGTGCCGGCCTTCTTCGGCGAACCCATCGTCATCAGGACCAGCTTCCAGTGTGTATTACTTGTTTGAAGATACATGTACTTCTTGATACATCTTAACAAGCTCATCATCAAGCATCTTATCAAAGTTTAGTTGGGATGACCCGTGTAGCGTTATGGTTACCATGCTGGATCAAACGTTCAAGGTTCGATTCCCAGCGAGGTGGAAATTTGAAAGATGAGTTTGAATTTCTGTTCTCGGTCTGGGTGTGTGTTCTTGTCTTGTGTGTTGTACATGGCACCCACGACACAGGGAGTCCTAGTATGGGGCTATGCTATGCTATGAGTGTGTAGGGTTATTTGTTTATACATCAACTTTAACAAGCTTTAGTAGTAATGGGATGTCTATTAATCATCACCATCAATCATCAATAATACCAGGTGAATACGACCGGGATAAAACCTATTTTCTGGCTCTGGACTGGTCAATGCCAAGTTTTATCTTAATCCGTGCAACAGTAACCGCGTGATGGTTACCCAAACATCCAAACTTTTACGTTTATAATTTTAGTAGGATAAGATTAGAAGTCAAATATCACATGCTTCGATGAAAGAAAACATCTTGAGGAAAACTGCAACGTAAGAGTTCCCTATAATGTTCTCAAAAATGTTGAATTCTGCCGGCCAATTCACACTGTGTGGTCTGTACCCCTCACGTTGGGAGAGGATACCCAAGACCAGCAGTGGGACAGTTAGGTTGTGATGACAATGCCTTTTGTTCTTTAAAGTCAGTGTGATGATAATGATTAATGACAACAATAGAATTAATAGGATTGATTTCAAATAATGGCTGGTTTTCAGTGTGTTCTACTTTGGGACATGGTTCCGTCAATTGGCACAATGGTACAACTGCAACTTTACAGTTAATGTAAACACGGAGTTGTGCGCACTATACCGAAGGACCAATATCACTATTCAACACAGGCCATTACATTCTCAAAGCTTGCCATCTAATCATACTGTTGATTATTCCACAGTTACCGCTTCACTCAAATCGCTGTTGACCCGCAAGTCAAGACGCCTGGTGGAAAAGCCTACGACGTGTTATTCATAGGGACAGGTAACATCTTTTTTGATACAGGTTTTTTCAGAACACTTGTCTGTTACTTCTGATACTGTATTTAAAACTCTTATTGTGGCATGAGAACTGAATTCCTTAATAGCCTTAACTAACAACTGCTTACCATCCACTTTGTTACATTAGTGACCAACCCATGGCCGAGTTCGATTATTGACAGATCAGATAATATGACTTCGGGTAGCATAAAACCAATCAGCGTCTGAGCAACGTCTACATTACGCTATAGACCTCCTCAATTAGGAAGAGCAGGTCACTCTTGCTCTTTTGAATAAGCTTCCTTATGAGGAATTCCCCGAGCGCTGCAACTTGGGTTTCTTCAAATAGGGTGTAAAGAGAGTTCTCCTTTGGAGCTGACGTTGCATTAGCAATTCTTCTGGTATTTCTCATGTCTATAGGCGACAGTGACCACTTACCATCAGGTGACCCGTATGATTTTTCGTCAGCCCTTCAAGCTATATAAAAATACATTTTATTATACGTTACACGGTGACGTCACACCTGGCATGTCCTGACCATGGCATGACCTGGTCTGACAGGATATCCCTTTGACATTCAAGTGACCCCTCTTAAAAATCAATTTGAATTCCAGACAACGGCAAGATAATCAAGGCAATCAACGCAGTGTCCTACGACTCGAACAAGCGCGCGGTACCGGTCGTCATCGAGGAGTTGCAGGCGTTCGCCGCGGGGTCGCCGGTGCGCGCGCTGCGAGTGGCGCGAGCGGGGCGCGACGCGGCACGACTGATAGCGGTGTCGGACAAGGAGGTGCTCAGTCTGAGGCTGCATCGGTGCTCCAGCGACAAGATCAGCTCGTGCTCGTGAGTGCTTGCGTTGTTAAGATGGATACAGACTGTGGGCTGTTTTAGGTTGCGTAACTGTTCGAGATATCGCTAGGCATTAGGCATAAGGAAGCATTAAATTGCGCCTATGTCTGACGTGCGGTTTCATCACACATTTCAACAAACTATCTTGGAAAAAACGTTAATAGGCATGATTTCAATGGATAGGCCTGCCTGGATAATTCACACAAGTCTTCTTCATACGAGCAATAAGTAACGCCATTTTCCCTCTCTCCCTCTCTCTCCCTCTCTCTCCCTCTCTCTGCCTCTCTTTCTCTCTCTCTCTCACACACACACACCAACTAAGATAGAGCAGCGTCGTAATATAATATATACCAAGAATGTATTCACGTTTTTAGCGCGCGTTAACATAAAAGTATTTTTTTTCTCCTCTCGTTCTTGGCAACGCGTCATTGATGCCTTTGGTGTCGCTGATGTCAATGGGCGACGATAACCACTTATGATCAGGTAGATCGTCTGCTCGTTTGGCGGCTTTTTCCATTAAAAAAGATTATGGATATAAGTAAACGATAATAATTGATGACCCATGTATCGCAATAGTTACCATGCCGGATCGCCGTGCTAAGTCCTGAATGATGAATTTGAATTTCTGTTCTCGGTCTAGGTTATATATGTTTGTCTATGTGTGTTGTCCATGGCACCCACGACACAAGGAATCTAGTGTGGGGCTATGAGTGTGGAAGGTTATTTAGGCTTCAACCCATTAATGGCCCACTACTGGGCACAGGTCTCTCCTCTTGAGGAGGCCTAGAGCATACTCCACCACGCTGCTCTAGTGCGGATTGGTGGATTGGTGGAAGGTTATAAATTTATTATTGAATCGTGTGCAGGGAATGCGTGGCGCTGCAGGACCCGTACTGCGCGTGGGACAAGCAGGCGGGCCGCTGCCGCGCGTACTCCCACGGCGTCTCGCGCTGGCTCGACGAGAACTCCTTCTACCAGAGCGTCAGCACCGGCGGCCATGCTGCTTGCCCGCACAGTCAGTATACTTGGCTTACGTCATAGGCCAACTTTTTTGACTCTCCCTTTTTCTTGGTCGACAATACTTTGCACCCTGCATTGTATTATAATATAAGTATCTCGAGATTCAGGAGTACAGATTACTTGTCATTATCTCAGTCGTGTATCTTATTTGTGTGTTACAATGAATCCGCGAAGGATTGTGTGTGAGTATTATTTGTGTTCCAGGTAAAGACGCCGGCGCAGTCGGCGGGTTGAGTTCCGGTCTGTACGACGACGCTAGAGAGAATAAAGGGGAAGTAATTAACATCGTTCAAGATAAAGACGGCAAGGGGAATATTAATAACAACGAAGGTAATATACACATGTATAAGATATGAATGTGTAAAATATATTTGGTACTTACTACAGTATGTATGTTAGACGTACTGTTATGTTCGTTGAATTGAGAGAATAATTCTTGACAAAAAATAACCAACTTCAAAATTAGGGATAACTCAAAAACTAGTCATCACGTCTACTAGTCTACTAGTCTCTTTAAGTACGACCACATGACAAGCACCAGCTTTTGTTTAAAAAAAGAATCATCAAAATCGGTTCACCCAGTCGAAACTTCTGCGATAACAAACATAAAAAAATACAGTCGAATTGAATACCTTCTCCTTTTTTGAAGTCGGTTAAAATAGACAAATTTCCATACTATTACTGGTAATGATTTAGAATTTTTAGACGTGATAACGTCTATTAAAACGGAACGCCGGCTGCACGCACTATAAATCATGACTCATCTGTCGCGTTACGCGAGCGAGCGAACAATGGAGAAAGCGCCATCTATGAACAAAACTATATACACAATTAAGTCAGAAAGGAACTTGCTGAAAAAATAGTTTAGTTCAGGAGTTCTAGATGGCGTTGTAGTATAAAGATAAAAGTTTCTAATTATAAGTTAATTTCCAGAGATAATGTTATATTCGAGCTCTACTTCATCAATGTTTTGTCATGGCGTTGTCACGTTAAACTACCGTCCGAAAACCGACTTTACAGACAACCATTTTTTTATAAATAACTGTACATCACCCTAGATTGCTGTGACGCTATTTTTGACTGCGTCTAATCTTAATAAACACACACGCACACATACACACACACACACACACACACACACACACACACACGCGCACATACACACACACACACACACACACACACACACACACACACACACACATACACACACACACACACACACACACCAAGCTTTTCAATCTTCTCGTACCAACTATACTACACCAATTCCAGGACCAGAAGTGCTAGCAGCTGACCCCCCGCCGGCGGCCTACTCAGTGGAGACCCTAGCGCTGGCGGTGGCGGCGGGGGCTCTCGCGGCGCTGGGCGCGGGCTTCGCGGCCGGCTACATCTGCGGCCGGCGCTGCAAGAAGGACGATGACGACAACATGCCCTACCCTGATACCGAGTATGAATACTTCGAACAGAGGCAGAATATTAACAGGTGCGTTGGAAGGATGGTATAGAATGCAGATTTGTAGCGACTTTGTCTACATTTTAGACGAAACTAATCCTATTCTATTATGTGTTTCAATTACCTATAAAAAGCAAAGCAACAACTCATAATTGTCCCACTGTTCTGCTCGGGGTTTCCTCTCACAATGTGAGGGGTACAGGCCATAGTCTACCACGCTGGCCAAGTGCGGATTGATAGACTTCACACACCTTTGAGAACATTATGGAGAACTCTCGGGTATGCAGGTTTTCTCACGATGTTTTCCTTCACCGAACCAAGTGATAATTAACTTGTAATACACACATAATATTTGAAAATTAGAGGTGCGTTCTAACCGCTAGGATATCACTGTTTTTTTTTACCTTTATGCGTTTCATGAAACCTTACAATGTCTCACGGCAGTTTTGTAACAAAGCATTAGAGAAGTGCCAACGTTGAACGTGCGCACTACGTGTTTTTCTCCTCGTACCTTTTCCTTGTGTTATGCGATATTATACCGCAATGGTGTTTCGCCGTGTGGCGAACAAACACATAGGTAGTGTGCGTCTAGACTTACTTCGAAAAAACAAAACATTGTCAATCCTTAGCATGTTCAAAGATATTTGTAGTATATCAATTCGCACTTGTCGACTTCCTAAATAATGAACTATGGTCTGAAAGTATTTTTTATGAACAATAATTAATTCAGATATTTTTTAAACTTTTTTGACTACTAAAAAGTAGCTTAGGTACTACAATTGTTAAAAAACAAAACTAGTCTATAAACCGAATACTCATACATGCCGTTCTCTTAACCCAATAATATTAAACTATAGATACGTTATGCCCTTACGAATCAACCAAAAAATCTGTTCCCACCGAGCTACAACACACACACGTTCATCTTTTGTTTCACTACACCAATCCTTTTTACATTGGTAAATTATGTAAAAGGGATGGCACTACTAAAACCATAATAGTGAAAAAGACAGCTAGACGGCCTCACTCAGAGGCAGCTATCAACCATCTGAATTAAAATCGCTACACTTGTCTAAATTCATCAAATGTCAATGTCAACATCAATGTCAAAATCATTGTCTTAACCTCTAAAATTTCCCAGGATCCAAGCGGAGCCCAAGCTCCTCCAGCAAGTGGAAGAGGTAACCTACGCGGAGCCGGTCCTCGCGCCGCAGCCGAAGCCGGCGTCCCCCCGCGCGACGCTCCGCAAGCACCCCCCCTACCACCCGCACCACGAGACGCTCTTCCAGTTCCAGCCCGACGCCTACCGCCGGGACAACTTCGGCACCCTCCGCTCGCACCAGGTCAATGTCAGTTGTACTCCTCTCCTTCCGCATGGCTTACAGGGACAATGGTGCGGTACAATGTAGCTTAGAGCGGTGTTAGGGGCCATTCATTCAATACGAGGTCTCGGGGAATGGGTCTTTACGAGGTCTCGAGGGGAAGAATGGGTCTTTACGAGGTCTCGAAGGGGAGAATGGGTCTTTACGAGGTCTCAAGGGGGAGAATGGGTCTTTACGAGGTCTCGAGCGGGAAGGGAGGGTCTTTAAAATCTCTACATGCCCTTTTGTTGCAGGGGAGGGGTAAAGTCATTCTTACGTAATAATTTTACAAGTCGAAATACTCGTACTAATGATAATGATATAAATCATGAATTTATATCTATATAAGTTTTAGTGTATTTGATCCCTTTCTAAAGCCAGGTAAAATCTTAGGTAAGAAGGGGGAAGGGGGGTCCGAGAAATCTTACGAGCTCTTACATGGGGGTAAGAGGGGTCAAAAATGTCAAAATTTGTCCTTACGTAATTAATGAATGTCCCCTTATAGTACAGTCAGCAAAAGAGTTAGGTATGCAAGGCATAATACGAATGTTTCCTAATGTATATTTATTCCAGAATGTTTGAATTATTATCAATGTTAAATCATACCTTATGTATATAAGTAGCATTTAACATTGATAATAACACAAACATTTTGTATTATTAAACATTACGAAACATTTTTATATCGAACCTTGCATACTTAACTCTTTTGCTGACTGTACAATGCGGTACAGTGTACAATGTAGCTTAGAACAGCGTTGGTTATTATTGAGATCGTATAAGTTAATATGGATGGCATTGATGATTGAAACGGATGCTATATAGTAGAAGTGCTGATTTGCTGTATTTGGTTTGGTAGACTAAGGCAAGTTTGGTCTATAAGGACATTTTTGTACGTACTTGTATTATATCGGGACATAATATTATTTATACTGAACCGCTACTGTTTTACCAATTTAGGATAGTCTTATATAAAACAACGAGTACGTACATGACAATAATATACTTATATAAATATTATATATGCCGTAATATAAACTTATTTGGATCAAATTATATCTTAGTTTTTAACGTACGTAGGTAGTAGGTACTATGAAATTATATTCGTTTATAGTTCTGCTTAAATCTAAAAGTAATAAAGTCTTTATTCAATCTGAATTTAAAACGATCACTATGATTGTTCTTCAGTATAATTATGTATACCTATTAAATTTACTTCTATATCCGTATTTATTAGCTTTATATTATAAAACGTTTATTTATTCTATGTAAAAATGTATTCCGTCTATTCGCGCGATGCGTTTCCTTCCTACAGTCAAGTGATTTTTGATAAAGAAATAACAGACTGCAAGTAAATAGTTACCTAGTATTATTGGGTTATCGAGATACGCTTCAACGATAATGTAAGTAATGTATATTCGTACCTATGCATTTCATCCTAAGTATCATATTCGCATGTCATTATTCGTAATGCTCGGACTGCATGTTAATTTTCACTAATAAATAAGTATATGAGCTGTTGCCCATTTTCCGTAATCTATACCTACTAATATTATAAAGAGGAAAGATTCGTTTGTTTGCATTGAATAGGCTCCGAAACTACCGAACCGATTTGAAAAATTCTTTCACTGTTGGGAAGCTACAATATCCCCGGGTGACATAGGCTATATTATATATTTTTTTACTATTTTTCCCAAAGCGAAGCGAGGGCGATTTCCTAGTGTCTAATAATTAAACACCTTAGACAATTTCTGAAACCTTAATCTCGAATATTTTAATGCAAGAATTAGTTTATTAATCTTTTGCTAATATTTAGAGTGAAATAGCATTGGATTTAATCGATATTATCATATCATTATTATATGACCTAAAAACCTTGTATAATTATACAAAAAATTGGTTTAAAAAGTGCCAGTCCGAGCAAATAATTATGTAGCTAGTTCATTCATATTTGTTTTGCATGACATTTTTACAGTAATCATTTGACATTTAATTAACAACAATACCTGCATGTAATTTCAATTAACTATCTTCATAACAAATATTTTTTACATGTACAATCAACTTTCAATTCCATTTTTCTCAGTCACTACTTGAGTTATTAATTCTTGATTTGTTAATTTGATCATATTTTCTAAATTTTAATCTCATCCCGCTCTGCTAATTCTTTTTTAATTATCCTCCGATGAAAACGAGTCTTGTAAGCCATTTGTATTAAATAAATATTTTTATTAAAATTTGTATTTGAATTATACGGTACATAATCGAAGTAATATTAATTGTACTGATACTGTACCTGTTCTTTTCATACCTGTGATCGAAGTATTAGAATAAATATTGTCACTGATATTTACACAAATATCTATTTAACAAGTAGTAATGACTTATGACAAGGCTCGGTTTTATCGTTCACTAATCTAATTCTAGTTCCATAGCACCCATATTGACATCTGCATGTTAGTTAACACAGGAATATTCGGACCGCAGGGCGATGGGTACCGGCGCGGCAACGACAACGGGTTCTCGACCACGCGTTCCGTGAAGAAAGTGTACCTCTGAGAAACAAACGGGGCGGACGCGCGCGATCTGCACCATCACAAGCATAATACGCACCACCATCATACGTTGGGTGAGTTTTTTTGACCTAAGATTTGTCTTATACCCCTTTTATAAGTGATTAAAGATGCGTCAAATGGATCAATATTTAGAACGTTACAAGTGTATATGACATAATAATATGAATGTGATTTATTTGATATTGCTCTGAATAATTAATTTACTAATTTTTTTAAATTAAGATTGTAATGATATAATTTTAATTGTAATTGAATTTTAAATTATTTATTTTAATATTTGCATACCTTAGCAGGTGGAACTTGGCGGACCTTCACATTTAATGTAATCTTTTATATATATTACCCATGTTCATGCAAATAAAGATATTGAATTGAATTGAATTGAATATTTTGAAGGTGTTTAAACAGTGAAATCACACAAGTGTCTGTATGTAGGTTGTATTGTTTAGTAAGGTGTTTTGTTGTGTGCAGTGTCGCAGCGCAGCAGTGGGTCCGGCACGACGTCGGGCAGCGGCGGCGCGTCGTCGTCGTCGCCGTCGCCGCCGTCGTCGTCGCCCTCACCGTCGGGCGAGCGCCCCCCCACCCCGCCGCCGCCCGCGCCCCAGCCCTGCGCATACATCTACCGCAACTAGCGCCTCCGCCCCACGGACCTTTACCCCCCCACTCGGGGGACGTTGTTACCGGTAACCCCTTGTTAGTCTAGAACCATGTCCAGTTATTGTTGTTTGTGACGATAGAAACGTTAGTGAGTGAGTGAGTTCGCAGACGAAGAACGAACTCTTTCTTGAAAAATATACGTATTCGTGATTATCCAAAGTCTAAATTGATCGGAATGGAGACGGAAGTGTGACAAAATTGAGTATTTTTTTTAATAAACACGGAACAATTAACAACGTTGTATGTATGATGTAATGTAACAAACTTGTAGATTGGTTAGAGTATATATAGTTTACTTCTATTTTAGGTGAGAATATAAGTTTTGTTGGTAACGTGTTGATGACTAGTTAATGTGCAGTTGTGATTGTCATTGAGTATTTTGCGTAAATGCAGTATTACATTGAATAATTCGGTGACATTATGTGCAAGTTTTACGAAAATACTGCAATGAATTCACATGACGCTTTTTACTACTTGTAGCTTTACGTCATTAAACATAGCGTCGATTTCTCTCTACCTGAAAACTAATAATGTTATAACCAGACAGCACTTGTAAATAGACCCCATGTATCCCCTATCACTTATTTGAGACGCTGCATTTATTTTAACGTTTGGTGTCAAAGTTTAAAAATAACTACCCATTTCGCACAAGTGTATCCACATTCCCTTAATATATTGTAATATTTGCGCATACAATGCGTCTGGTTAATGCTAGGTACTAAACAATATACTATAAAAAACACAAAATACCTATAATATGAATTATATTTACTCTATAAATATAATGTAAAGTTCTGATACTTACTCATTAAAGTGCTTCTTATGGGTGTATTTAGAATATTAGAAGATCGTTTGATAGTTATTCGATAATGTTATAGATTTAGCGAGTATATATATACATAGACACTTAGAGCGTAAGCGAGCACTGAGGTGCCACATTGCCAATTTAGATTGTTGGTGCGCCGTTGTAAAGTTTTACTGTGATCCATTGATCTTTATGTACATACAGTCTCCGAGAGGACACGGTTAAGTCAAATTTAATAATTCCAGAAAAGTGGGCCAAAACGTTAAAATTTGTCGGAAACCGTTCCTGTTGCTATTTTATAATTACTAAGGAACGTATTTCCGAACGAATCGCTTTCTGACTAGCTTCTTAGTCTGTTGTTTCTAAACGGAGTGTTCATGACAGCGCGCTCAGTTGTTAAAAATTGATTGTGTAAATGAAATGTCAATTCTATTTGTAATGATCTAGTGCCTAAGTGTGTGTGGCAGGATTGTAATTTGTTTCACACTCGTTCATGCTGCGAGGGTCCAAGTTCGCGCTAGTATCTACTGTAGTCAAACATTGTCAACAAAACATGCTGCGGTAAAACTTTACTCGACTTTCGATATGAAACTAAGTAAGTACAAAATACAGTTCTAAATCATCGTTTTATCGACAGACTTCTTAATATTATGTACGTAGAATTTTAAGTGGTAGTGCTTTGATGTAAGTTGTAAGTAAAGAATTGGGAGTTAAAACGAGCGAGAGCAAGAACCATGCATTTAAATCGAGTGTGAACTACAAATTACAATGGGTCCGTTTTTCTTTTGGACTGATGTTAGTACGGACGTAGAGTAGCGTTAACAATAGGTGGCAAGTATTGATCGCAGTTATAACTTTAAAATTTTATACATTTGTAATGTTAAGGCAGCATTCGGTGTAACGGGTAACTTAATAACTTTAGTGAAAGGCAACGATGGTACATAATAATATTGTACTGCACAATACTAGATACTATGTTACTATACCTGTTACGTTGTGTATCAGTCACCCGTCACACCGATATGCGCAAATCCGCAACGATGTAAGTGTAAATTCATAAATATTGGGCATTCTCATATTGCCTTGAATCAATACTCACGTTTGTTCTTTAATTAGAAACATACCAAAGATGCCATGATTTTTAAGATGTATTATTTATTACTAGTAGTAATCGATTATAATATATGAATTAGTGATGGTAATCGTTATTTTAAATGCAAACGTAACTGCCAATTCGTATATATTTTGAAAAAAAAACGCACAGAGATACTTGTTTTCTTGTATTTAAAGTTTTGGTATGCAGCTGCTTTTATGTACGGAAAATATAGGACAAGAATACCTCCGCACTAAAATTGGTAACATAACAAATACAGTTTTCTTAACAATTTTTTTTGTTACCGG
This sequence comes from Thymelicus lineola, assembly GCA_963932265.1. NCBI lineage: Eukaryota > Metazoa > Arthropoda > Insecta > Lepidoptera > Hesperiidae > Thymelicus > Thymelicus lineola. The sequence continues at coordinate 4,464,161 of OZ010700.1, read as the reverse complement.
ATAATTGTATTATGTACCTGCGTTGTACAATAAATCTGTGTATAACAGTAATTTGAATAGCTATTTTAAATATTGAAATTTTACTGGAATTACTGTACAACCTGCGTAAGGTTCTGTTGTGAATTTACCATTTTAGTGGCGAAGGAACAAAAAGAATAAGATACATACGTAAGAGAGGCTAGTATATAATAATGTAAATAGCGGGTTCTGTAATGTAATTTATACTTTTCGTCGAGTATTAGCGTAAGCGTTAGTTTAAGTGCAAGAAAATTTTTGAAGGTGAATTGTTAAGAATTGTTTTTTTCTATAAGTAATTAAAAAATAATATTGATGAAATGTACAATAACCATTTCTACGTTTGAATTACTGTACCATCTTTTTATACTCGTAAAGTTAATTGTAATCATAACATGCCTAGAAAGTCTTGTAATAAGCATAAATTATTGATTTATGAAATATTGAAAATTATATTAGAACGTATCGAACGTACGGTAGAGATATAATATAGACCGCTTTATTATGTTTTTAAACTCGGAGCCTTAGAGTTAGAAATTGAAGACTTTATTGAAAATAAATATGTAACTTAATAAATGAGATCCGCGACTTATTAAGTTTAGCGTTAAGGAAGCGGGTTATAGCGCATACGTCACGTATCACATCACAAGCGAACTTACCATCACATAAGTGTTATGTAAATATGGGTTTGAGTTATACTTAATTACTTATCTAAACGGTCTAGTGGCGAAATGGTTCGGCGATAGTTGAAGATTATAATCCCACTAAACTAATATTATAAATGTTGCATGGAAAGTTACTCTTACACAAAAATTACTGAATGATTTTTCATGTTTAGCACACCGATAGACCACGATCTGGAGATTACCACTATAGTCCTTTAATCTGCTTTAATACGTAACTGTACTCTGTATCTATACTAATATAAAGCTGAAGAGTGTGTTTGGTTGAACGCGCTGATCTCAGGAACTACTGGTTCGAATTTAAAAATTATTTTTTGTTTGATAGTTCATTTATCGAGAAAGGCTATATAACATCATATATTTTAGTAGTTAGTTTTTTCCACAAATTAACGCGGGTGAAACCGCGAGGCACAGATAGTAATATACAATATCAGATCAAACGAACTTCTTGAAGTGTAGTTCGATCATTATACATACTGGGTATTGTATCTTCGAATTAAATAATGAAATAATTTTCGTAAAATATCAGTAACAATGGGCGTACTGGAAGGAGGAAATTGTGCTTTTGTACGAAGTACAGAAGAAATAATAGTACATATATAATAGTACTTCTAGTCAAGTCTTTTAAAGTCAAAAATGCTATTTATTGCAAATGTTAAACAAAAATATTTTAATCTAAAAAAAGAGTTTAAAGAGAGTTTAATTAAGACATTCTAGCCAAATACTGAACAAAATGTAATTCATGTCTTTTTGACTAATCCACTTTTGGATAGGAGACACTTTTGAGAAACGTTTCTAACATAATTTACATTAAAAAAATCATAACACATGCAAGCGAATTTATCAATACAAAAGCACTTATTACCTAAACCTATTACTTAATCAAATATCGCCGAACCAACTAATATCAAACGCCACGCGTGCAATATATTTCTACTTCTACTCTCTAACTCAACTCGGTTCCGGAGAAATGTTATCGTGAATAACACGTAATACCTTAATATACATATAGAGGAGATAATACAGTAACTATGGGAAGTGCCTCAGTAATGTAACTTCAGTAGATTAACGGCATTCCGTTGACTCCCTCGAACCCGGCCTGGTGAGTTTCTTTAGCGTGCCTTTAGTATCTACCTAGTTACCGCCCATTGGAGACCCGAGGAATGCTATTGGAATATCCATTTATTTATTTTTTCACACATGATACGTTGCGTGGTATCGTTATATAGTTGTAATGGTTAAAAATCTCGATAACTGGTTATTCCGATTCACTCCCTGATTCTGATGGTAGTTTCGGAAGTCTATTCTTATCACGTATTGGATAAGTTACCTCTTCGACATAGATTGAATTAAATTTAACGGTATCCCTAAGTTGTTAAGAACCGCGTTGGTTTGCTTTTTAGACACTCCATAGATTTAAGTAGGAGTTTTATAATATAACGACGCAAGACGCATCCGCAGTGGTAGAACTGTTACACAATATTCGCTGCCCTTATTTATAGAGTGCAATTTTTTATAACTAGAGAAATAGGCGATTAACATTGATTTGCAAAATACTAAACGGGTCGGCAGTGAGGGACAAGTTTTGTATTTTACTCTTCATTGTTTAAAATGTTATGATCATTTTCTCAATAAAATATTAATATATGCTAAATATTTTAGCAAAGGATATAATGTATTCCTTTTCTTTAGTAAATAAAATATTGAAACTTGTATGTCTTTAATTTATTTCTATATTTAAATGTGCGTTCCTCCCGTATGCGGAGGCCCTTAATTTAGGTCAGGATATCCCATTGATTGAAAGCGGAGTGTTGAAAATTCTCCTATCCTCCCAAAGGCAACCTACCTACTAGATTAACGATTGCTAACTACTACCACAAAGTACCATGTTCGAAGTGCGCATGTACTTAATTAAAAGTGGAATCTAAACGTTCATAGCACGGTCATGTCATGTCATGTCATGGTACGGCATGCTGCAGTGGGGAGACTTAAAAAAGAAAATCTTTTACCATATCTGGCCCTTTTATAATTAAAATACATGCATATAAGTTAAAGTTTTCAGTTTACACGGAGAAGGGTAGTGGACCGCAGAGCAGTCCTATAGTAGCGAGGTCCGGCGGGCATGTCTGCAGACTTGCCCGTGGGCATGTCCGTCTAGTGTATTCCCCGCTTTAGTCATGCTAATATTGTCAATCTGTCATTGTATGGAAAAGTTATGGCTTCAGCTTTGCTTCAGATGTTGTCTTTTTGGTATTAAGATAAAATGTACTTTTGTCTATGTTTGACATACTTAATAGGGTCCAAGACCCTGAAAGCTGAAGCCATAACTTTTCCATACAATGACAGATTGACAATATTAGCATGACTAAAGCGGGGAATACACTAGACGGACATGCCCACGGGCAAGTCTGCAGACATGCCCGCCGGACCTCGCTACTATAGGACTGTGCAATGTTTGCTAGTGTAGGGCCGTTGCAGTCAGTCTGGCAGACTTGTCTGTTGCAAGTCCGCGCGATCTCATTTCGTCTGCGGGGGCACAGACATGTCCGTATGTGAATGGTCACCGCGGGCTGTCTGTTCACAGACCCGAGAGCGACAGCGACTAGGACAGATGTCACTATCTTATTAAAATTATCAAAAATGAGTTTTAATGAAAATAAAGCATTCTGGGCTGAATTCATAGGGGAATATAGAAAATATCCTATGTTCTACCTGTAGCTAAATATCTCAGCGTAGCAAGTAATCGTTCTTTTGCAGTCACAGACTGTCTCATATTAGTATTTTGTCTAGTAATTTTAGGCGCTACGAGCTGTAATAAAAATTTAAATGATTCTTGATCCATGCGCAAACAATTGTACAGGTCTCCCGGTTCATCAATTTCTAATTCTTTCAGTAAATTGATATGGCTATACTAATTTCTTTTTTTATACCATTCTTTGCACCAAATTCTTTTCTTTTTCTTTTCATCAAACAGTATTAATGCAGCACCAGCAATTACAGCGATTTTCCTTCGTTGCGTTGTCATTATATTGTGTACGCACAACACAACTAATCGTTAAGCCGCTCCAACACAAACTGATAAGTCTGTATAGTGTATTGTGGCGACAGACATGCCCGGCCCGACTGCCCGCGGGCAAGTCCGCGTGCGTAGTGAATTGCCCCTCGAGTCTAGTAGGGATGGACATTGAAAAAAACCGATGTTTTTTCGATGCAATGCATCGCATAGTGGCATCGATGTTATGTCGATGTTTCAAAAAATACATCGATGTTTTCTATACATCGATTGTTTTTATTTTTACTAGCGTTGAGACTAAAAAAAAGGTCATCGGCAGTGAATTTGATGTCCAAAACCTAAGGAAATGTTGTAACGAGGTGTAATAATACCTCGATCAATATTCCTTGGCTGGCAGATGCATTTTCTTCTAAATTTTTAAAATCATGATATTTGGTATTTTTACAAAATTAAATTATAATTTAATTTTTAATTTAATGTGTAAATGAATTAATTGCTGTTGATTTACATACTATACAAGTGATTTCTTATTTCTTTCTTACCTACCCTGTCCTGAGAGTTATTACTTGTGAAGGATCTACACCCTTGCACCCTACACCTTGGCCCCAGGGCCATAGGCCATGAATTTTGTGATTGTTTGATTTGGTTATCCTTATTAACCTTTTATTACGTTTGCCTCTTCGATGCACCAAGTAAAAAACATCGATGCCTTTTTGATGTTAACGTTTAAAAAAAAAACATGAGAGGTGTCAAGGGACACCCGGATGGAACGAAGTTCCTTTCGATTTAAGTATTGTTGAATCACGCTAGTAGCGCCATCTCTGTAAAACTCTCTGAATCACTTCAAAAAAGTGTCGTCATTCGTAAGAATCAAAAAGTGTCGTATTTTTCCGTCTAGCCCCCTTTCACAACGCGCGATAAGGAACTTCGTTCCAAAACATCGGATTTAATCGATGTTTCCATACTTTACATCGAGTGTTTTTAATACATCGATGTATATCGTGCATCCCTAGTGTCTAGTGACAGCTGACATTGACATAACGACATTTTATCAATACCTAACAGCGTGCTTACATGGTGAACTGCGGAATTTGTTTTGTTAAAAAATAAAAAATTTAACTACCTATAGAAAGTTATATGAATAATAATATGTCTTCAGTGTTGTTAATTTTTAAATAATACTAAGCTTTTTTTTCTGAGTGTCTATTAATCGAGACTCAGTTGTAATATCGCAAACATGAGTATAGATTCATTTAGAAATTTTAGCTTTAATTTTAAAGATATAATAGTTGATGAAATCGCTCTCAATGGATTGGAAGGGATCTGCTTTGATGTGTTATGGAAATATGTTGAGAAACGTATTACATCGCCGCTCACACTGAAAATGAAAACAAGGTTTTGGGACTGTATAAAAACTAGTAAATGTATTTTGATGTACAAGGTCCCTGATCCTCTTCAGAGTATTGAAATTCTGGATAGATTTATGATAGTGGATGAAGCAACTGGGCAATTATTAGATCCGGTAAGTACTATATTATTTATGTAAAGTACATATAAACATTGAGTAAATAATGTAACGTAAATACTATTGTTTTTTTTCTCGAGTCCTAAGAGACTTAACTTTCTTAGAGTGATTTGGGATGTAATGGTAAATTTATAATTGTTCTAATTCAAATAACTATATTTGAAGCATTACAACTCAATGAACAATTACGAATTTAATCCGTAAATGCTAGCGGCAAGGCAGCGGTGCAGCACCTGTGGGCCGCTCGCCCACCATTTTGTAGGCAAACTTTCCATCCTGTAAATCTTGTTGGTAATGTGTTTTCTGTATGTATAATAGGGCTTCCAAATATTCGATAAAATTGATATTCGAATATTCGATTTTTTTTTGGGAACTATTCGAATATTCGAATATTATTCGAATATAAAGAAAAACTTTAATAATCACGTCTTTATTAAACTTAGGAGTGATTTGCAAGTACAATATTTTGATTTTCTTCGTGTTAAATGAAAATTAAGGAAATTTCAGGATTTAAATCAAATAAAATATCTAAAATTATCAATAAACATACATAATATCAATCAACTACAGATCTACACACCACAACAAAGTTATATCAATCGACGCCTAAGTTTTGGAGAAGGAAGGTCTCTTCATGATGAACTCCTTCTTCAGAAAAAAGCCGCAACGCCGGTGGACTTGGATAAGTCATGATTGTTCCACGAAAAGCGAGATAAACTTCATTCTGGCAGACAAACGGCACATATTTAATGATGTCTCGGTGGTTTAAAACCGGAAGCGATCACCGTCTTGTAAGAGGCACATTAAATATCGACCTGAAGCTGGAACGGTCACGCCTGATGAAGTTTACGCTTCGCCCAACACCTATCCAAATCCAGAGATCCGAAAACTTTCAACTTGAGCTGAAAAACCGTTTTGCGTGCCTAGAATCGTGCACGTCAGTGGACGAGTTTAACACCAGGATGGTAACAACTGTCCTCGAGGTAGGGTCGAAGTATTTCAAGACCCACCCTAGTGGTAGATCTCAGGTTCCCTCAGAACAAACTCTCGGTCTTATGAGGGATCGACGAGAACTATGTGTGCAGTCTCCAACCTCTATGAGGGAATACCGACAGCTCAATTAACAGATCTTCAAGTACAGGCGACGCGATTTGCGAAAACACAAAGCAAATCGTGTAAAAACCACAATTGAGCAAAACCAGGGCTCAAAAGTGTTCGGGATCTGTCTATTGCGCAAAGTCAGCTTACGAGGTTGAAGACCGAGTCCAGCACCATGGTTTCGTCGAAACCCGAAGTTCTGAGGGAAACTGAAAGATACTACGGATGGTTGTATGCCTCCTCTCAAGCTCCACCTTCTCGCGAGGAGAGCGACAATCGAGCTAAACTGACCTGACACTACACAGAGGATTTCCCGGACGTCAGCCTGTATGAGATTCTCAAACAGCTTAAAAACAACAAGGCAACAAGGTCAGCATATTATAACAACACCAGCGGAACTTTACAGGCATGCCAAGTTTTAACTTCATGGGACTATTCCCTCAGGAGTTCTGTTAAATAGCACTTGGCTTCATCATCAGTATAGCTCCTTGTCACCAGGTTTCCCGGGTATTCCCGAAGTCCGAACCCTTCCATATTTTGAAGAATTGCGCACTCTCAGTCTCACCGCCCAAAACGACATTTTGAAGGTCACGCACCACGGCGCTAGCTTGAAAATTGTATTTTGACTACTTTGTGCACATTGGAATCCGAATTTGGTGTTGAGTTAAGTGTTGTAGAAATTGATCGAATATTCGAATATTGCAGTTCTTATATTCGAATATTCGAGCCAATTTATTATTCGAATTATTCGAATATTCGAATATTCGATGGAAGCCCTAATGTATAAGAAGTAATAAAATAATAAATAGAAAAGTGAGATTCTATAACAATTATATTCCACTACACTACTGGAGAACAACAATAGACATCACTTTTTTTAAGTTAATTTATATATTATTGAGGAAACAGGCCAGATATAAGGAATCTACTTACAAATTCAAAATCACTTAATCATATTTTTTTTTATTAACCGACTTCAAAAAAAGGAGGAGGTTCTCAATTCAACTGTATTTTTTTTTTATGTTTGTTACCTCAGAACTTTGGACTGGGTGAAACGATTTTGATGATTCTTGTTTTAATCGAAAGCTGGTGCTTGTCATGTGATCCCACATAAATTTGAGCGAGATCTCACAATGGCATCCATGTCAAAAGCATATAAGTCTTAAATTTGCATTAAGTATGTGCGTGATAAATGGACGAATAACTCAATATCCAACCGATTTCGACGATTCTTTTTTTATTGGATGTACTTCATTTGAAGTCGGTTATTTTTTTGTTAAAATTTTAGATTATTCTACCTCCATTTCAGTCGGGTAAATCACCTTCATTGGAGGAGAAGAATTATATTGACTTACTAATTCAACATAATATTTGTAATAATTCTTTATGGTATTTAACTTTTCCAGCCAGACTATTTAGATGGTCCATATGAGTATTGTCCTGTAGAAAATGAACATGGATCATGTGCAAATTACCACAAAAGAACATTAATGGATAAAAACCTTTTTTCTTCAATGTCGTATGAAGAAGTTTTAGAAAAATATGGGAACAGACTTGTTATGGTGGCATCACTTGAAGAAAGATGGCATGCTATTGCTGGACATATGCCTTTATCCTGTATCACACAGCTCACTACAGTTCACTACTGCATTTTAGAATTAGTAGGGAGAGGGAGGGAAAATGTAAGTAGCGTAGCAAGTAAGGGAACATACCAAATCCACGTAACCCATTTTTTCCAACTTTTACCCCCCTCCCCCCTAGTTTTCACATGGTAATTGATAAATACGGTTTTCAATACTTTTTTGCAAAAACAGAGTTAAAAAATAATAATTTTGCTTATATTTGACGACTTTGTGACGCAATGGTTGCTAAAATATTGACTACGTGACAAAATCCTAAACCCCCCCCCCCCTCCCCTCCGTGACCAATCGTGGTGTTTTGAAGACCCCCCTCCCCCCCTAAATGAGGCACGTGGTTTTGGTATGTTCCCTAAGTTAGTTTTGCAATTGACTCTACTAAGTTGACTGAGCACAATTATATTTTTAGAAAATGGGGAATCATTACATATTAATTTTGTTTACAATGAATCAAGTTTTGTAGTTATGGCTTTTCGGAACATAACCCTTTACATGATATTATTATGCTTTAATTTACACCGTGCCTATTACCTAATAATTGCCTCTATATTTTCTTTACTACAATAGTTTATTTTTGGACATGATAGTATTTATAGAAAATGTTCAAACTGAAAAGCTCACTTAATATTATTTGACGATTTACAGGGCCAAATGACTATTGGAAAAACCAATTTAACCAAAATAGTAAAAGAACCTAAACTTTTATTTTACAACAGGAAACAACTAAAGAAATTAGATTTAATCAGAGAACAGTGCATTACACAAGTCACTGGGGGCAGAGGTATAAAGAGTTTGCTCCTCAGAATTAAGAGGTTTCATAAGTGTAAAATATTGTCTATGCCTAAAGTAGGAAAACTGTATAATCTCATTGAGTATTTACGAGGAATGCCAAACTATAGCGAAAGGTGTGATTTGGTCATGAGGAGAGGATATTTGTCACAACCGGAGTGTAAAAAGCTAAAGAAAACTATCAATGTCTTTCAATTTGTAAGTATGGTTATGTTATGTAGTTGTTTTTTTAGTGTATTTTTTGGTATATAAATGTTTTATAAAAAAAATTAAACAGTCTCTATTTTTATTGCTATTGTTAAGCAAAAACTTAAATTTGTATTGCAAAATTTACAGACCGACAAATACGTAACTGAAGAGAAACCTCCTGGCACAGAAAAAAAGAAATCAGACAAAACACAAACATCTCAAAAACGAAAATTTATAACATTAGCCGCCAGTGAGGATGAGTCTTCCCAATCTGACGAAGAAACTAATGAGGTGCCATTAAAAAGTCAATACAAAGTTGGTGTAAATATATTGAGGCAAGCTTATGAGAGGTTCATTGATGCTGGTCTTAAAGGACTGACTCAAGTAGAATTAGCTCAACTTGTTGGTATAGAGTTCTACACTAGCAGGGCAATTTGTCGCAGCTTCAGATCCAAGAATATTGTCAGGGAATTTCTCGAAGACAAAGGCAGACAACGAACTGCTAGGTATGTTTTTAAAAACGTGTTGTCTAATTCTGTTACCATTGATAGTTTTAACAATTAATTTGTGTGATGTTGGTTATAGGTATATTGCCGTAGTTGCTACTTCAGAAATGGAAACTAAATATGCAGAAGAAAGGGAAAAATTGTTAGAAAACTTCCATATCGCTGAAACCTTAAAAGCCAACAACGTCAGTGATGAATGCTTTACAGATGATGATCTCCCAGTAATCCCGATAAAGAAAATTAAACTAGAAGATACTAACCATAAACCTTCAGCAGCAGAAGTTTTAGAAAATGAAATACTTGAAGTAAAAGTTCTAGATGGGCTCCAAAATCTAAATCACGAGTCATTGTTAAATCCCAAGAAGAGCCTCAGTTTACGTCAACTGCGATTTGCTAATGGACTTTTCAAAGTTATTCAAGAGAAACAGGCAGTAGCTGGATATCAGACATTAAGTGCATTCGTTGCTGAGAGAATTGGAGAACCACCAATGGATACTAAAGCATTAAAACTATTCGTCCAAAAATTAGTAACTGACGGCCGATTGAAAATTTTGAAAATAAAATGGCCAGGATTTCATCAGAAGTATACCGTTTTAATTTGCGCGGCACACGTCAAGTCTACAAGCCCCGTAATAAAAGCCAAATACAAAGATATATGTCTTAAAGCTGTTGTAAGCAGAAAGACAAAAACGAAGCACCCGGGAGAGAATATCACGAGGCCATTATCGCAATTCGCGTACCCCAGATACATGAAAATACAGAAATTACACGAACTAATAATACAACACGTTTATTTTAATTCGGTAAAAGTTGAATCTTATAGCAATCCATTGGGCGTTTCGTCACTGTTGAACATCATTCCTGAAATGAAAGTAGATTTTGCTCTTGGAAACATAAGCAACATAAGTTCATCAGACATAGCTCATTTGAAAGTCAATGATGAATTGTTAAATTTAAAACTTCGCGATACGCCTTCTGATTTTTACAGAACTATAATACAGTCTAAAAGTATGCAGAACTCTATCCGCGGCGGCTTGAAAGTGCTAGCACAACTCGGGCTAATACAGTTACTAGTTAACTTGCAGAATGCAAAGTTTTACGTGAATCGACGCGCTAAGATACTTGATACCACGGGAACTTGGCCTCGAAAAGAAAACGAAGGGAAGCCCGCTGAAAAAATATTTTACTTTGGGACCTTCGAAGACGTTAAAAATTACTGGGATGAAGTTTACAGTGTCAGCACGAACACTCAAGTTGTTGGAGAGAAACGTGAGCGTCACCATTACAATGTTCCATTAAGAAAAGAAAGTGAAGTCGAAAATTACGATAATGGCACCATTTATGGCGATGGTAAGGGCCCATGTGGATTCCATTCCAGTGTCTATATGGACGTACCTCGCTTATGGGACACTCTGCTCTTAAGGAACAATAAAAGAAAAAACAAGATAGTTATCAAGAAAAACCCCATTAAAGCGCCTAAAGCAGACTTTAAAAAACGTAGATCGAGCAGAAGACAATTAAGAAAGCCGATCCTGGAACCGATTCCGACTGAGAAACCACCGAAGATTAGGCACAATGACGCAAACATAAAATGGTCGGCCCATGAAGACGAAACGCTTATAATCTGCAAAGCTGCCATAACGATTATGAGCCCGAACTCGCAAGCCGGTTGCCTAAAAGTAAAGAATACTGTGGCAAGAACGTTACTGTCGCTTAGAGATCCGAAAAAATCTGGTCGAATTTGCCACAGGCGAGCCACGCTTATTGAACCGGATCCGAATAATACACACAAGAAGGATTGTATATTGAACGAACTGAGACGACACCGACACTTGATCCAAAAATACGAGGATATTTTACGGAAGCTCAAACTTCGCCATTGTGCCAACATGACGAAGTACGTAAATGAAGGTCGGCTTGTGATGTTAGAGCTGGTATGGATTATATACCAGGTTTTAAACAAGGGGTTACTATCAAATTCGGTTGGATGTATCGCAAAAGATTACGACGACTTCAATAACAAGTACATTATTACGTCTTCATGCAGAAAGAAATCCCACAATCTATACAAGACTCCTGTCACTGCTAGCCCCGAATTCGCTACCCTCAAAGAAGGGATCCTTTTCACAGTTATACAATCTTATAACAGAGATTTGAATACGAAAACAGCAAAAAAGATATTCAACATATTCGAAGTATATTCAGAAGAAGTACTGAGGAGCGCTATAGAACAGCTGCGTAAATGCAGTGCCATGTCTGCGAAGGAGAAGGTACTCAATAACCAGATTAATAGAGTCCAATTTAACGATATAGTACGATCGTCTTTCAAGATATCCGCTTGCTATAGACGTAAATGGATTAGCAGATTGAATTCGGATTTCATTGATGGTGTAATTAATGTTATCGAGACAGAGGTATCTCACACGGGTATCAAGGGATCTCCAGGGATCAATTGCGCGTTTTTTGAAATGCACAGTTGTGATGTGTTGGATATAGTTTCTGTAACCGTGCCGGTGATAGTTGGGTCTTCAGGATCCCTGATACAAGAGGAACAACTCAATGTGATCGATATCGAAATGAAATTCAAATTGAAGTCTGGTGTGGCCGGCTGGAAGAACAAGAGTAGTGTAACCAAGTTCTGTGAGTTGTTTGAAGACTGTGAGTTAGATAAACATTTAGCAACACTACAAAGGTATGGCCATTTTAATTCGTTAGTTTTTATGGCAATTTTTATAACCTTAATTGTTTCCATTGAATACATAAATAAATGTACATGATTAAGTTTATTAAATGTTTTTCCAGTTCCTCGATAGTGGAGTATAAAAAAGAGCAAGTTCTGGACTTACAAGATCCAATTGTGTCGTACTTACATGATCAAGGAGAAAAGGGTGCTACTTACCGTGAATTGCAGGTTGGTACTATTACAGACTGGTAATCTGGTACATTAAATTAATATATGTATATTTAAATGAATTGAAAACTACTGTTTTGTTCCATTATTACGAAGTTTAGTTCGTCTAACATGATTTGTTGAAGATAGAAGGTAAAACATGGCGTCGTCAGGAGTTTTTCTAGAGATAGTTTTGGCCTTTATAGCATACCTTTTATTCTATAAAATTGTTTTGAATTGAGCTATATAATTTTGTTTTCAGGTACACATAGGCTGCGATAGACAAACTCTTACGTCGAAATTGTTAAATTTAGAAAATCAGAAAATCATAAAACGCGTAGGCTACTATGAAAATCGCATTATGCTTATAATGTTCATAAAGCCGTGGTTGTTTAGTATAAATAATCCTGACGATGTATACCTTATACCGAACCCATGGATGACACTTGACTTAGAAATGAGGTATGACATTTTACTCAACTGGGCTGGTGTAATTATGAACAAAGTGTTTGAAACTCCAGGATGTTCTATAGCGTTTTTATGTGAAAGTGTAGAATTTTTGACAACTAGGAATATTCAAGAAATATGTATGTTCTTGGAGAAATGTGAGTGTGTCAAACTAAAGAGCATTGAGTTACGGGAAGTAGACTTGTTTTCGGATGATGATTACGTGCCAGAGATAAGGGAATTTACTCCATATGAATCCCCCGAACATATGGTGGTATTCCCCGTTAAATGTTGTTTAACGAGGTATGCTTTTTTGCGAAAAAAAATCTTAAAGTTATCAGATTCTGTGTAATTGTATATTTTCTGCTAATGTTGTTGTTTGTAAATAGTTTGTAAAATTTAAATATTTATTATAATATTCCATGGACATCTGTGTATTATTATTTAGTTTTTCTGGATCTAGTGGCAATACCCATTGAATAATAAAAAATATGACTAATTTATTTACGAATCCTTATAAATAAATAAATAAATAACGCTTCACACTCATAGCCCCACACTAGGATTCCCTGTGTCGTGGGTGCCATGGACAACACACAAGACAAGGACACTCACACCCAGACCGAGAACAGAAATTCAAACTCATCATTCAAATTTCCGCCTCGCTGGGAATCGAACCCAGGACCCTTGGCGCGGCGATCCGGCATGGTAACCATTGCGCCACACGGGTCGTCAAATCCTTGACTGCCAAGAATGGTTCTACCTCCTCATATTAAGTCAGGCTGAAAAGCTTTTTGAGCCACGAAGCTATCAAGGTAAGCTAAGATCTTCAGCCGTTGAAACTATTGTCACGGAAAGCAGTAATATTCTCGGCTATATATAGATAAAGCCATATAAATATTATGTAAGTTGGAATCCACATTCACATGTACAGCTACTTCAGAACTACTGCTGCTACAAAATTTTAAAAGTATTATTATGTTGTTATATATTATTATTACTCTCTGGCAGAGAGTAGAGCACAGAGTCTCTGCTTTATCATCTGCGGTTTCTCCATATTATATTACTCTTTGTTCTCCATTTTCGTGGAGATAAAGGTCGTAACGTACATTATATTCACTTTAAATCTATTTTATTCACTTTATTTATTTATTTATTTATTTATTTATTTATTCAATAAAATACTTGTTGTGCTTACAGCTTAGGCCAAAGCGCACTACAAGTCAAGCGCAAGATTTACAAAGTTTTACAATAACAAAAAAATTACACAATCACAAAAATAACAACATATTATTACAACAACAAGAAAATAATGAAGAAATACAAACACAGCAATTTATATATAAAAAAAGTATAGGTACAAGATACAAATATTAGAATACTCTAAGTTATTTCACAGATAAACTTATTACATCTTCTTATGAAATCTGTTATTGACATATAAAATATGTCAGTATCAGGCTCACGGGCAACGAGAGCATTGATGAGCCACACAGCCTGGGCAGTCGGCGCGTGCTGCGCGGTGCGCGTGCGGGCCGGCAGCGGGGCCAGCAAGCGCGGCACGCGCCCGCGCCGCAACCGCTGTGGAGCGAACAGCTCACAGCGCGACAGAGTGGTGGGGTTGTCTATCTTACCGTTCAATAGTAGATAATAGTGTAGCATTAATGCACATTTTCTTCTAACCTCCAATCTATCAACGCCCACCATGCCCCCTATGAAGAGGGATGGATAAAGATACGGATAATATCCATATAGTTTATAATACAAGTAGCTTTATTGTATCTACTACCTAGTCTGTGGCACAGAATACTTAAACACTACGTCTGTGGTGGGCACGCATGCCAACAACCAAGATACATAAAGTTCAGTATCCACATTTCTGCACTTGATTACTATCAAGCTAATTTTTCGTGAGTAGCTTTATTTTGATGAGACGCACAACAATTTCCTGGCGGTCTATTATGAACTCTTAATTCCAGCCAAGTTTTAGTGTAAACGTCAAATTCGTGTTACGAAAGCGGTCACGTGACACTTTTTAGCCAGTCATACGTCGTTTAAAGCCCGAGAAATGAATTGCCTGGAACATGAATGATAGTTTTATAAAAGTTCATAATAGGCCCGCTGTAAGAAACTCTTAATTGTGGTAGCCAACAGAGGTAGCGAGGATACAATTATGTCGATTTGATGTTTCTCAAATATTTATTACTAACTGATTTTATTTTGTTTAATCTTGAATTTTTTTTGTGTTGTGCGATTTCTATGTATTCTATAATTTGATTGTGTTTAAAAATTTTGTAGAAGGTTGGCATATCTTTACATAATATAAAAATATGAAGTGGCTTCCCACGTGAATGTACGCTTACATCTTTCAGGATTTTAATGCGGTTTTCATCAATAGACTTTAGGTAGTTTCATGTAAAAGAAATGTACCGTGATAATAATAACATTGTTTCATTTAATTATCACCTTTATACAAAAATAATAATACAAAAAACATCAGTTATCATTAAATAAAGACAATTTAAAAAGAAGTGTTTTATTTCAATAATAATTTATCATTTCAATAATATCAATAATAATATATAGATATATTTAGCACTATATATATAGTATACATTTTGAATAACCAAACACAACACATTACAATTCTGAAGGTCAACGGATTGTGATTGGTCGAAAATATTCGTACTCCTGGAAGCTTGGGGTTCAGTTTATGTATAAAGTTCTTGGTCCCTTTAAAAATCGTCTATGATCTGTTTTTCATATGGCAACTTAAAACTGAAGTAAAAAGAACGACTGAATGTGAATGATTGAATTACACTGTGGTGTGGAGTGAACAGTGAAGTAGGCCAATTCAGAATAATTCGCCATTTTTACTTTTCAGTGAAAGGAGATTTTATAAATTGTCAGGCTGGAGGACGAGGAATATTTTACGAAAAGTGTGTCATTTCATTTAATTTATAGTAGTGGTGACTATTGTTGAGAGAGTTCTAGTATAATAGTGTGATTTTATTTCATACTAACGTTTTGTATGTAGTGCTATTCCCCGTGGTAAGATTGCTCGTTGGTGTGTCGCTTCAGCTAATTCAATGGCTATGATATCGAAGTTCTAACCAAACGTGTCGCTCGACGTCCCGCGAACGGAATAGTAACGAGGAAGCGAGGCGACGCCGTTAGAAATGAGCAGGCCTCAAGGCGGACGCATCCAAGTCCCAGATGACCTCCGAGAGATCTTATTGGAATTTACCATAAGTTACCTTCTGGAGCAGCCAGGAGACGTGATCAACTACGCGGTCGAGTTCTTCACAAGGTTACAGAACAACAGGACCACGACGATCGTGAGAGGCCCGTCGGCCGGCACGCCCGATGAGTCCATAATATCAGACGAGGAAGGTACTTATCTCATATTACGTAGACTGTCCTATATTACTGGTTGGGAGAAGATTGGCGTCGTCAAGGTTGGTGTTAGTAGGCCTTATGTAGTAGCTATTGCACACAAGTGTACTGAATACCAAATTATTTGGCTAAGTAGTTGTTGAGGCTAGTCAGTTACTCTAGGACAGGGGCTGAATTTCAATGACTATGTGAATAGTTTTCCTCAAGAAATTCGACACTTGTTTAAAAAATAACACATGCTGCTAGCCAGCATAGTGTAGTAGTAAGTAGCCAGTTTAAGATAAGGTTGTTTTAATATATTTATAACTGAAAAGTTTAATTTTTATAAATAAAAATTAATATTGTGGAAATACAGTATTTCTCACAAAATTTTATACAAACTTTGTAGGTCAAATTTATGACTATTCATTTATTCTATTGATATAATTTTTTTAGAAGAAATTTGAGTGTGTTTTAGCAGACTCTGATTAGTAATAGTACCTGTAATAGTCAATTTTATTGTAATCATACAATATAATTTTCTATACACCGAGAGCCTCATCGAAATATACAAATAACTAATAATACTTAAATTTTTACCCACGAGGAACGGAACAGAGGCAGTATATGCGTTTGGGGTTAGAGGTTGTTTGAATGTATGTCTGTTACCATTTTTTATGAAAACTACTGGCCTGATATTGCAGTTTTTTGCATTCAAAAGTTATCATTCTAGAGCAGGTTCATAGAATGTTTTTTATTGGTAGATCACCAGGGAGTGCTGCAGTAGCCTGATAATTGTTAGCTACAGTAGGGATTTCATTCTTTTTTTGTTTACATCCGGCGTGGGTTTTTCGAAATTTATAATTTTGTGATTATAGATAACCTCTTTTCCATGATAAACATTTTGCTGTTGTGCTAGGAAATCATATGATTTAAAACAAAAATGAAATATAATAAAAGTTTTATGTATGGAATATTGCCACGCAACATCAGATTATCATAGGAACACAGTTTAATTTTTTTTGTAATATAAGTCACATACAATATGTGGCAAAAAACATAGTAAATGTCTCAAATATCAAAGCTTAAGCTGACCATACATCAAGTATACTTGTCAAGTTTACAGCGGACTTGATGCGGCATTCAGTTTACATGAGTGGTATCCATACACAGATAGCCATATACCGTCAAGTTTACTGGATTGCTGCATCAAGTCCGCTGCAAACTTAACAAGTATACTTGGTTGTGTATGGCTAGTTTTAAAATTGTTTTAAAGTTTTAAAATTGTATCTGAAATTTGGTTTTGCATAAATGTTAAATATCAGCTGAAACTATTTCAGATTGACCAAAAAGTACAGTACTGAAAGGATTGCTATTTATCCTCAAGTCAATGTACTTTAAACAATGTGATATGAGTATAATTATAATTGATATGGGCAGGCTTAATCACAGACAAACATGTAAACAAAATACAAATTACATTTACATGTAAACAAAACTCTAATTACAATTAACTTTTACCCCTGAATAATTAACAAATACTATTATAGCCTGCAGTTGCCTTTGAATATTTGTTTAGATGCCAATACTGTTTCTTGTGATGTATTGGCTTGAACAACTTTTTTTTCCTTACCTATCAGTTCTTTTCAAGCTAATAAAGCAGAAAGTAGACAAAATATTAGCTCTATCTAGCATATTTTTACTAAATATTGTCTCTTATCTGCATGATAAAGGGTACTTGGAAACTTCAGTGACTGATTTATTAATTAAATTAAAAACGCCATGGGTATTTCCCTGGGTAACTTTGATACATTGAGTGGGTAATGAGAGTTGCCGCATGGTTCTAAAAATTCCAAGAGCTAACATATACAAAATGTTATGGTTTGGAGAGACATAAATTTTCACTGTTTACTATAAACTGATCCAATTTGTGTGTTTGTTTTTTTTTACGCTTTGAACTTGTGTGATGATGAAATTGGCTTATTTTTTCTCATGTCGCAGCTCAGTTTTAGTTTAGAACAGATGTTGGCCTCTTTTATGTGTTACAAGCTTGACTCGCAAACTGGCAAAGGCATTACAATGAGATGTACAGGTGCTAACTAGACCTTGAGTGTATTTGTGTAAAGAAAGATGTTTTGTGTGTACGTGTTATCTGTAATATGGAATCATACTTCCTTTTATTTTGATGTTAGTTATCAACATGAAGCATTTGTAATATTGCTTTTAGAGGTTTAATATTCTAATTCATCTATGATAAAATAATTGATTATATGATTTATGAAATACAGTAACCAATAGGTAAGCTATTTATTTCAAACATCAAATTTGTTTTTATCATTGCTTTATTTGTAATTTTGTAAACCAAAAAAAAAGAAAGCAATTCAGTGTACGTAGAAGTCATAATGCCAAGTCATTAGTATATTAGAACAAGGACGAGTAGCCCCAATAATGACGCGCATCCTGAATTACACAGTAAATACGTTGTGGTCAGACTTGTCCCAACAAGGAAATATTGAATGCAATCTATCTCTGGAATGTATTTGTGGTTTTGGCTCTAGAATTTCTCTCAGTATGATTGCCGTAATGTTATATGTGAGATATTAGTTTATTTTCCTTTGAATGATTTCATCCTCACGTTACCTGTAGGGGAGGTATCATGAAAAAAAAAAATTTTTCAATATTTTATTGTACGATTTTGGAGTTTTAATAAATATGTATGTCAACGCCAAATTACGGCTTTCTAGCACTAAGGGCCTCGGCGCTTTGCCTCGGACAGACGGACGGATGGACGGACATGACGAAACTATAAGGGTTTCGATTTTACTTCGGAACCCTAAAAACTAAATTATATTATAGTATTAACATTAATGTAGACGGGTGAGGTCATTTAGGATCCATTGGGAGACAAATTAATTTAGTGTAGCCATCATCATTATTACAAACCATTAGGTATTGTCCCATATAATTTTCGTTTTTGCCAGTTCATTATTTAAGTGAGAATTTAACCTGGTTAGAATTTTATAATCTGACTCATTAATAACAAGCTTCCATTGTTCATATAATTGCAATCACACCTACACACAAGTAATGGGATTGGAGGTATTATAACTAAAATATGCCAGTCCTTGAATTGCTTCAATGCTGGCCTATTGCAGATAAATTGCGAGTTGTGTAATAGAGCCATTAATGGTCTGTCCAAGAGCATTGTCTAATCGCTAAAACCCACGAATTACCTACCTCCCCCAAAAGAAACTTCAGCGTATTTTTAAATTGGTTCAAGAAAGAACCACAGCTATAGAACTGAAAGAAATGTAATGTACCAGTATGGTATACCTATTAAACTATAAATTCCCAACACCAGAGCCGCCGGTGGCGCGCTTCAACAACCGTCGCAAGTCGGTGTTCGCGGAGACCTATGACCCTGAGGAGGATGACTCGGACGAGGGCGCCACGGCGGTGTTCCCCAAGTCGGACGCCCAGCGCGCGAGGCTCGCTGAGGCGGTGCGGAGCATATTGCTGTTCCGCTCGCTTGACGCCCAACAGATGCAGCAGGTTAGTAACAGGTTGAAACAATTGAAACACGTCTTGTTGTATGCGTTTCACGTAAGTTTCTTTAGAGTTCCCTAACTTTAGACTTTAAATCGACCGATCTTTTCATCGGGTTCTTATTCAGTATAGGGAGGTAAGTAACTGCGCACATTGCTACGATTCGCTTCCTATACTAATTACCCGATCAAACTATCCGCCAATTTAAAGTCTGCAGTCTGCGGGGACTCTTAGGGATCAGTTGGTTTGAGGTAAGCCAGTTGCCGAGCTGGTCTAAGGCAATCCTTCAGATAAGACTGTTAATCGATTCCTAGTAGCTTAATATAATATAATAATTATGTAATTCATACTAATGGTATGGCAGCGAAGGGAACTCTTACGTGAAACGCACTAGCTTTTATCGTTTCAAGCGTCATGTTAATGTAAATGTCAATTTGCAAACAAATTCTAAAGCCCTAAGGTACGTGATCTGTCCCGTTGCTTACCACTGCTGCACTGGTATCAACATTCAATGTAACTGTATGGAATAGCGCCCATTCTTCATGTGTTATTCAATGTATTCAGACGACCTTGTAGCCTAGTTGGTAGCGACCCTGCCTGCGAAGCGAGGGGTCCCGGGTTTGATTCCCGGACAGTTATTTATGTGACAGATAAATGTTTGTACTCGGGTGCAGGGTGTTATTGTGATTTGTTAAATTATGTGTAGTCCATGCCACCTGCGATACAGGTAATAACCTACTGCGGTAATACGAGTTTGTAAGCATTTATGTTTACCTATTTATGGCACAAAAAAATCATGAGGTTCAATACGTGACTCTAGTCATACATTCCTTCCCTATTTTACGGTCATGATCTCGCAATATGCTCCACCAACGCAGACTACCACACGCTCTGTCACGTGTGGCGTAAAACGAATCACATGTCATGTCCAAAATCTGAGAACAAACAAACTCATCTATCAAGTATAGATAGATGGTCGGCTTCAAACCTAAGTGGACGGATGTTATAATACTAACAAATCGGGTATATAATTTTTTATACAAACTATGCCTATAGTCGATTCATAAAATTTTAGTCATAATCTTATAACATACTAGGAAATTGCCCTCGCTTTGCTTCGGGAAAAATAGTAAAAAAAAATATATAATATAGCCTATATCACCCGGAGATAGTGTAGCTTCCCAAGAGTGAAAGAATTTTTCAAATAGGTTCAGTAGTTTCGGAGCCTATTCAATGCAAACAATCAAATCTTTCCTCTTTATAATATCATAGTATAGATTAATTAGTTTCATTATTATTTCACCTTTTATTATCTGTATAACACCTTTTTGACATCCACCCCTTTTAACTTAGGGATGGAATACAGAAAATTATGTTCTCCCACGCGTAAACTGTCTCCCTGTCAAATTTCATCCTCATAAGTCAAGTTGTGTTAGTTTTAATATTGCTGTTATAATATTTTTGTCCAAAACTTGGCGATTTTCTTTTTAAGATAACTATCCTTTGGTATTATTCTACCGAGTAAAGAATAGTCGCCGCACTAAACTTATAATTGAGTGGAGCTGTGTTCGAAATTCAGTCTATGATTCGAATTTTTTATATCAAAGCAAGCTATAATGAAATCAATCCGTGAATCTCGGCATTTTTAACTTTGTAATCCATATCATATTACTGCTTGACCCAATTTCGAGGAAACCACATCTATTTATTATCTGTAGAAAAATGAAATAATATCCGCACTCTCAGTGGAAAAAAGCATAAGTCGTGTTACTTTGAGTTTTAGTTATTAATCATAATTTATGATTGCAAAGAGGGACTAAAGCTGCATATTATGGCTCAATTTTTTTCGAATTTTTTATCACTAATCTTGACGGTTTTGTGCAAGAAATCGTAATGTAAAAAAAATCCTTTGACAACTTACTGAAATATTAACAGTTTTTTTTGCTCTCCTGTAAAATTGCAATTTTCATCTTATGCCTTTTTTCCACTGAGAGTACGATTCTTTACTTTCTCAAACAAAACATAGACATATAATCTGTGTACACAGTCCAGACCGCAAGCTAGAGGCCCTTGATGTAAAGGGTTATATAAACTGCTACCACTCGTTTTCACCACTTCAGTGTATTATAAACATACATTGTGTGCTTAGCTTACGTCTTAGTTTTACGGCTTGAACTTCGACCATTAACAGAAGTTTCCCAAATGGGCCTGAATTGTTTACTATGTATGTAGAATACTGGGAGTTATACATAAGGTTAAAGTGAAGATAAGAAACTTATTTCGTATTATCGGTCAGTGATTTGTGTGAGATTAGATGAAAATCTCTGTGATAATATAATACTTTACGTAATACTTTTGGTATTTATTATCACAGAGATTATAATTCTTAAAATTATAATTCTGATTGATATTTTAATGTTAAAGCAACATTCATTTTTTATATGTGGTTTACACCTGTAAAGTAACACTTATCCGATGCTTTTGTTCTTTATTCTAACTCGCCATAGTACTTTGCTGATGTAACTCAATAAATAAAAAGCCACGATTTCAGATCTTACAAATGTCACTTTTTCTTACGATTTGACATACTCGTATTTCAGCATCTTATACCAAATCTTGAGATCGCAGAGATCTTGAGATGGGTTTTAACCCTTTGCACTTGAGAGGTGAATCTCGCTCACCAGTCACCACATAATTTATTGACACAACTCGAGAGATGACTCTCGCTCACCACTTTTTTTGGTGTGGAAATAAAGAAACAAGTAGTCTACACAGCGCATCGAATTTCCGCACCAAACAAAGTGGTGAGCGAGAGTCACCTCACGAGTTGTGGCAATAAATCATGTGGTGAGCGAGACTCACCTCTCGAGTGCAAAGGGTTAATATTCAATAGTGTGGAACTGGAACATGTTGTAACATGACGTCACCCCCAGGTGCTCGACGCGATGTTCGAGAAGCGCGCGGAGCCCGGCGAGTATGTGATCCGGCAGGGCGATGACGGTGACAACTTCTACGTCATCGAGAACGGCACCTTCGACGTGCTGGTCACCGGCGATGATGGGGTTGAGAAGGTGAGGTGTTTTATTATTTTTTTTAACCCCCCAAGCAAAAAGAGGCGTGTAATAAGTTTGACGTGCCTGTGTGCGTGTCTGCTCGTAACATCGTAACTTATAGAGACTCCTATACATATTTTAAGGTATTTTGTTACTTATTGATTTGTTAGATAAATGGTCAGTCTAAACGACTACGTTTGCCCAAAGCTTTTGCCCGACTGTCAAGGAAGGATTACGTTTTTCGCGCGTATCTTGTATGTATGTTTGTATGTATGTATGCATGTAATATTCTTTATTGCCTCATATCTCCTAAACCACTGAATCAATTTATCAAATTAAGATATCGTTAGATCGTCTTGATAACCCAAGTCAAATTAAAAAAAAATATGGTGGCTGTGAGATGTCATTGTTTGAAGTATCAAAAAATAATTAAATTAAAGAGTTCACCATAAGGATTTCAAAAAGGTATATCATGATAGCTTTTTTGATAGCAGGCGGGCTTTTTATATTTTTTTTAATTTTGCCCTTTAGTTTTTTAACCAGTGTCTGTTGACTGTTTGATAATGTGGTGGTTATAATGATGAAGGAGTCCTATATCATTTACTTGTTTGTATCCGACAAAGTAAATTTTGTGTTTCTAAGAAATTAATAAAATTAACATTACTCACACTAGCATGCATTTGACACACATATTCGCATAATATACACACAAATGTCAATGTGAAGTAGCCCTTTGACACTTAACGTTGAATCTTGACCCCAGAGTGGGTCTCTAATTTTAGTTTTGGTTTAGTAAAATTTATTAGAGCTATTAGCGCGCTTATTTGAAGCGCTCATAGCCTGGCAGCTTGCATCGATCCTAAGTGATCGACAAAGTTAAGCAACAGCGGGCGTGGTCGGGAGTTGGATGGGTGACCGCTAGTGGCAAAAAATTCTAGACCGTTTCCGTGCTTCGGAGGGCCACGTAAAGCCGTCGGTCCTGGTTGTTATCATGAGATAATAGTCGTTAAGCCATGTCGAAGGCCCTCGGGTGGTTTAAAAACTTCCGACACTGGGGTTGGCCACTAACCCCTCTACCGAACCGCACTGGAGTAGCGTGGTGGAGTATGCTCTAGGTCTCCTC
Organism: Thymelicus lineola; assembly: GCA_963932265.1. Classification (NCBI taxonomy): domain Eukaryota; kingdom Metazoa; phylum Arthropoda; class Insecta; order Lepidoptera; family Hesperiidae; genus Thymelicus; species Thymelicus lineola. Next base: position 4,440,272 of record OZ010700.1, on the reverse strand, counting down.
ACGAGGAGAGACCTGTGCCCAGTAGTGGGCCATTAATGGGTTAAAGCCAGAGCTATCAGCTATACTTTGGTATAAAACAATATTTTCATGCTAGTGTACGGAAATTTATAGATCTTGGTCTCGTACTAATAATCCTAGCGGAGCTTACTTGACCTTTCCTTTGCACGCTAGTACATTGAAGGCAAGATAGATGTGTGACATTCACCGAAAACCTTACGCGAAGTTGGGATAAAGGTTACGTAGGATCGTTCCTACTTCGTGCTCCAATGTGGAACGTACTTTACGAGGCTACGTTCCTCTGCTAAAGTTTTAAGTACTGCATTTTTTGACAAACGTTGGTTATTATAATTTTTAATACTCATAATGAAACGTTCATAGACAACGGTGATCACTGACCATCAGGAAAAAGACGTGATTTGCGTTCTGAATGTGTGTTGTCTTAGTTCATGTTTTGAGCTAAGTTTTCTTCCACACTTTGTTTTGTAGTATTTCTTCCATGGTGGTCTGTTGGCAGCAAATCTTCCACTTACGTTGGCCACTAACTAACTACACAAAAGCAGTGAAGTGGAATACGGTCTAAAGTTCTAAACCCTTCTCAATTACCTGGGGCGATCCGTACTGTATGGGCCGCTAATTCGTTGAAGCCGGTCTATAATTACATAGTTCAGGTAGTGTTAACCTCCTTGATAGATATTTCTTTCGATGTGTCGAAAGTTCAACCAGCACTCCTTGCTTTAACTAAATTAAATAAAAAGTTTAGAAGTCATTGTTCAACACACGTACATGAAGTTATTTATTATGTACTAGCTGTGCCTCGCGGTTTCACACTTGTTAGTTTGTGGAAAATACTAACTACTAAAATATATGATGCTATACAGCCTATAGCCTCCCTCGATAAATGGACTATAAAACAAAAATATTTTGTCAATTCGAACCAGTAGTTCCTGAGATTAGCGCGTTCAACCAAACTCTTCAGCTTTATAATATTAGTATAGATAATCCTTACAACAACGTTATCTGTTACTTACATCACGTAGTGTCCTTGTATCTACAGTTTGCTCTCGATGTTTCTTAGAAAAACCTAAATAAAGTTTGTCTCTTCGTCGCCTTGTTGCGTAACCTTTGATGCTTGCTGTTCAGGATTCCTGAGTATTGATTTTTTTCCCGTCGAACGAAATCATGGCACCTGAGACTTGATGGAAAGTGGTCTCAGATGCTGATGGACTTAACACCAGTCACCGACGCGTTTATTACTAGCTTTACGACACTGCAATTGCAACGTATAAGCAACTCCCAGTTGGTTCTAGAAGGCGATGACAAATTAGCTAGGCTGGTCTCAAAAAATCGCAGAACAGGAGTAAGGGTAAACTGTCTGGTACAGAGCTTAGCGACCTTCTATGGGTTTGAAATGGCGCCATATCGCCCATGACCTAATGAGTTAATCAGCAGGGTGCAAAATGACCGCGTGGGGTTGATTTGGGTTCAATTATCGTTTCGTGACATGGATTCAAGACGTGTAACTGTGATCGATGAAATATGTCTAAATATAAAGCTAACTAAGAAGGTCAACTTGATTTTAATCCAGAGCCAGACTTTAAAATATATTACATTTGAGATTCCTGTACGTTCAATATAGACCACACTTAAGGAGTTATACAATTAAACTTAGTCTTATCACATTATGGGAGCAGTGATAGCCTAGTGGCTAGATCGTTGGTCTCTCGAACGCGGGGGCCCGAGTTGAAATCCTGGCACGCACCTCTAATTTTCTAATATTATGTGCGTATTACAAGTTAATTATCACTTGCTTCGGTGAAGGAAAACATCGTGAGGAAACCTGCACACCTGAGAGTTCTCCATAATGTTCTCAAAGGTGTGTGAAGTCTACCAATCCGCACTAGGCCAGCGTGGTAGACTATGGCCTATACCCCTCACATTGTGAGAGGAGACCCCGAGCCCAGCAGTGGGACAATTATGGGTTGTTGCTTTGCTTTTGCTTTGCTTTTATCACATTATGAAACAATTTTGTGAAGACACGTTCTACCTAGAATATGCCCTTCGGTAAGTAAGAAATTTAAATTTGCAAGAAGCGTAAAGTGAATTAGGTACGGTCTGCAAGGAAAGCAAAAAATCTGCCCCGGTGAATTACTTACCGATGGGATTATGGACCGTTACCGCGTCGGGAGGTTTCATCAGTTCTTGATATTGTTAGCGGCTTGGCCACAGCATCTCAAACATATTATATCTACTGACGGAGGCATAATATAACCATTTTCTCGCTTTTATCCTTAAAATTTTCATGACACAAAATGCTCACAAAAGACGTTAAAGAAATTTCTAAGACGATTAATTTTATTGTTGAAAGAATAATTAAAAGGAATGAAATAGAAAATAGTACCTACGTACGAATACTATATGTACACAGATATTTCAATTTTCAACCGAGACAGGTGGATAGTACCAGCTTTATTGACCTGAACTACGACGTATGCGGAAAATTTTTGAAATCATAAATAACTGAAAAAAAAATGGCAGATGTTGTTTTTCGTTATTATGTGCCGCATATGAAGGAAGCAAATTAATAATGTAGCGTAATGTAGTTTGAAACATCAAGAAAAAATAAGTTTTTGATTATCCACTTGAGTCCGGACAATACCCAATTTATCTTATCGCCCACAGAGAAACATGGTCTAGCCGCTCATGACATGAAAAATGCATTTGTTAACATTTCTCAGCCCCAGTTTATTATTTTGTAAACACGAAACACGAAATACTTATTAGAACCATATATTCCATGTGGACATAAATCTAATCTAAAACAAACAATGATAGTCGACTAGTCGTAATGGGTTGGTCTTCCGAACTCTAATATAGTGAAGTTGTATGCGTATTAAGTACTTTAAAAAATAATTATCACTTCGGTGAAGGTAAACGGCTTACGAGGTTTACGGTAAACCTCGTGAGAAACTATCTCAAAGCTGCTGTACATACGTGTAGCCAGCATAGAACTTATGACTTGTACGCCTTTTTAGCTCACTTCATTTTTTTTATATGCAATGACTATCACTACTTACTATAAAAGTTCCCCGCCTCGTCTGATTTCGTGTCTGTAACATCTTAAAATTTTAACAAAAAAAAACCGACTACAAATGAAGTACATACTTTCCAATAAAAAAAGAATCATCGAAATCGGTTGGCGTGATATTGAGTTATTCGTACATTTAATTTTGTCGCGCACATACTGAATGCAAACTTAAGACTTATATGGTTTTCTCATGGATGCCATTGTCAGATCTCGCTCAAATAGTGGTGGTCCCAAGCACCAGCTTTCGATTAATAAAAGAGTCATCAAAATCGGTTCACTTAGTAGAAATTTCTGAGGTAACAAACATAAAAAAAATTCTGTCGAATTGAAAACCTCCTCCTTTTTTTGAAGTCGGTTAAAAATATTTTGATTTGTCTACTACGACACTTACACCATACACTCTGTGTATGAACTGAATGCATGGATGGTGTAAAGTTTCGTAGTCTAAACCAACCATCAAATCCAAGAACTGTTCATAAAGTTTCAACTTGGCAACAAGTGTCCAGATTACCAATAGATACAAACGTAATTTTTACTTCGAAGACACACACAAAAACACGTAAGACGTGCCAGTCGTGAAACTGGCAGTTTACAATATTATAGTTTACATATTCAAATGGCTCACGTGCGCTCTGAAAAACGGTGCGAACGTCGTCGCCTCGCGCTCCGCTGACGTCACTCGCGCGTTCTACGTCACGCGTTATAAAATCTATAGCGCTTATTAAAATTGAACCACATACTACCACATATCAAAATGCAAATATGCGTATCGTAGTAATGTGTGAGTAGCCGCTACTGCCGCTAGCGCTCGCCTGCCAAGAGTGCCAAGTAGTTTACGAGGGTGGGTACAAAATAGCACATTGTTCTTTACTACGTTAAGACTTACACCCGCTCGTAATGTAGTATTAAGCTCTAAATATATGTGAAATTGTCAGCGATTTTATTTATAACCCTGTTGCCGTTCTAGGTCATAGGAGATTATAGGTTTCAATCCGTTTTATAGTAGTAAAAGATCGAGAGGTTCAATAATTGGGTTTTCAGAAACCATTTTCACTCCCAAGAAAACGGATGAAGAAACATTTCTGCGCGATTTTCCTGATTATTTTGTCCCTGAGGGTCGAACTTTATTTTAGTCAGAGCTCAAATAGATCATAATTTATGGAATTTGAAATTTTTCGCGCTAAAAAGTTTTTGGTAGAGCTCCCTTCTACATTAGAAGATATAAATTACAAAAGATAGAGATATTATTTCCCGTATGTTAATGTAAATTTCCTACCTACGTATAATAAATTATCGACATTGGTTTTTTTCCGTATTTTAGCGTTTAATAAAATTCTGCATGTTATTTAAGTGTTTACTCGAAGGTTTGATTTTTTTTCGTTTGATCTTTTCTGAAATCGATTTATACGTCACTATCTAATAAGTCTTATACTAGTACGGTCTTAGCTTAGTACTGTATTAGTATCCAGGAAATTAGACGAAGCATTACTGGCAACAGTGTCTACATATATAAATGCCGAGATTGTTTATAATTGCATAAGTCATGCGTATATGTATATACTAGCAGAAGCCAAACGCACAACGTCTTTCGACGTAATGTCATAAACACCAACCACGCTATTTGGAAACAGTCAACTATTCGTCGGAATTCGGAATATACGAATACTCGAATTTCCGTAAATTTTTTGTTGCTTTTTCGTTGTGTATTGCAGTAAGTGAACTGCACGTATCAACGAACTTTTGATGGGTTTTTATTCAACTGCAAAGGAATTAAATTCGAAAACCGATGGAATTGTATTTTGTTTTTCATTTTAAGACAATACCTATAACATTAGTATTGTTGAGTTCATAATATTCTTACTTAACATTCATGTTAAATAAGTCCTTGGTGGAACTCCAAAGAATTTTGATATCACTCTTGAGTAGTAGCAATTCATAAATCAAGTTTCAAAACAAGACTGATGACCTGTTTCAAGTTAATGTCAGTAAACTATAGTTTTTGTCACTGAACTCTGATAGTTCCATTTCATGAAAAATATAATCCTTGAGTAAAAATTCAGTTTACAACGTGCCTACCTGATGAGTAACATCTCAAGCTTTAGAATTGGCAACGCATTCCAATTCTTTTTAAACTCATTGAAATCATCAGTGAATTGTCAATACTTAAACTGGCATTAAATTGTGATTAGTGGCGGTCCATTAACTATGGCAAATAAATCCAATTACCTCGCTGAGTAACTGATACTAATCCGTTGTAATCGATATTGGTCCGACTTGAATCACAACTGGCGACTGGTGACTCAGATTCGTCTTGAGGGTACCCACGTATGTATATAAATATGTCTATGCCAGTGCACTTTCATCATTATTTTTCGTCAGCGTCTTTCACATCTTCTTTTTTTATTTAGTTCTCAGACGATCAACAAGAACAAAACATTGTTTCTCTTATTATTTGAGTTTGTTGTTCCATAAATAATTCTTGATAGGTTCGATAATCTAATATATAAAGATCTCGTGTCACGGTGTTTGTGGTCGCACTTCCCCGAAACGGTTTTTGCGGAGTGAATGATTTTGCGGAGTGACTCTTCTGTACCAATAGATACTAATATATCAGGAGACACAGCAGTGTCTGGACCAAGTACACTCTCAACATTATTTCTGTACGACACTACAGTCTCTTTTCCTGAAACACAGTAACTTAAACGTCAAAAAACACTCACCAAATTTTTAACTTCATATTTTTATATTCTTTGCCGACTCAGCTAGTTTTATATAAAAATTTCAAGTTTTAACCATAATATTATCTTCCGTTATTTTATGTGGTAAAATGTTATGCATCCTTGTGCGTGGTGGTATGGCATGCGGTGCTGCCAAACTCATTTTAGACCATGGATCATGGCATGCGCTATGGTAATTCAGTTAAGCGGTTGTGAAAAAAGGAAAATGATCATCATGAAACCGCCCTGGTGTAGACATAGCTTATGGGTTTTTTGCGTCTAACGTTCATACTCGTATTTGTTCAAGTGTTAGTGATGTTTTTGAATTTCAAATATGGAATTACATAGTACTATGGCGGTATTCGGTAAATAAAAATTTTCTTCACGTATTTCTATACGTGTATAAAATTATACTGGATGGTATTTTGATTATAATTTGCGTTGCGGCGTTTGTCATGCCGGATTCAGTACATCATTTTATTTTTATGATTAATTTATATAATTAATCCTGTAGGGATTTGAACAAATCTCAGTTTTTATAATTTTACGTAATATTGAGTAGGTACTTAAATTACTTAGGTAAACTGTTTTATATTGATAGGGATAACATTATTAGATACAAACAGATAATATACTCTATCTTATAAAATTATAGTAATATTGGTTATAATCCTGTAAACAAGGTGATTTTAGCGGAGTGGTACAAACGTAGTCGATCTTTGATGTCTTGTTTCTTAGATAATCTTTAAGATATGACATAAAAGTACTTAGGAACATCAAACTGAATGGCACAGAGAGAATCGTCTGTGAAACGTCAACGTGGGCGGGTTCGAAATTGTTATCTTGATTATGTAAAATCTGAAATTTTATTGACATTTTCTTTATTAGTCAAACTTTGTGATCCATTTATTTTCAAATTGGAACCATAAATCTATGTCTCGGATAATTACTACACAGCTTAGTTCCGTACGAGGAAGTTAAGAAGGGTTTTCGACTTGTAAGGTCGGCAACGCGTCGTTAAAATATGATGTTACTGGCGTCCATGGACTGGGTGACTTATCAGATTTTGTTTCGACACAAAAACGCCTAAAAGCATTACATTTCGAAAATTGTAAGTAATAATATATTGAAAAGTACATAAATTAGTTACTACCAAGTTATTATACCAAGATTTCGCGATTTCGAGTTTCGCGTAAATTCAAACAATACTAAATAAAATACAGTTCTACCTAGGAAGTACTTCATATTGATATTCTGTACAGTGTGCCGGCTTAACGTTAGATAACGTCCCGCAAAGGTAGATGACCGATTTCGCTGCATATTGTAGTTAATCCACCTAGGATTTGGGAATGCAATTTCACACCTTTGAATGTCAATAATAATAATTAATACTTCTGGTCAATAGCGAAATTAATGGTAACGCTCGTAGCTCGCATGACTTCAAATGATGAATCAAATTAGCCTTCAGTGATTGACACAGTTAAGCAGCTGTTGGGACTTGTGTGAGATGGATTTAAGATCGCTAAATAAAAAGTGGCAGTATTTTCTTTCATGGCTTGAGGCCCAGTACTTTCTTTCTTCTCTCATATTTCTTGTCAGCATTGTGTCCTCCATGAGCGACAGTGACTAATTATGGTTTATCAAGATTATCAAAAAAAAAGCACTAAAGGATGTGCAGGATTTGAACTCTTCCATCAGAAGAGTGGCCTTGAAACCACTAGGCCATATCTCTTTAATAGCTTGTATGTAGCAAATTTGTTATGCAACATATTGTGTATACATGAACTAGGCATTTGGTTAACGTAGCGGATTCCAAGAATATATGTACGTATTCATGTGCCAGCATTACTCTATCCTACATTTGATTAATTGCTTTGTAGAGAAATTATGTATAGCACATAGTTGAACGTACGTAAATGTTTAACTATATAACGTACGTTTGTGTCTATTAAAAACTTGACGCAAACATAACATCCTCGAGGTATTGGTTTTAAACTAGGTCAGAACTAGTTTCGCTGTATCATATCATATAATATACGACAGATGTTGTTCGATATGATACGAGATTGAAGTCCTTGTGAATATGTATTTTGCATAAATACGGATCTCGTAAAATATCGAGGACTCTACTTTTAGTGCATTAGTGGTTGATGGGGTGTATAAATTTTATTTTTGAGGTTGTTGTGAAACTGCTGATGAAATAAAATTCAATATGATTTTTTTTTGCTTTGTTGACTTACTAACAAGGGTCTTCGTTTAGTACATAACTACTACCATGTTAAAATATATCATTAATCAGGTAAAAACAACAACTTAGATCCCAAAATATATTTTATCGTAATACTCCGTCACAAAGCCCGTACAGACTCTTTTACACTCATACTACTATTTCTTGTACACTCACACTATGATTTAGCGTACAAACACCGCTATTTATCGTACACACATTACTATTTATTGTAATCCACCTTGTATGTCCGCTATTTATTGTACAGTCACACCACTATTTATTGTACATTCACGCCACTATAAATTGTACACTTCATTGTAATCCACCCTGTATGTCCCCTCCAAAAACAAAAGAAATCTTGTACACTCACTCACACTACTTATCCTCCAGGTGGTCCACACATACGAAGGCTCGGGATCGTTCGGCGAGCTGGCGTTGATGTACAACATGCCGCGCGCCGCGTCCGTCCGCGCGAAGACCCCTGGCGCACTGTGGGCCATGGACCGCCACACCTTCCGCCGCATCCTGCTCAAGAGCGCGTTCAAGAAGCGCAAGCTGTATGAAGAACTGCTGGATAAGGTGCCCATGCTGAAGGCACTGCAGGTTTGTGGAGTTTACTTTGTTTTTGTCTTTCTACCCGCAAATTTGTGACACTGTGGGTACTTTGAAATGTGTCTACTGAAGTTTTTTTTACATGGAGTTAGTGTTTCAACAATCCCATCTGATGGTAAGTGGTGATGAAGTTCAAGATGGAGAGCGCACTACCTTAGTAAAAAAAAATACTTCTTTTAAAAATACCTACATTGTAGGTGGAAATGAAATGAATCCGATAAAAGTACAACCGTCTTTTTTATGATGTAAAATAGGAAAATAATTAAAACAAGCATTTGAGTGTAGGAATGTATGAAGCTCGTTTAAAGCAGCAATTGTTAAAAATGACAAAATGTATTTTAATTAACAATTTCGATATTAATCACTTTTACTCAAGTTCAACTCTTGAAATGCGAAAGAAAATATAATTTTGTAAGTAACTTGATGAAACATGTTTATTGTACAAAAAATAATCTCAAACGTTCAAGTGGGAAGTTTCACGTTCGAGTACCTAACACCCTAATCTACTCTTATAATTATCCTAGTAGATTTAAAGCACGTACTTCGCCTCTTAAAGCTTACTATGCATATTACTATAGTGATGTATAGTCTGCTCAAAGAGGGAGCCGCATAATTAGTGAGAGAGGGATGTGCTATAATCATATTAGTAACGTCCCAGCGACCTAGCGGCTAGCTAAGTAGGAAATGTATGACGTTAATATTATTTGATATCGATGAAGTAACGGTCCAGATATTGTGGACTGACTGATGCAATTTTGAAAATGAATCGATGAAATTTGATTTGAGAATTGCATCCTTTGGTATTTGTAGTGAAGGCAATAGGGATGTTGACACTAATTATAAATTAATATAAATCTATGTCTAAAATATTAGTGGTAACATTTAAAGGCCTAAAATATGATTCTTTTATTGAAATCAATCACAATAAATTAAATATCATTATTTTAAAATGTTAAAAATTGTACTCACTGTCACGTGACCTCAAACGCCATTTTGAGAATATGACGTCATTAGAACAATTTTATAGGGAAATTCAACTAACTTCAGCAGACAGATAGTATTGAATATCGTTTTGTGACGTCACGTGACGTTTTTGGTGGGAAATTTGATAGTGATTGTTATTTATCAATTTTTGTTTTAAATAGAAGATTATTATTTTTATAATATTTTTTTCGTGAATATTGAGGTTCTATCTATAGAATAAAATTGAATCCTAAAATTAGTCAACATCCCTATTATGTCTTCTGTAGTGGGTGATTTATTCCTAAAATCTTCGGCCAAATTTTGATGTGTTTTCTAAGGTAACCAACTCAAAATTTAAACGTCAGAAAATTTAGATTTTATAAAAAATAACGGATATTCGTAAAGAAAAACATGTAATTGTTTTTGAGCGCCCTTTGATCGACGATTTCTTAATGGCGACGTTTTCATGAAAGTGAGAACTAATTTTTGGTCCTCACATAATTTGTGAAAACATTAGAGGTGCATGCATTCATATTTTGATACCCTAGCAGGAAACTGATATTCATAACTTTAGGCATCCTCTGCTCATGTAATTAAATTAATACTATATTTAACTAAATATATGCAAACGATAAGTTACAATTCAAAATGAAAATAAATCATGCAAGGTTATGGGAATTCTCTATGCTGAACAAAGCTTTATTTAAATTAATTATTTTCCTGAAGTTTATTTTTTAATTTGTCATCTGTTAAAGCCACTAATTAATTTTCTGGTTTTAATGTAACAGGAAATGAAAGAAAATTAATTATTAACTATTACTTGTTAATAACTTTTCCTGATTTAATAAACGTCCTAAGCATAGGGATTGATCCACGTTCGATTCTCAGTGGAGGGAAACTTGACTTTAATAGATAAAAGGTGTAATATCATCTACTTTTTATCCATCTTGTTTAGTCGTGGCCCATTTCTTCACCTTGAGATGGACGAAGCGTTTCCGTGCTTCATAGGGCACTTTAAACTCTTGTTCTCGCTGATTATTATTATGTACCATTGGTAAAGTTTCTCCTTGTTATAATTTTCTTTAACAGCAAATGTTTGTAATTGCCTTAGTAGTTGCATTGAAATACATAGTTACAAACGTAACAGAAATAAATGAGAACTTAACTAGTTTATAAGTAGAATAAGTAATAAAAACAATAATTCCAATAAGAAAATACAAGAAAAAGTCTTTGTTTGTAGAAGCTCGGCTTATGGGTCCAATTATATTGTAGCCTTGTAGCTCAGAAACGAACGATTGTTTCTCGCCTTTGATAAAATAGGAAAAGAATCATTGGAACTACCTTGCCGGTTGCCGTTAGACAATGGAAACTTAATTCCCGCCGATACTCATTGATACAAGAAAATAATCATAGATGCTACTCGATGATGTGCACAATTTATTAATGCTTTGTTGAATTTCATGATGGATATATGCATTGATTATACGAGTATAAGAAGTTAGACTGCTGTTCACAAAATGTTATCTATTCTTAGTAGTGATGTTTTGGGTTGTCTTGTGGATAAGTTAAAGAAAAAGTTCAGTAATAGGTCTTATCTTTCTTATTTAGAATACACGACGATTTACATTTAAAATCGTCAATTACTGATAAATTATTGGCCACGAATCACGCAAGGATTAACTGTATATTGCTCTCAAATATAACGATATTATTTACGAGACGGGTTTTATCGGGTTTAGTGTGGGAAAAATGTGACCCACATTATTAATTCGATTTCTCAGAACGACGCTGTGAGCAGCATTTTATTAAGGAGAAAACCGTTCGCTTTTCGTTTCGGGGGACTTATTCAGTTAGTTAAAAAAGATAGCATCACTATATTTATTGCTAATTTTGACCCCATTTCATAAATTTTAGTTTTAATGTCCTAAATTTGTATTTTTAATAGTTACTGTGAGTCATTAATGTTGCTTATACATGCTAGAAACTAAAATGTTAGTTTCGCAAATCGGCGCTTTGGTAGTGAAGAGATGACTCTCTTGGGTTGACACCCACACATAACAAGTTCTGAGATAATGAGTATTTAAATGGCGAGGTTAAACAAAAAATAATTATTATTCTATAATTTCCAAACCGTAAGTTAGATTTTAATAAAAATTTCATCGATTTAGCTAAACTGATTACAAATGCGTACCTATTTCAAGAAGTTAACTAAGCTATGCGGATTATATACCTTTTTATATTATGAAGTTCTGTTAACATCTTTTCACCTTTTTGATTATTTTTGTAACTAAACTATTTAACAGTTAGCTCTATTCACCACCTTAAAAAACACATTGTTTTGATACTACTAATATACATAATTCATTTTGAACAAAGTTGTGGCTGGCTCTCTTCACCACCAGAGCGACGAAATACGATCAGAACAGAAGGAGGCAACCCTTTCTAGCGGATTGCATTGCGCATGCTCGTATGCTACAAACTAGCATGTGTATCACAGCTATAAGCTATAATATTACTTTCAACATAAGTTATATTTTTTGTTGCGTTACTTCCAACGTTAGCGGTAACGTGTTATTGTCAAAGCCAAGACCACCAAAGATCGCCCTAAAGCAGCCTGGCAGCTAGGCTAGCCAAACCGCGGTGAGAGAAGCGTCGCGCGTCGATATAAGTAGTAACCAGGCCGCGACCGAGCCATATTGTCTCCATTGTATTACGAACTAGGAAATCGCCCTCGCTTCGCTTCGGGAAAAATAGTGAAAGAAATATAATATAGTCTATGTCACCCGGGGATAGTGTAGCTTTCCAACAGTGAAAGAATTTTTCAATTCGGCTCAGTAGTTTCGGAGCTTATTCAATGCAAACAAACAATCAAATCTTTCCTCTATAATATTAGTATAGTTATTAGTATAGATAAAAAATAATAAGTGAATTTTCTTTGGTGATGATTGAATGGAAATCCTCAAATATAAATTGTCACAAATTATTTCTCTCTTTCTTTTACAGTCTGCGAAAATCTTAATTCAGTCAACATAGTATAAAAGAATTACTGTTGACACAGGACTGCTACTAACCACATATTAAATCATCTAATGTCCCGACAAACAGGAAAGCAATTTCAAACGGCTCATACATTTCCAATTCATTGCTTCAACTCCTGAAAATATAAAGTCATTAGCTGACGATCATTGTGAACGTGTTATTTTTTCTTTCCTATTTCATTTCGCGTAGTAATTAATAGACTCGCAGTATCCGGAAGAGACAACTTTACACAGATGACCGACTTTTTAGCTGCCCACTCTACCGAGAGCACCCGGGCATTGCACGACCACACTTTGAACACTCAACCACCTCTGACGATCGATACGCGTTAGCGAATAGCGGTGCACTTTGTTACTAATATACTAAACGTACCTGTCTGCTGGGTCTTTGATATACAGGGTGAATTTTTCTACACTATCGAATGGTGTAATAATACAGAATGGTTTTTTTTTCAAAAATTAACTGGTTCGATTCCTGTCTAGGAATATTGTTTTTTTTTTTATGTAATGATACAGTTTTAGTTTTCATCAAAATCGGGCCCGAGACATAGTAAAGCCCAGCTCTACTAAAATTTTTTTACCATCATCACTCTGCAGCTGTTAACACTCATATTATTTGTTAGTAAATATTATACGTATGGAATGCAGCGTTCTGTGTTGTCGGCCAAAGATCCTGATATCCTGGGTTGTGCCCTGCTTACTGCCTAAAGTGACGCTAGTTACTGTAGCTTTGGATTTATAGATATAACAGAAAAGTGAAAAAAGAAAATAACAGTAACGTGCTCGACCTTAAACAAAACATAGTGTGTTTGTTCACGGAGTCACATACCTTCATGCCTTGCCTCAAACCAGTTTCAACATTAGTAGCATAGTACGTTTAAGTACGTATATAGTGCATTGTGGAATTGGAACACACGTAGGCCCTACGTGTGTCAATCTTAGCTTGTAAGTGATCGACGAAAATAAGTAAGTCGCAACACAACACGGTAGGGACTTATCTATCTTAAACTTTATTACTTTATACAGAACAGAGCAGGTATATGCGCGTGAAAGGTAGTTTTTGTGTTTGTTTGTGCACCAATGTTGTCATTTACCTCCGAATATATTTTTTACACAAGCAATTCCATCCTTGGCTGCTATTTTTCGCTAAAGATTCAGTTATGTGCCTTGAATTCTTAGTCGTCATTGGTCTAAACACTATCAATTAATTTTTTTATAAACTATTTTCATTGTATAATATTGCATTGTATCAGGCATGTAATTGGAAAATCGAAAACAAATGGTATTATTTCTATGATTTCAGTAATGATTCTTTTCATCGTATCCCTAACTAAATGCAAAAGACAGTTTTCGTAGATACTTATGCTGATATCATAGTCATGTTAGTGGGACCATTTCTACATTTTCCTATTTGTGGAGGCGTACCACAAGGAGGCTTCTTGACTCCTCTTTTATTTTAATGTTTCTATTGATATAATTTGCGTTCATCTCACTATGCCACCTGTATGCTGACGATCTCCAGATATAAAAATAAATTTTGCTTTCAGATCTTCGCTCTAAAAAAACATCGTAAAATATAAAACGTCAATTATTATAAATGACAATCTGTCAGTAAGCGCTCATACAATTTTTACAGTACCCAAACTTCTGGCAGCATTCCCTCGCTGTTAGCAATGCTTATTCAACGGTGAGCGAGAGAGGTGCCAGCTAACGAGTCACACTTTGTATCTTTCAGTATTTTTATTATTTTTATTTCACAAATAAAAATAGGCCGTTAATCCCAGTTGCTGTCCTTCGATAACAAAAGCATTATGCGAAGGCCTTGGATTGAAGACTGACCTTTTGAAACTAGGCCACTAACCGCTCGACCAATTGACATTGGAGAAGCGTGGTGTTTGCTCCAGGTTTTTACACATAGTTGGCCCTACTAGGTTAGGTAAGGTAGATAGACTGATAATAAGCGTCAAACTTCATCCAACATCCGGTTTCTAACATCGGTCATAGACATCATCTACGTCGTCTGTCAACTTGTCAAGAGTTTCTCCGCACCACCGCAGTCTAGCCGTGACTACGATCCCTGCAACTGGGTCGAAACATCGGCGTATAAAATAAAATATATATCGTGGGTACCCGTATTATACTAAAAAGAGTTGAGTTTAAAATCAACAGTACAGTCTAGGTTGCTAATAGCACAGCTAATAGCTATTAAACTCTTGTTATGAACAAACATGAATTATTCACTATCCAATCTTTCTAGTATATGTTCGTATATGTTTTAATTGCAGATACAAATGTTGTAACAGTATATCTGAAATTCTTAGTGTGCCGTGCAACGATTTGTAGTTTTATTTATACATTGCGTGAGTGTGAAAATTTTAATTGTGTGACTGATGAAGTGGTACGCCACTGTTATCGTTACGCTCTGCAATGGACTACCGTTTTTATCACACCGATTGAAATAGGAACCGAGGTCATAATGCATATTTTGATACAGTTGAATGGTATAATTATTTATTTTTTATTTATTCGCGCAATCACTGTACGACTTAAGGATCGGTGTTACCATCTTTAGGACTTGTGTGTAACGGTTCATAGAAAAACATGATAAAATAATGATTGAAATCATCCTATACCTATAGCTGTAAATGTCATCAATAAAACTTGGAAAAATTGTAAAAAGTAACTTGCATGAGACATCAACTTACAGTTTTGACAGCAACTTTACATAGTAATGAACGCAACTCGAGCGGCTTTATGATATATGTATTTATGTTATATACTAGCGCTGTGCCCGCAGCTTGGCTCGTCTTTTCCAGGCAGTGTTGCCAATTTAGCCCTTTCGGGGCTAGATGTAGCCCTTTCTACGGTTTTAGATATAGCCCTTTTTACGGTTTTTCAGCCCTTCAAATAATTATTTAGCACCTAGCCCAAATTCTAGCCCCAAAATCATTTTCCGCCATCTTGAAAAACGGATAAATTCAGGTTTTCCACAAATTTTTTGATGCATTCGATCGAAAAAACCAATGTAGGTAGTGAAAGATATCGAAAAAATTACCATTATCATACTTTTAGAGCGTCTTACCTTTTTTTAACCCGAAAATCTGATACCGAGTTTGCAACACTGTTCCGATTATGATACTTTTGCTAAATTTTATAAAAAATCCGTTCAGTACTTTTTATTTATTTATTTATTTATAGAACCACCAACAGAATTACTGTAATACATGATCCAACAATACTTTTTGCTTAAAGAGTAGATAAATTGTTAATTGTTATTAGATTGAGACTTATGAATTATAATATGAATGTAATTATATTGACATTTTTAAGTTTTGACGATATTAGAATATAATTTAATGATATAAATTTTATAATTAAGAATATAAAGATTATGTTAACTATTGGAACATTATACTAACAATAGATATAATAAATCAATATTACTAACGCATTAGGCTACTGACCTGTAATGTTAGTATGTTTATGGACAAATAAATAAATAAAGAATAAATAAATAAATGTACATCCTCGCAAACTTCCACATTTATAATACTAGCAGGATTTATAATATTAGTAAGATAACGATAGTGAAAATCATTGAGTGCCTTTGAAATTAACAGAATGAGTGTTGCAATATAGGATTGTTCATTCTAGTAGTGGCGTTTGAAGAGCCCTTCAAGCTCTATAAGTTTCTGAGATTAGTTGTTGAATGTGGATGTTTCTACTTTATTTAGACACGGATTTGGTTTGTAGTTTTATTAATTGACTATTGCAATGGGTAGTTTATTGGTTATAGAGTACCACGAAATGAGTGAAAGATAAATATAATTATCTGAATGTAGCTAACGGATTGAAATTAGATAACTATAACTTTTCTCAATTAACTTCTGGATATACTCGTATTAGGTAAATTATAGGTATTATTTGTTTATTTCTTGCGTGATTTTAATATAATATATTATAATAGAGTATAAATACTCTTTCATTGAGTATTGGAAGTCCGCGTTGCCTACGTATTGAAAAGAAAGAAACGGTAGTTGTGTAACAAAACTTGAACCAACTATTATATTGCGTGCGAGTTCCATTTAATTTGTCAAATTAATGAAATAGCTTACTGCAGCATTTTGTGGAAACTGGAAATTATTAATTTTAGTTTGAATATACATTCATTTATGAATAACTGTGAGAATTTTTAAGCATCTGTAATTGTGGTTTTGCTCGGTTGCCTGCGCTTTTCATAGTTATTTAACTTAAAGCCAGTTAATTAACATACATTACATGAACAAAATACGGAATATAAAACTTTTGGTGAAGACATAAAAGAGTTTGTGAGATGACTTACTTAACTTGTGTCTCTTTTTTCTAGTTTGTGACATTACATAAAGGCAGAAATTATAAATATTGTAGTACTGAATAGAAATATTATTGGATAAATTCCTCAACTGATGAGTAAGATAGACTAATTTAGTCAAATTGGTCTGTCGCTCATAAAAGAGACAAGCCATTCTAGGGAATATGTTCACCTACTTGAATAGATTGAAACTTGCTTAGTTATATATGATATTCAATTATGCTTATTGTAGTTACTATTGAAGTCAGACACAGCGAGACATGCATATAAATATTTTTATGAATAGAAAATTTAATACGAGTAAAAGGCGTAGTATTACTTTGAACCATTGTAATACATAGTATTACTACAGAAAAAAATATTACCACTATTTCAAAAATATGCAGATACATATAATAAATGTTTTACATCCTGAATGTTATCAATCTGAAATAAAAAAAGATATTCACAGTGTTGCCAACTCGGTATCAGGTTCTCGGGCTACGCAGTTTAAAAAAGGGCTAGATTCGTCCAATACATTGAAAATAGGGGCTATTGCTTAATTATCGTGGTAATTATCGAGGTGACGGCGAAAAAAAAAAAAGATCGTCAGACGCTCTACAATACAACTATGATAATGGTAATTTTTTCGACATCTTTCACTACGTTTTATCGTTTTTTCGATCGATTGCATGAAAAAGTTCGTGGAAAACCTGAATTTATCCATTTATTTCAAGATGGCGGAAAATGATTTTGGGACTAGAAATTGGGCTAGTTGCTAAAAAAATTATTTGAGGGGCTGAAAACCCGTAAAAAGGGCTAGATCTAGCCCCGAAAAGGCTAAATTGGCAACACTGGATATTCACGAACTGAAGTTCAATAATATGAAATTTAATTAAGTTTGACATTTATTTTGTGTAATGTTTGTTCATTATTCTTTCCATAATTAAAATTTTTGTTCCCATTCAATGATAAAAATAGAGGTATACTTTTAGATTTGGATAATCTGTTAGTTTTTTATAATACTATACTTACTGTATAACAATATTGCTGTTGCGTCGATCACACATAAATACTACAACCAAAAAAAACCAAGGAAGGGTTAAGAGCAACAAAATCAATAAAATTGATCAGCCGATGACTTTATCAATGATAAATCGCATGTTTACTGACGAGTCAATAAAATAGAAGCATTGGAAAGCAATCGTATGACGTAACGTTCGATATCGATATACACTATTATCGATGCATGACGTCACTGATAGTGACGGGCCTGCATGATAACGATATTTACTACAAGTGCCCCGTGTCTACAGTAATCCGGCTAATTCTGTGATAAGGGTAAGATTATGCAATCTTTCATACTGTCAGATAATTGATAAGTTGAAAGTCGCCGTCGGTCACCGGGCCATGGGTATGAATCATGCACTTCTAATTTGGAAGTTTTGTATGAGTAATAGCCGGTAGCCCCCGATCCGCTTCGGAAAAACTATCTCTTAATAGTTACATACACTTTTTATTTCTTAATCGATTGTAAATACATGGTTGTATTTACATCTATGAAAACCACGTCTAAATCTGTTTCCAAGACTAGCAGGAACAAACGCACTGCATACAAAAAGTTTAACATTTATTGCTATAGGATCTGTTGCGTAATTTCTGCGATACTAGTTTTTTTTTTCAAATATGTAGTAGTCGTCTCATGGATCAGTTATATTCTTGTTAAAATTTCTCTATAGCTGAGCCGTTACCTACCCTGTTCGTTGAGCGTAAGACAAGTTTATCTTCTAATCTGTTGGCTTCATTCCATTTGCGGTTCACTGAAGGGCAAAATAATGTATTAACACTGCTTCCTCCATAGAATAAAATAGAGACATAGAATATATAAAATAATCTCAATGGCATGCTTTCGGAAAACATTAACGCCATCTATTGACAAACGAGCATAGCTCGACTATCTTGAAGGGATATAATTTGGTGTTGTCGAGAATAAAAAATAAAAGTAAATAATCACTTACACGCTCATACCCCGAGGTAGGTTTTTATCTGTGTATCTGTGCCCCGGCCGGGAATCGAACCCGAGACCCTCGCTTCGTAGGCAGGGTCGCTATCAACTACATGCCACAGGGTCGTCAAATGTTTGGTAATTTCACTGTTTTTAAAATGTCTTCCTGTATAATTGTTTTCTAATCCTTGTATTATTATTAAAGGTATATTCCATTATCCCAACACACTTCCACTGTTTATAACCAGGATTCATTTGTTCTCGAGCCTCGGTGTGAATTGCCCTTAGTCAGTAGTGGGATTGGACCCAACCTTTTGATTCTGAAGCGTTTCACGGATCTGTAGTGTCCGAGCCCTAAATCCGGTCTTACGCAATGCAGAACGTCTTTATATAAATTTTAATATAGTCTGTGACGTCTTAAGCTTGCAGTAATTACAGCTATTATCGCCTTAATATCCTATTGTCATTATGATTGCTGTAATCTTGAAAGATTATCTACCGAATTTTAATCCACGCTGGATTATATTTATAGCGTGTGATAAATATTTTGAGCTATTTGGTGGTGACTGTTTATATATTGTCAGATTTTGCATTCTGAGGATTTATTTTTTGGCCAATAATAGCCAAAATTCTATTCGACTAATACTAGTGTTCACTACATCTTCTCAATGCCCAGTCATGTTTATAGTAGGACTACACATATTTATAGTAGGATTAAAGTCGTATCTGAAGTGGATCACATTTAAATAACTAACACTGGATCCAGCACACTTCACTGGCAACTAGGAAATAACAATGATATTAGCTACTTTACTCATAAGATTCATTGTTAGCAATTTCGAAAATCGAAAACTAATCAGTTGTACCCGGCAACAGAAAATCAGTTACACATTGCTGCAATAAATAACTGACAAAATTGTTGAGTCAAATTGATTGTTGCTATCAGCAACTAAAAAATTTTAAACGATATCCCGTATCCCGTTCATCATCCGTAAATTATAACTTTTTATTGATGAAAGTACTAAAACTGACAACCGTTAACGAAAATTAGCAACAGTTGTGGGGTTTGTGGCAACTAAAATTGCTACGTGTGTGCTAAGCCTAAGTTACTAAAAACAATTAGCTTTACAGTAGAATAAGCAAGTTTAATGTTAGTATTGCCTAATTCAAAGTTTCTGCCTAAAACAACATTTATACAATCCTTAACTCTAGTAACTAATTTCATAAACAATCTCTTTAACAGACACGTCACATAAAACATATGCATAGTATAAGAATGTACATAATTATTGAATAAATATAATATTCTTAGTACAATTTTAACATAGCAATTGCTAGCATGTCTGGCAAGAAATTATATATCATGAATCCTTTTTATAGGGCAATTGTCCCTGAATATGGAATAGGTACAGCGAAACTCTAGACTCAGACAGTGATATTGATATTAGCCATTGATATTTCATTCCTAAATGTGATTGCATTCTGATGTTCTAAATAATATATTTGAGTCTCGGTAATTATATAGTGTCATCCAAATATTTCTTGCGCTCTAACCAAAAATACATGCTGCGATGGCAGATGGCAGATAGAATCAGATGTTGGCCGTCAGCTAGGACGGTCAAGGGCGTTCAAGTTAACACATACTGTTCAAGAATACCAACGCATGTGACCCAAATGTGGCTCACGGGATAGGAATAACAAGCTGTCAATTCAAATTATATTTGTGAATTTTCATCTCTTGTAATACTTTAGTTATTACATTTTTTGGCACACCACGGCAGTCTATAAAATTTATTTAATAGTTATTTGGTAGGTACTTTATTTATGAGATAACTTCACTTCAAACCGAACTTGAAGTCAAAGTCAGGGCCTAATATTATTTATGCTTTTGATGCAGAATTTTCTTGCTGATTACAAAAAACTTTTTGTCTATGGCATAAAACTAGAGATGTTGGGAAACCCTTTCAATCAGACAAAAGGAATCGATGAATCCACTTAACGGGCTCTCTATAGTTGCAATCGAAACTCGTAAAAATCCTTTCACTGTTCATTTTAATTGGAGAGTAATAAAATAATATTATATGTTATTACTATTTAAATCAGAACTTTACTATATTTTCCAACGGATCAAGAATTCATGCTGTCTTCGTCTGGTTAGCAGTGGTTGACGCAATGACATGCACTTAAGGACGCTGTATCAAAGCTATGTAGTTAGGCCTAAAGTCCACGGCACTTCATTTGAAGATTGACTATTCGAAGAACTGTCATTCGATGTATTGGTTGTTCTAGAAATTGGTATTCGATTGTTTTTCGATGTATTGTATTCGGCGAATTGTAATTCGATGAATTGTTGTCGACGAATTTTCCGCAAATCAACGCGACGATACCGCTCCGTGGAAAGATTTCGTACTACGCAAGATGCAGACGTGCGTCTACATGGACTAAAAGCGTACCTGTGGCCATAATCTCAAATTTGAAGTTTATAACATGCACAAAGCTCGTGTAAAACAAAAATATCCCTAGCCATTAGCGTTCACTCGTAAACCACACGCTTGCCTACAATTGATTGATTACAAATACGGTAATGAGTGTCCGTTGGCATGAGTCGCGCGTTGCGACCGCGTACGTACGCTCACGTAACAGATAACCGACAATAATTGGAGATAATGTTAAATATACTCTGGATGCTGAAATTGTGTGTTATTGTGCCACTTGCAATAAATAATAACAGTAATAATAATAAGCCCTCTAAAGCCCAATGTAACGTCATAATCGAACATCTTATTCTCGTGAAGACACGAGATAAATATCTACTAATAAACTACGCGTGCTAAAAATGACTTTCAGTTCTTCGAATCTGATTTTACATAGATGATTTTACATGAAAAGATGTAAGAATTTCAATCGTAAAAGCGGAGAAAAGTACAGATTCCAAGTAACAGCTACAAAATACTTGCTTTTATACTTAAGAGTATGTATTCCAAAGTAATTGACATGTGGTAACATGCTTTTGTTAGTTTTAAAAGGCTAATTGTAGCTAATTATTACCAACGCTGTAAATTGACGTGTGTTACGAAATTTACACCAGTATGGTCATTCAACTCGCCGTGCTCATTATGATACAATGCCTTCAATGGTTCTTCACGTTTATTTAGAATCTGAATGTAAATGGATTGTAAAGTGGCGCCCTCTGCAATTATATAACGGTTTCTAGGTATAGCTCTCTAATTACGAGAGGTAACGAATTGGTAAAGAGAGAAATATTTTAGTAGATTACCCGAATAAAATATAATCAAAGTTATTAAAACTACATAATATGAATAATGCTTCTAGCATTAAGCCCACCTTTTGTACCATTTTTTTAAAGGTATAATAAAGTTATAAATAAATAAATAAATAATATAAGCCATCTCATCCAAACCCATTCCAAAAATTGTGTATCTTCATTAAACAAAGAAACAACGATAGAATTAAAATGATACACCAAAGCCGTCAGCGGGACGGGTTTGGTCATTTGGTGTTTGGAACCTGGACCTCTTACTATTTTATTATAATTTCCAATTCACTTATTCATCCGACACTACTCCAGAATACAAGAAAAGCGCGCCAAAAAAGCTGTCAGGTTTGCGCTAGTGATGGGAACGTATCGTTGCAACCGTACTGTACGTTGTCCATCGATCCGGTAGTTCGTGTAACGGTGCCGTCGACTTTATTCACCTGAGTTAATTGTTAATTAACCCAGGTGTCTTAAATCTATTTTTAGTAGACTTTATTCCACCTATGCACCCAGGTGATTTAAGTCTACTGGCCGCAAGTGAATTAAGTATACTAAATCAGTAGACCTAAATTCGCTTAGGTAATTAAGGCAAGCTATAAAAAAGCCAACTTAATTAAAATTAAAAATATTTTTGTGTAACATCGAACCTCTGTGCTATGAAACCTTTTTTATTTTTAGTTCTTTACATATTCGGATCTGATGAAGATCTTCGGAGATAGAACGGAGCCCGCGATTGCTACGATCGTAAATTGTCTCTGTACCTGTCTGCCACTAACTGTCTGTCTTTGTCGCAGCCGTACGAGCGCGCGAACCTCGCGGACGCGTTGATCCCGCGCACTCTGGTCGACGGCGAGCTGATCATCCGACAAGGTGACACGGCGGACGGCATGTACTTCGTCGAGGACGGCTCGATCAGCATCCGGATCGCGCGCGACGACGGCAACGAACACGAGATCAAGCGGCTCGGTAAGTGCGAACACACACACACACACACACGCTTGATACTTCATCCATCCATCAGCTTGCCCTTGAAGGTCCACTGCTGGACATAGGCCTACCCTAACTCGCGCCACTATGATCGGGCCTTCTGAATCCAGTGGATGCCCGCTGTCTTCTTCAGGTCGTCAGTCTTTTACTTGATACACACACACACACACATAGGTACTATTACTCACATATTATTTGTATGTGTAATTGTAAATGTGAAGACATGTCAAATGTAACAAACAATAAATATTTTTTTGCAGTATGTCAGAAAAAGTAATAAGAAACGGAAATTTTTGACTACATTGAGCATCCGAATTTTTTAATGACATTTTGAAAGTTTATTCTCTATTTTTGTGATTAATAGTAGGTAATATTACCTTTCAAATAATATTTATCCCATCTATGGGACCTTTAAGTACCTACAGAAATTGAAGTCTTTCGGCAGAGTTATCTAACATATAAAAAAATGACAGCCATTCCAAAAGGAAAAGGGCTCGGCATGTGGGCATTTTTGTCGATAAAATTAGACATATTTTATGCCATTAAATTATCTCTGGTTAGTTGCAGGACATACAGGACCTATATATCTTATCTACACTAATACTCCAGTACTCCAGTCCATCTGTAATGTATATGATGTTTGTATGTGGTCGACAGGCAAGGGTGACTACTTCGGCGAGCTGGCCCTGGTCACCCACAAGCCGCGCGCCGCCTCCGCGTACGCCGTCGGACCCACCAAAGTCGCATGTGAGTATAAATGTCACACATACACATACGCACACGCACGCACGCTCGCACGTATGCGGGCACGCTCGCCTTTTTTTTATTAGGTTCACAAAACTGGACATTGCACTTTATAAACTTAGTAAATACATACATAAAATACAGCTGACTATAGTGAACATCCTTCTAGATGTGAACACTGCATGCATAATAAAAATAGAAACTAAGGAAAAATTGAGTAGAAGAAACTAAGGCTACCTGGACAGACAAATCCTGCTTCAAACTTCTTCCTTTGAACATATTATTCCTTCCATGTCACCTAAAGAAGCATAGAGAATACTCCATCACGCTGCTCCAGTGCGTTAGCGGTTAGTTAGGGGGTTAGAGGCCAACCCAGTTTTAAAAGTTTTTGTCTCTCCAGAAGGCCTAACGACTGCTATCTAATGGTAACAACGATGCCTGTGTTTACGTGCTCTCCGAAGTACAAAAGTGCTTAAGAAATTTTTGCTACTAACGGTCACTCATCCAACTACTGACTGCACCCTTTGTTTAAGCAACAAAGTCAAACTCCGTTTGTCAAAGATCGACACAAGCCGGGCTATGAGCGTTTTTGAAATTTGCACCTATGTGAGTTTGTGGGCATTTATTTATTACTAGGAAATCGCCCTCGCTTCGCTTCGGGAAAAACAGTAAAAAAAAAATATAATATAGCCTATGTCACCCGGGGATAGTGTACTTTCCCAACAATGAAAGAATTTTTCAAATCGGTTCGGTAGTCTCGGAGCCTATTCAATGCAAACAAACAATCAAATCTTTCCTCTCTATAGTATTAGTATAGATTACTATGTTGTATTGTAAGTATCTTGCATTGTATCTATGTACTACACCTCCTCACCAGCTCCCAGGAGTCGAGAATTTCATTAGGCGTTAATTAAGTCCGCCCATTGCACTCCTTCGAGGTTGTAATAAAGGATAAATAAATAAAATACATATATTTTTCCGTTTCCAGTCCTCGACGTGGAGACGTTCGAACGCCTCCTGGGCCCGTGCATGGAGATCATGAAGCGGAACATTGACGACTACGAGGAACAACTCGTCAAGCTGTTCGGTGACAAGACCAACCTCACCGACGTGCGATGAACGCCCCCCGCAGAGAGACGCCCCCCCTCGCCCCACGCCCCCACGCCCCTAGCCCCCCAACAGCACACGAGCGAACAGACGTAGCTAGGACTTCACAGTTACGGTACTATATCGAGCTTTTTATTGTATGAGGCAGTGAATAGGTTGTATCAATGCTTGTTAATGGGATTTTCGAGCATTAACTCATTATTAAAAATTATGTGATCGGGAAAAGGTCAACAATTTTATTTATAAAAGTGGTAGGTCATCGCTTTGTTTTTGGACGGCTACTTTGGTATACATGTCCATATCGGTGGTATAACATCTTAATTGTGGTAACTAGGCATTGGCAAAAAATGCATAATAATAAGAAAAAAAATCTTAATAAATCCCAGTACAATGCTCGATGGAAAGCAACTTTCTTCTATGGATTTGATTAATGTACTTTGGTATGGTTATGAAGGTTTTAAAAAGTACCTAGCTTTGTATAGCTCCCAGTGGACAACATAATGGCTATACATTGTAGTCATAGACACATTTTTATGGAGTTTGTTGTACAGTCGGCAAAAGAATTAGATATGCAAGGGATGATTCTAAAACGTTATGTTACGTTTAATATTACATATTGTTTATCTAATTCTTTTGCCGACTGTACGTTTGTTCTCTCGTGTGCCTAACGCCTTGCCTCGCGCCCTTGGCCACGCTAACGCAATCTAAGTCCGCTTTGACAATTTTTGGCATTGGAAGTAGCAAGTCTGACAATTCCAGGTTGGATATTGGCGTTTTTACCCTATCTGCCCGATATATGAGATTGGTGTTTTTACCCGATTGTAATGTGGGTGATCATTCGGAATATGGTCATAAGATAAAATCTTACCTGAGTATTGATTTTCACGTATTGTCACGCGAGATTATCAATGCTAAATAAAAATAAATACTAGGTAATTAAAAACTGAGCTAAATTAATTTTCATTGAACTTTTCCTAGGAGTTCTATTATTACCTTAACACATTAAACTACCCTCTAGTCCGCACTAGAATATCAATGTATCAGCTTTTTTTGTTATTTATATATTATTGTTCCACTTTGAACACCCCGGGAAAAAATTCTAATGACAATGACAGATCATTGTTTTTATGTAGACAATCTGTTGTTGCGCCATCTTTACATGTTATTTTCAAATTGTTGTTTGGGAAAAGTGGAAAATCGACTTTATCAATGAATTGAATGTGCCTAATGCATTGCTTTAGTAGTCTCAAACCATCTTCGGATTATTTACCTTTCAAACCATTTTGAGGCATATCGGTTGCATGGTTTTATAGTACAAACATTTTTTTTATTTATAGAAGAATAATATTTCATGGCAAGCAAGTTCAACCAACCAATGATAAGGTAATTTGCTACTTCCAATACAAACAAAATATGTTGCAATGTTTTCTAAATCAAATGCATCAAACGGTATATTTATATGAACTTTAACCGCAATTTTTACTTATTTAATAGATTTCGTTTGATGCAAATAATATTATTAGAATTTTGTGTGCCTGTGTGTATAGTCATGGGCGGAAATTAATTGCAGTTGACTTTATGACAGAACTGATGTTTTGATGCTGTTTAAAGCCATTCTAATGCCATATCTTTGTGACCATGTAAGACCACGAATTTGAATGATATTACGCTTATTAATTCGTAGCGAATGGTTATAATGACAAGGGAATGGTTGTCAATCATTCATTCTGAATGAAATCAAAATTGGGGAGTGATATAGGTAGTGGCATCATTAGGTTGATTTTCGCCCGTCTCTACCTTTAAGCTATGCATCCCTAATTGTACTGAAGTGATTCTTTGGATCTTAGGGATAGGCAAATAAAAAATATATCGATAAATAAATCGATATAAATTTTAAACACTACTACACTAGATTCTTTACGGGAAAAACCTCGATGGTTGTATAACATTATTTCAAAAATGTATCAATGTATTTAAATAAAGTTTGGAATATGTAGAAATGTTACATAATTCGTAAAAATAATGTCGACGTATCGAGTTCAATGATACCGATGACATATCGATATATTTTAACATGCCTATCTTATCGAAGGGGTGGTACTTACGTAGATTTTTGACTGTTTAGATCGATTCTAAGCTAATATAGTATGCACTGATTGAATTTGTAAGTAGTCATTCATTCAGACATTCGGTACCAGATTCTCCTTAGATGATGTTTCACGGAGTCGCTTGTCAGTCTAAACTACAATAATTTATTTACTGAAAACGGCAACATAACTTAAAATAAACTAATTACCCAAAGATTAAATTTACGTATGCGTGAGTCTACCTTAATAGAGTTTTGTTTAATGACGCGTCGAACGGGGGGTTCATGGTAAAATATGCAAGTGCCCAATAATATTGCATTGAAACAATAATACGCTTATTTTAGATAGAAAAATGCCTTAGTAGCTATGTAAATATAACACTACGAGTAGTGTCACGAGATTGGGACCCGCAGCCAACCGTACGCCAGTGTCTTGTGGACGCTTGCATTTATGTGCCATAATGGGGTGTTAATGAACTTGATATACGAATACAACATATAACACATTAAATATCCACGTTATCTTTTATCTAGTGCAAACACAAGATCCATTAAATACATTCAAAGTCAACAGTGCTCGAATGTAAGACTGAAAAATACGAATTTTCTTCCAGCAATCTTGCTCAAATGGCGCATCGTTGTTCTAGTAGGTCTCAGTCATAATTAATTACGATAAATTCGATACACCCGGCTTGCGATGAGTATTTGTGATTGGGAAGGCATTTAGTCCTTTATGTATCTCTAAATATAGTGGGCTAACAATGCAATACTATGCGGCACTTGGAACCAACTTATATTAGGATATTCTCGACTGCTATCGCCATGTTTCTATTAACATAGGTTAGTTTCACTCACACGGGCTTCTTAATCAGATGCAAGATGGATATACCTTAAATAGGTAAACTACATAGATTTATTTTATTCGTGATTAGATTAAATTTGGTCACTGACTAATTTTATTTATTTATTTTAATATTTTAGAGGTCAATGTGCATTATTGATTGTAATATATTTTATGTATATGGAGATGGTATTATAAAAACTGCAGATATTGAATGCCAAATAACGATAGTTACGTTAATGTTAGGGAATGCTCGGAATGGAACGTCCCGGACAAGTGAAGATCAAGAAAATTGTCGTGCACAATAACTGTGGTTTTTCAAGTTTATTTTTATATTAAAGTTTCACATTTGTTAAGGAAAAGGATTGTTATTGTGTTACTTATAATTTTTATTTTGTGTTTAAAGCTTTTTTGTTGTAGAGTTCCTATTGTTTTGTGCTTGCTCTTTACAATTTTACACGATAGATCTGAGGTGCGCCGACACGCGATGTGCGGCCCCGAAACGTTCGGAACTAACTTTCAATATAAAATATTGTACACCGCCGCTGTATCTTGACGCGTCTGAACATAGGCTTTGCGAACTTTAGCGCATGTAAGACAGAGATAGCAACACGAACATGCTAACGTGTGACTGAGACATAATACGCCGCGTTTCGATTATGGCCGACGTATCTTGGCGCGTCTGAACTTCGCGCAGAAGGCTGCGCAGTAACATAATTCGGCAATGCTCGGTACGCGGATATTATGTCTCAGTCGCACGTTAGCATGTGCGTGTCGCTATCTCTGTCTTACATGCGCTAAAGTTCGCAAAGCCTATGTTCAGACGCGCCAAGATACGTCGGCCGTAGAGTAGTTTTGTGTTGCGTGACGATGCTCCTTTACTTGTGAAGTATCGGCGACTCGATCCAGTGACTTCGCCACATTGGAACCTCAGGTAAATTAAAAGCTTCCAGTATTATTTAAATTATTAAACATTGACATCATTAATTTTGTGAATCCAGCCAAAGTAGGTGAATGCATAAAAATCATGTGTAGCACTAAATATTTAAGTCTATATTTACTATGTAGTAGTTAGTTAACGTCACTTCTTATTGTAATTTAAATATTAGTAGATTAGGAAAATTAATGGAGTTATAGTCAGATCCCGAATGGTGAGGTGTATGGTTTTTGTCGACGCCATGTACAAAAATGTACAAATTATTTCAGTTGCCATAGAACACTTTATTTTATTTCATACATGTAATAGTTACTTTATTTTTTTGTTGTTATGTTATATTTAAGCCGCTCTCGAGTTCCATTCGTAAATTTTTATTGTTATCTGTAGATCGACATGTTTGCATTGATGTCATTGTTCCCGCGCCTGAAGATTTGCCGCTTGCAAATTACAGTGTTAACTTTGTTTTATTGTATCAATACATTCCCAAGTATATGATATATCAAATTTTTCTTGATATTTATTTATATTAGTGAATAGTCCCGATGTATTTCTTTCGCTGATATAATTTGCAACGGTAACATTTCTCACTTCCAAGTGCCTATTCTCATACAAGAACATCAATATGTAAACACTCGAACAATATTAATGTTAAAATCGTGTTAACCTGAACTGCCTTTTTCTATGTGGAATTGTGTAACATATTGTGACGTGCGTATTGTGCATCTAATAATCAATTTTATCGAGTCGCTTATGAATGATTTCCTAGATTTCTGATGCACGCTATATTTGACTACATTATGAACTGACCGCACATACACGAATATTTAACATGAATTATGAAGTATTGAATAATAAACGCAGTCAAATGTGGCGTGCATTCACCTGTGATTGTACAACATTATAGATTGACTGAAGTAAAAGTTTCCTTTTTGAAAACAGATTTATTCATATTATTATACATATTTAGTGACGCAAATTATATGATGATTATTTAACGTGACTTCCTTGTGACTTGTTTATTTCTGAAGTGTGTGGGAGGTTCTCTTTAATGATACATATATTATAGTGTTTGATATGTCCTGTATTACATTCTGTCTGTCCGTGCAGGCGAGGTAGCTCCTGCACGCTGTGTGTCCCCGCTCTATCAGACCCCGTAGGTGTTTGTATAGTATTGTGCGATAACTAATTAAATTACTGTCATTTACATGGATATCATGTTGAAATTTTGTCAGTGTGAATTTATTTATAGATTTTAATAAAATAATAGAATTAAGAAATTTCTCTTTAACCGATGTTAAATATAAAATGTATCCTATCCTATTGCATTGGTAAGTTAGGAAGGCTAAATTAATTGTGTGTATATTTGGTTTCATTGAATACTACTCTAAGTAACAATTTGCAATTCCTATTTATTGTTAGTGGCACAAATATTTTATTGTATACAGAATCTATTAAAGGACTTGTATTTCTGTTGTCTTCCATTGGGACGCACAGAAGTTGTACGCCTTTGGCGCCCAATTTATTAGATTGGAACAGTATGCGGTTTCTGGTATTCCGTTGTGAACTTTAAATTCGATACGCTTGTACTTGCGTATTTTTATAAATTACTAGTCATTGGTGTCTAAAGTAGATTTGTAACCCGACAGCACATTGAAATTGAATTATTCTCCATGTCGTCACATTCACGTTAGGTGTAAGTTGTAACTCGTGCCAGTTCCGTGAGGTGTAAAGCATATCAGACAACAGCAAACAAACGATCGCACCACACTATGTACGTCCGGTAGCCAGTTGAAAACTAATACCGCTTTACCCACGTCATGAGCTTACCCTGTACATTATTAAAATTATGTATCGTAAAATGTTAGAAAACTGAATTATATTTGTTTGTAGATCAAAGCAGTGTTTTATTTATATCTCCCATGTTGGTTCCACTTTCAGGACATAAATTATCATCATTTGTTTCACTGAAACATTAATCTCCATCTTTGTTTCCTCTGAACTAAAAACAATATTTATAATTGAATTGTTATTTTTTATAACTGCTAAGCGCTCTTACACACGAGCACATCGTCGGCGGCAGGGGTAACTGCAACCGTCGACAGCAGCCAACTGCGGCCGACTGCATGTGTCGACAGCCGCACTCCGCAGTCGGCTGCTGTCGACTAGAGGTGTGTACCGGAGGCAATTTTACTCACCGGAGATTTTGCGGAGATTTTATTGAATCACCGGAGATTCTCCGGTTTTCCTCCGGATAATCAAAACGTATTAAATATAGTTTAAGAGAAAAAAACAATGCTTTGTGAAATATGAATTAACTTTATTAAAAAAATATTTCAAGTAGAAAATACCTGACCTAGTACAAAATAAACAATAAAAATAAAATAAATCAACATACCTACATTTTTATTTATTATACCTAGAACCTTAATAATTGTACTGTTTGCGCGCACACACTTCAATTACGTATTACCTAATATTCAATAACGTATACTAATAATTATTAATTACCTACTTACTCCAAATCAATAATTTCTTTTTTTTACATTACGCTACTTTGAATGAATACTAACACAACTCAAAAAAGCATTTTTTTAAGAGAGCCGTTTAAAATTTTTAATGAAATGTTTGCTTTCGTTACTTTATATTGTTCACACTTAAAATCACATTGATAATAAAAACGTGTGGCACTCAGGGACTGCCACGGTAAAGCTATTGCATAGCATTTTTTATAAACTTATTCAATTATAATTATATATTTATTTATTATTTATGCAGTATTTTTTTTCTTTGATATTAATTCAAGTTACACTTTTTGAGCGTGGTGACCGAAAAAGAATTTCAGAAAACAATTTTTCTACTTTTATTGAATAAATGAGAAGTTAATATCGTTTAAAATATTTTTATTATCTTACAATACATGTAGGTTATTCAGAAATTTTATTTCATACACGTTATCATTAAATATTCAGTATCAGTTAATTCAGTATCAGGTAGTATCATTCAATATCAGTTAAAAATATTTATCATTGCATACACGTTAAGCGAACGCTTGGCCGAGCTATATGGTAGGGGGTGTTAGGTTTTATTTTCGTTATGGAATTTCTTGATTCGGTCGCCGCGCTCAAAGCCCGCAATAAAAGCTATGCAATAGCTTAAAATTAGTAAGAAACTTATCGTGGTCTAGTTATAATATAACTTTTTGAATATTTGGCCTCAAAAACTATAAAATTGAAAAAGACTAGAAGGACTTCGATTTATGATAAAACTGTTATTCAAAAAATATGGGGAATAGAAACATATTATTCGAGAAATAATGCATGTGAATCCTAGACGGACGAGCAATAACTGGTATTCGTTAATTATTGAAAAAAAAGTTCAGAAATTTTTACCAATGAAATAACCGGTAGTTAAGTTTAGTCACCGATTAGTCTCCGGTACTCACCATAACCGGTGATTAAGGTCAACTCGTCGAAGACCGGCATACTTCATTAAAAATGTAATTCATTAGGCAAATTTTGCCATTTCTATAACATTTTAGGCAAATTTTATTGAATTAGGTAATCAAATATTTAGTTGACCATTAAAAAAAACTCTAAAAATTACTTTAAGGTTATCGATTAATGAAATAAAAATTAATTTTGAAAATATGGTGAAATAGACGGACTTTACTACCACGTCAGGTAAGACCGTCTTGTGGAAAAAAAACCTACAAGTAGTCGGTTTACGTGAATATAGACATTGTATACGCGTATGTATTTCAACGCCATTTAAATGTGTGCTATCGTTTTTCATATTAAACGCTCTAATCGTCATAAATCGCAAAAAAATACGTATGTCGGGTAAGTCCGGTATAGATCGAAACTCAGGGGTAAAAAACAATTAAATCAAATTAAAAAATCGTTTTTTTTTTGTATATCAGTTTTATTAAAAGGAATCGCCTTCTTTAGGTCTACCATTTAAGAGATCAAAAACCAACTTACTTAATCGAAGTAGGTACTAAAATACACCTTCTTCTATATTCATATTATAATTGTTTTTTTTTCAGCGCTAGTGCTAATAAATTCGTCGAAAGTATAAAATAGAATATTATAATAGCATAAATGTATGAGTCAAAGAAAAATAATAAAATAACACGGCAATTGAAATGAAATATTGATTATCGATTTTAAGAGTAGACCTTAAGAGGTTTTAAGAGAGACTCACTACGCAGGAAGCTTAAATATACGAATCATATGTATAAGGATTAATTTTATAAAATTTGCTTAGGCGTAAAAGGTTTATTACATCTGGAAACGACGAAGACCGGCACATGCCGATCTTTCCCTCCAAGAACTAGACGGACTTCTCCACTATTGCAATTTGAGGATTGGTTTTTTTCACTAGATGTAACTTCGTAAAAAATATGTTTTATTCTATTCTAATATAATATTTAGATAATGATATTGATAATTAATTAAATTAGCTACACAAACCTTGATAAATATGATGAAAAACCACTTAAAATATTTTTTTGCCAAAGTGTTGCTAGGTCGTGTTGCAAGTTGATAGCCCGACTAAATTTTATACGTATTTTTTTCTCTTTGTGTTATAAATAGCGCCATCTATGTCAATTAATTGAAACTAAAACAGTTTAAAGTGTTTGTACGCTGGGTTGTATTTGCTGTAGTTATTCAGAATTCGTTGTATTTCGTACTGTACGGTCCTACCCTCCAGACGGTCTTCGCCGAGTTGACCTTATCCGGTTTTTTGAGAACCGGTACACACCACTACTGTCGACATTTCAACTGCAAATAGTACAAGGGAGCGCTAGCGTGGCGGGTTCATAAAATGAGTTCTAGTGACGATATTGATGTTGAATTGCTAATTGAGCCATTATAGAAATATGATTGTATTTGGAATTATAAATTGCACGAATACAATAATAAAATGATAAAAACAAAAGCAATAACAGTGTTTCTTCATTGAAATCCAATTTGCAACTGGCTCCTATACTAAGAGTGCGGATGACAGCTGCCTCTGACCTTTCACCTTTGCAGTTGAAATGTCGACAGCATCCGACTGCGGCCGTCGACACGTGCAGTCGGCCGCAGTTGGCTGCTGACGACGTGCTGCTCGTGTTTAAGAGCGCTAATTTGTAACAAGAATGTTGTGTTCACTATTCAAAACTAATTTGTCGCAAAAAGTAAGGTAAACAAAGTGATCAAATCCAAATTCATTTTATTGAACAATTAGGAAACTTATTACTAATCATTTGCACTTCAGTTTTATAGCTCTATATAGGTTCAGGTTCTCTGCTGTACACCTGCATTATTTTCTCCATAATTTCCCAGTTCTTCTCCTTTTGTAGATCTTTAGTAAATACCTGAAAATATATTTTAATTTATTAGTCACTAGTCTTTGAATGTTGTAATTTTTTGACCCAGGCGAGTCGACCATGCTTTTTTACCCAGATACAATATTCAAGAATGTAATTTGACTCAAAAATACAAGTGTCAATTTCCATAGTACTTGCATAGTCTGGAGTAAATTACACAATAATGACATTTGCAACACAAAAAAGTGATATCTTTATCTACACTTTGTATTTAATAGAAATGTTTTGTAAAAAAAAGTTGTGATTGCATAGCACAACATACCACTTGACATAGGTCAATTGCATTCTCATTGATTCTTTCAAAACTCACCGAATACCAAGCTTCGTCTTCTAATGTGGATGCCAAAGGAACAGAAACTCCCAAAACATTCAGAGCCAACGTTAGAGCTGCCACTGCTATATGTGGAGCTCTGTAATCTAGAATTGATGGCGAGTGATGGAAATCTTGAAGAAATGCCATCGCAGTGCGAGCTATCGGGGCCGAGCGCCATTGACTCGCAGGGAACCACTCCTGTAGTGAACGCAGGTAGTGCAACAAATATCTGTGTGGGGAGGGCGTCTCCAGATTGAAGCCCAATAGTCGGAGGACTAGCAACTCCGCCTGGGCCACGACACCCCTCCAAGACCAGTATTCATCACCAAACTCCAAAGGTCCGGCTCCACGGTTGATCGAATTGTACGCCACATTGACCGCATCCCTCAGTCTCACGGGCTCGTCTCGTGACTTCCCCGCTGCACAGAGGCAAGCCGTACAAATCACGTAACAGTCGTAATCGTTTCTATCTGCTTCCTTGAAGAATTTGTGGTAAAATATTGCAGCCGTAGCGACCGTAGCCGGCTGTAGACCAAGCTTTATACCACATTCAAATATGAAGTTTGTCGCTAAACTGTGTCCGGGAGCACTCCTGTAATCAGGAAGGCGTTTTTCACGCCGAGTTGTTTGCAGAGCCATCACATCGATTACGTCTTTCATATTATTCGAAATGTTTACTAGCCTTTGTAGTTAGGTTAACCATAAACTCGCGAAATTCACCGATACAACCTGCAGAGGCTGCAGATGCAGATGTATTGCTGAGATAAGAAAAACTATTGAACAATTTTTTTTGTAAATTATTTTTGCACTACCTATTTGTTATTATTTTAATTTTTTATCCGTTGTCTTGATACTGAATGAATAGCAATAGTTCCTTGGTTGTTGACGTTGTTGTAGTCCATAGAGCAATATCAATATTGGCTTGGCTAGTTTGTCTATGGCTATTGCTCACATTTCAATGCTACCAACATTACACCCAATCAGTGTTGCCAAATACCACATAATTATGCTAGATCTACCCATGGATATATTACTATAACTGGATACATAACTTCATAGAGGTACTTGAAGATGGATGACGTCACAATGGAATGACCATTTTTGTATCGTGTCCATGTTATCTATAGTCACAGGATATATCAGAACCCTCTCCTAGCCAGTTTAACTCGCACTTGTCAAGTTTATTAGGGTTTATCGTTAGTAAATTATATTTTAAACATTCGTTTAGTATGTCGAGATCACGTTGAGCGTTAGTTACATTTTCGGAATAAAATATAGATGTGTCATCTGCGTAAAGTTAAATGTCCGGTTATTTCTATGCTACTTATGTTTTTTATGTAAATTAAAAACATTTCAAAGTACAAAAGAAACGTATTTGTTCAATATGCAATAGACGACACAGTCGAATCTTGTAAGCCAAATTCAAAATAATTTATTCATATAGGTAACACTGATACACTTATGCACGTCATTTTTCGGCTTTTCGGAAAGGTGCTTTGTCGTGGAGGAGAAGAAAAGCCTAAAGAAACTCCTTGGCACATCCTTTAAAATAATGAAAAGTTACATAATATGGTATTACCTACGCGGAACTGGATGCGGCATTAGTTTCCAGGCGTCTTTGTCATTAATATATTCATTTACACTATTTTATACCATAGCATCCCTTGTCTACTAGCTGAGATTTAACATATTTCTTAAACATTTGGATAGGCAAATCACGTATTAATTAACTTAGGTAATTTATTGAAAAAACATACACCACGCCCCATATAAGAACGTTGAACCCTACTCATACTACGTTTTTTCATAATTATTTATTTTCTTGATATTTTTTTCACTTGTAAATAGGTAAATCACGCATTTTTTGCGTCACGCGGCAAGCGCTGTATTAATAAAGGCAACTAACTATGAACCCTGTGTATGAACCTAAATTATATTTTTTTTACTCTCAGTTTACAATAATATTTTGCTACGTGAAAACTAGAGGGAAGGGGAGGGTGGTCTTCTCATATACTACGGTTGATCACCGAGGGGGGGAGGGGGGTAAAATATAGCAAAAAATGGATCACGTAGGATGGATACTTCCCTTACCTACGTAGTCATAATTATAGTAAAAATGTAGAGTTATTAGAGAAAATTGGGAATAGGAATAAATGAAACAAGCGTAATTATTTGAACATAAAAATTAGAATATAATCATTTTCAGTAATTATTTAAAATTATACACTTAAAAGTACATTTATAGTAAATTCAATAAAAAATACCAGTGCAGACGAGATACAAAAAGATAAAATATTGTTTAATTATATCGTTGGTTAAATACATCGCTTCCAGTAAATGCATTACAAAAAATAAGTCGGAACGTAATCAAATAAACGGTTAGAAAGACGTCACTTGATATAGAAAAATAAAGATAAGATTGAATCACATTCAAAAGTTACCCACTAGTGACTAAAAATTTTACTTTCTTAAACGTTTGTTCAATAGCGGGGGGTTCCCCGCACACTACAAGTAAATGTTACATGTCATCAATTCTAAATAAGGTATCGTCAACATTGTACTCCGACCTCACGACCTCACGGCTCACGACACGACCTCACGCGGCCATCTCGCCGCCAACCACGCGCTCTCACGCGTATCTCACAAGTCACATCTAGTCATCGTAGAACATACAGTAGGTATAAATAGTGAGGTTAGTATTAACTTTGGCAAATATGATTGAAGCGTGGTGATATCGTTATCGAATCGATGATCTTGTGACAAATATTCAGCGTTTAATATTAAAAATGACGACTGAATGTCGCTAACTTCACTTCCCGCCGCTCGACCGGATCACTAGCTAACATTAAATAAAACGTCCCAATACACCCCGTTCGAATCTAA
The DNA here is from genome assembly GCA_963932265.1 of Thymelicus lineola. NCBI lineage: Eukaryota > Metazoa > Arthropoda > Insecta > Lepidoptera > Hesperiidae > Thymelicus > Thymelicus lineola. The sequence continues at coordinate 4,402,743 of OZ010700.1, read as the reverse complement.
TAAAGCGCAAGAACTTTTGAGCCGCAACATTTCAGTCTTCAAAATAAGAAGCTTCCGCCCTCGCCCGTGACGCGTGACGCGTGCCCCGCGACCACGTGACACGTGACGTCACGGCGGGCGGGCGTTTTGTGCGCCGTCTGTCTGCGGGTTGCGTGGCGTGTGCGTCTCTGTCACTGTATTACTTATAAACTAAATGTGATTCGAGCGAACAAACAATGCGGCAGTGTACAAAATTTACATCACATTCACTCGAAATATTTAAAGCATACCGAGGTTACACGGCGGCGGAACGCCTGTCTCCGTACTCCCTAAAAACGTTTTAATGAAGCTTACTTAATGTAGATATCGGATTGAATGTAGAACTGCGCTAATGTTACATAATTAGTTCTGATTTACATACACATATCGTTACATAACAGTAAAAAACCTACCTAGCAACAAGCGAGGGAGACGCTCGGCCGCGGGCCACCATCCCCCTCCCCATTCCCCTCCCCCTCCCCCTGAACCCCTCTCTCCTCACACCACACGACACACCACACACACCTACATTACTTACAAATGATTTCATTTCTTAAATTAATCTTCATCGGCTTCAACTCATTAGCGGCCCACTGCCGACCATGATTGAGCTACAACGAATTTCCATCCTGTTCCATTGTGGGTTGCTAGCTCCTAGCATGAGAGACCGCTCAACGTGCCCTCCAAAGCACGGAAGCGCTCATAGCATTGTCACCCTAGCGGTCACTCGTCCTACTACAGACATAACTGACAGAAGCCGTCATATTATGAGCGCTTCGCGTTACATTTTTACATAGCATTAACATATTATCGAAATCTTTGGTTTCCATCGACCCCCCTCCGATGGGACGCGTGGCCCACGGCGTCAGTGTAGGCGTTACGTTTTCGTCAAGTGAATACTTTTTACATATCATCAACGTAAAATGAAAAGAAATTACCTAACTATGACAATAGTAAAGGTTACCGTCTAATCGCATTATTTATTAATGTTTATTGATACAGTTACTGTCCTATTCTTAAAAGTAAGATTTTTTATTTTTTTTTACTATAATAATTATTAATAATAAATTATGTTATACAGTATATATATGTATATTACTTGATTACGCCAATTTGCGAGTGTATACATGTTTATATACTCACATATCTTACACGCGATGTACCGTCTGTCTGCGCCTACTTACCGCCGACAGTGTCCACCAACTTCGATAAATAATATTATACATTACGATACATTTCCATAAACAACGATTACACTTAATAATAAAACTAAAACATGACATACTGTTCACATCACCAAACGTCAGTACGAGTACGCTACATAAAATAAATACCTAACATGTTCCATAATACGAGATAAGATCTTATACGGCTACACCTTAACATTACTGTAAAGTGATATAGAAAAAATATGAACACAAAAAACTATGTAAGATTGTATAATATGGCTTAGCGACTTAACAATGCTCTTATAGGAATAAACGGTTTGTGCAAAACGTGACAACGGAGGTCGCGAAACAAACATCTTAATCAGAGAACGGTTACAGTCGTGCATTCAAAAGTTTATAAAAAAATAATTTCTCAGTGATAGATAATACCTAACGATGGAATGATATTTTGTATCAGTTTAAGTAGGCCTGTGAACGTACACTTTGCGTCTCGCTATATTTCAGCGCTAAATATTGGTTCCATTCTGTATTTGGTCCGTAAGAGAGTGAGTATATAAGCGTATCCGATGCCGGATCGGAGCCGGACCGGGGCCGGACCGGAGTGGGGCGCTACACCGATAGCCTAGCACCATAATTTAGAATCGAACACTAGAGTACTAAGTATCGCCGCCCCCGCGAGGGGAGAGAGGGGAGCGACGATTGCGTCCGAACAAATGCGGTGACGGTTTATATTACAGAGGGAACACGACAGGACGGGAAGTAGCAATGCAATGATATTTTACACAAATACTGCTTTAACAGAACTTTGAAATAGCAGACTAAAGTCAATTTTATAGGGTACTCCCTCAGTAGATCTGAATTCTAATAGCTAGGTCAACGTTCAATTGACCTTGCACCATTATAAATTTTATACTAATATAGTTGTTCATATCAAAACGATTTTAATGGCACTGACCTGCCAAATCTAACACGAAATGTTACTTTTACATAAAATACTCATTTACGAAAATTTACATAATCTTCAATGATACAATTCAATGTATTCTCGTAGTAAATGCATCGCTACCTCCCTACAGACACCCGGTCCGATCCGGTCGGGTCCGGTCCGTCCGGCCGACGAGATGCGACATACGACACACGGCGGTATGTCCGGTAAGCTTACATCCAATGCAAGATACAGGCGCGGATACCTGACAATGCCGCCATTATCGCCTCCCCAGTCAACCAGGAACTTTTAAATTAATTTTCGAGTTTATATAATTCAATTTCGATTGTATAACTTGACTTAAATTGGAAAAAAATTTAAAAAAAAACTGGTACATTTAACCCCCTCCAAACATGGCTAATGTCCTGTATCCGGGCCCATGCGCAGTGACGGGTTGTAAGGGCCACGTCACACCTGCCGAAGTTACGGCTTACAACTGACAGGCCATCTGATGGTAAGTGGTCAACACTAGAGGAATCGCCAATGCATCGTCTGCCCTAAGAAGACCATTAACGCCTTTCTTGAAAAACTCCACTTCATAATGCTCCGGGAAGACCTCAGAAGGAAGCTCATCCTACAGTTCATACACAGGCAGAAACGATCGCAAATCACGTTGACAAATCGAACATTTCGTTGACAAATCAGCCCGTTGTTGTGTGTTGCCGCTATAAAGAGAACAATGTACAGTGGACAAAAGAATTAAGTACGCAGTAATATTAAACATTTATGTTGTTTACGTTATTATCAATATTAAATAATACCTTACATATACAGGTATCATTTAAAATTGTTAACAACAAAAACAATCTGTAATACAAATCAATAATTACAGGATTTACAATCACGCCCTGCATACCTAATTATTTTACCGACTGTACATTGAACAGGTGTGGCGCTAAACTGCAGGCTTATTAGCGAGTGGGGAGGGGGCGGTCGCTGTGACGTCACACCGCAATGTATGTCTCGTGGATAAATACTGACATGATACGTTGAGAGCGACACCGGCGGGGAAACAGCGACCGTTCCGTCGGACTGGGTTACAGGATACGAGTTAATGGGGTATTACTAAGTTTTTTTTCCGGAATATTTTTTTAACATGAAATAAGTTAGTGACAACAATCCCACCTGATGATAAGTGGCGATGAAGTCCAAAATGGTGAACGCACTAACTTTATAAATGCCTAATCACTCTTCTCTTGAATACCTACATTTATATGAAGTAGGTTGTTGTAGGTTGTAGGTGTACACTCAGTCAAAGAGGTAGCTAGCAATTCGCAACACTGGTCACTGGCCTACCACAGCCGGGAAATACGCGAAAAATTAGAACAATTCCACCCCTGAGCGCAATGCTCAATACTGACTTTTTTAGATGCTTGAAAAGTACAATTTACTCCCCGACTCGCACCTTGCAAACCCGACGTGACGTTACACAAGGAAAACTCCGAATACACTAACAAAAAACACCAAAGCGGTAAGCCTTACTGTCGAGACAGTCAGTAGTCAGCCAGTCAGTACGCGAACTGAACTCCCAAGCGCCACCTAGTAGAGGCCGCAGCCGCGCAGGTTGTTGGCGATGATGACGTCAGTGACGGCGTCGAACACGAACTGGATGTTGTTGGTGTCGGTGGCGCACGTCATGTGGCAGTAGATCTCCTTGGTGGTGGACTTGTTTTTCGCCTCGAACTGCGCCTGGATGTACGCGGCCGCCTCGCCGTACTCCTGGGCGCCTGGAATTAACGATACCAGTATGAAACGACATTTGACGACCCTGTAGCCTAGTTGGTAGCAACCCTGCCTATGAAGCGAGGGGTCCCGGGTTCGTTTCCCGGCCGGGGCAGATATTTATCTGTATATTGTATCTGTATTTAGTACTCGGGTGCAGGGTGGTATTGTGATGTGTTATTTATAATATGTGTCGTCCATGCCATCCGCGACACAAGTAAAAACCTCCTGGGGGGGGTATAAGCATACATTTATATTTTATTATTATTTATAAAAAATGTTTTCTACTGCTGAGACATCACGTTAGTTCGCCACACTATTTCTTGGTGCATCGAGCGTTGATGTTGAAAAATCGACACATACAACTTGCTATTAATTTTTGACAATATATGACAACACCTTGTCAATTGGCTTCAACCCAACCCACTACTCAGCACGGTTTTCTCATCTTGAGGAGGCCTTGAGTTGGTGGATACTAAATAACCCAAATGTCGGAAGTTTCTTTTTACCGCCGGTGTCGTGCCTCCGACATGTCTTAGCTTACGATAACAACCGGGACCGACAGTTTTATGTGCCCTCCGAAGCACGGAAGCACTCAAGAATTATTTGCCACTTACGGTCACCCATCCAACTACCGACCGTACCCGCTGTTGCTTAACTTTGTCAATTACTTAGGATACACAAGCCACCAGGCTATGAACGCTTCAAGCCGTCGAATTATGGATTCTACTATAAAAGCAAAGCAACAATCCATAATTGTTCCACTGCTGGGCTCGGGGTCTCCTCTAACAATGTGAGGGGCACAGGCCATAGTCTACCGCGCTGACCAAGTGCGGATTGGTAGACTTCACACTCCTTTGAGAACTTTGTGGAGAACTCTCCGGTGTGCAGGTTTCCTCACGATGTTTTCCTTCACTGGAGCAAGTGATAATTAACTTGTAATACGCACATAGTATTTGAAAATTATAGGTGCATGCCAGGATTTGAACTCGGGCCCCTGCATTCGGGAGACCAACTGTACTCCTTCACATATAACCAAAACATCTCTCACCAGTGTACTCGGGGAAGCAGATGGTGAGCGGTGACTTGCGGATCTTCTCCTCAAACAGGTCCTTCTTGTTGAGGAACAGGATGATGCTGGTGTCCGTGAACCACTTGTTGTTGCAGATCGAGTCGAACAGCTTCAGGCTCTCCTGCATGCGGTTCTGGAAACACATGCCACCACTTGTCACTACAAAGTTTACTTCGGTAACCGTGAATCGGACAATGGAATGCTTACAACTGTATAGAGACAATTGGACAATTGCTTTGGACAAAACAGCTCATAATACATTATGTTATTATGCTATATCGAAATAATAATTATTCGCCAAAAGTATTCGAAAAAGCGTATTATAATGCATTCGAAAAAACGCTTTCCGAAACATTAAGTCTCTGACACAGAGAAGTTTTAAGGCTATAACCAACTCTGGCCAAGTACGGAGTGGCAGAATCACACGCCTTTGAGAACATTGAAAGAACATGGACAACTTTAAGTTGTGGCTTCCGTGAAGCTTGCCTGATTTGCCTTCTTGCTCGAGTCCGTTGCTAAACGACTCGTCACTCTTCGGCTTAAGCCAGTTCTTTATTTGTTCTTTTTTATTTCTAGGCGGGCAATGCGTCGGTAATCCCTAAGGTTTACTTATGTCCATGGGCGACGAAGACCACTTATTTTTTATAAATTAACTAGCTTTTGATCGCGTCTTCGCCCGCGGTAGAAATCGATTTTTTACAAATCCCGCGGGAACCCTCAACTTTTCCTTGACAAAAAGTACTTGTGTTAATTCAGTGTATAGGCTATCTCCATTCCAAATTTCAGCCAAATCGGTTAAGTAGTTGTGTAGTGATTGAGGAACAAACATCCAAATATCCAAACTTTTTCACAAACTTTCACATTTATAGCATTAATAGGATACTTGATCGTCCCCCGGATGGTAATACCCCATCCGCTGACTCGACTCATTTGTCTGTTATTTACATAAAAATAATCCAATACGCTCATAATTGAAAATCGATAAACATGACAAAAAACGAGCCGCGTCCAGCCAGAATTTGAATTCTTGTCACCGTACGGGGAACGAGTCTTAAAATCCAACTGCTAAATCTATACTAATATTATAAAGCTGAAGAGTTTGTTTGGTTGAACGTCGTATTATAAGGAAGTACTGGTTCGAATTGAAAAATTATTTTTGTGTTTGATATTCCATTTATCGAGGACATCATATTATGTTATAACTAGCTGTGTTGCCCGCAGCTTCGCACGCGAAAAAAAATATGCTATCATATTTGTACCCCTTACAGAAAAAAATTTAAAAACAGGTTAATTTATATTGAACTACTTATATTTAGGAATTTATATACTGAGATCTACGATACAATAACAAATCATTCATCCGTGCGGGAGCGGGTTTTGAAAAAAATACAACATTAATATTATATAATTTGTTTTTTCTTTTTCATGAAAAATTTCAAAAAACTCGAAAAATGATTTCCTTCAATTAAAGGAGGAACGTTTTTTGCAAATTTAAAGGAAATATTAATTAATAATTTTCCATACAAAGTTTCATCTTGTTTCCGGGGAAAACTTTTATTTTTTTCGGGAAGAAAGGTTTCTAAAATATGACCCAAAGTATAAGGAACAACTTAACTAATTTCCGTCGAAAGCAGTTTAAAGGTTTTCATGTGATGCCGATATCAGAGAAACAGAATAGACATACAAACAAATTAAAACAAAATTTTGTTGGTGCTCTAACACGATATTAAAGTGCCCTCCCCCTCTCCCGCTCCCGATCCCTCTCCCTCCCCCTGCCCTTACCTTCCCCTCTCCTCCATTAGCCCTCCCCTCCACTCCCCTCCCCATCCCTTCCACTCCTCTCCCCCTCTCACCCCTCCGTTATCCCTCCCCCTCCCCCTCCCCTCCGTTAGCCCTCCCCCCTCACGCTATCCCTTCCCTCCACTCCTCCCCTCCCCTCCCCTCCCCTCCCCTCCCCTTCACCTTCACCCTCCCCCTACCCCTCACGCTACCCCTCCCCTCATTCTCCCCCCCCCCCTCCCAGTTAAAAGTACCAACAAAGTACATTCACTGATTATTAGGCGATACGAATTTCGCCAAGACAGCTAGTGTTAAATATTTATTTAATGATGCCAAAGAAGTATAACTTCTCACGCGCGTACATAAGTATACGTTTCTTTTTTTTGTGAAAGCTATAAATTACTATAATTTTTTAGCTTACACAAAAAAAAGGTTGTGTGGTTTTATGAAACCACGGTATAAGTGAAACTTTTTTTCGTATTGTAGACATTTAACTAAAAATTTTTGGATAAATATTCGATTTAGGGTATTAAAATGGCATCATCCTCGTTGATCAGTTTTTCGGACTGACTAACTGTGTCGTTGTTTATCAAAAGCAAGAAATAGCAACATAAGTATATACCTGGACATCATCAGACCTTCAGAATGTATCATGTAGTAGCACCCGTACTCAATCAGATAAATGTTGAAAGCTAGGTCATCCTAAGTACTTCCGTTACTGAGAACTGATAAGTATATACCTGGTCATCATTAGACCTTCAGAATGTATCACGTAGTAGCACCCGTACTCAATCAGATAAATGTTGAAAGCTAGGTCATCCTAAGTACTTCCGTTACTGAGAACTGATAAGTATATACCTGGTCATCATCAGACCTTCAGAATGTATCATGTAGTAGCACCCGTACTCAATCAGATAAATGTTGAAAGCTAGGTCATCCTAAGTACTTTTGTTACTGAGAACCGATAAGTATATACCTGGTCATCATCAGACCTTCAGAATGTATCATGTAGTAGCACCCGTATTCAATCAGATAAATGTTGAAAGCTAGGTCATCCTAAGTACTTCCGTTACTGAGAACCGATAAGTATATACCTGGTCATCATCAGACCTTCAGAATGTATCATGTAGTAGCACCCGTATTCAATCAGATAAATGTTGAAAGCTAGGTTATCCTAAGTACTTTCGTTACTGAGAACCGATAAGTATATACCTGGTCATCATCAGACCTTCAGAATGTATCATGTAGTAGCACCCGTACTCAATCAGATAAATGTTGAAAGCTAGGTCATCCTAAGTACTTTCGTTACTGAGAACCGATAAGTATATACCTGGTCATCATCAGACCTTCAGAATGTATCATGTAGTAGCACCCGTACTCAATCAGATAAATGTTGAAAGCTAGGTCATCCTAAGTACTTCCGTTACTGAGAACCGATAAGTTAAGAACCGACCGTCACGCGACATGCGACACACATACCAAAAAGTTTGAGACGATGTAATAAAAGTTTCACTTTAAAAAGACCTCTTAACTTCAAAACTTTAAGAGGATGAAATTCCAAAACAACTTAATACTTCCAAATTTTGTTTCTAATCTGGACCTAATATATAAATTTTCATGTTTTTAATTTAAAAAATGACGAAGATGCGTAATAAGTTCCATTGCCTAATTTTGGAGCTTTCTGAATTATTGGAGGAATTTCTAGAACATTTTATATTGATCAGAAAATTGGCATACAATCTAGATCATTTAAGAAATTTCTAGGTCATTCTAAAATCTAGAACAATTAAAATGTTTTTATATTAATGATAATCACACATTTCTAGAAATCACATGCTGTTAATTCTTTAGAGGAATAACTGGTTGTTGCAGCGAATAATTAAAACTTTTTCGAGAGCACACATTTAATTTCTGTAAGAAAAACACAGAGGGAATGAATGCATTCATGCGAAGGTCGACAGATAACAAATCATTTTGCGTGCGTAGCATCCTGGTCATCTACCAGCAACACGCGGCTCTAAAAAACGTTGCTCCCACGAAAAAGTAGGCGTTTCAATTCAACACGTTTCAACCCCGTATCTTCTACACCCTTATAGATATCAACTTGCAACCACCCTTATCTGAGATTTGAGCCTCGTACTTATTGCGACATATACACACTATGCGCTTGCAACGTGCAGTATTGGCTGCAAAGTGAAATATAGGGACACACACGTCCTCTTTTATATATATAATAGATTTTAGTAGTTAGATATTTTCCACAAATTAACGCGGGTGAAACCGCGGGGCACAGCTAGTAATAAATATTTGAAATGAAATGAAATTAAATGAAAAATGAAATGAAATATATGTAATCGAGGGTACGAATTGCAGCACATATAAAAGAACTTAAAAAAAAACTTTACTAAAAAGAAGATACCTACTTAACATGAATTACATATATTATAACTAACCTTAATAAATAACAAAAAATATGTGGCTGCCTGTGCAAACTATAAAGCATTTTATAAAACTACTTACCGTTGTTTCATCCTCGTGCAACACCTGGTCGTACTCGGACATGGCGACGCAGAATATGATCGCGGTGACGTCCTCGAAGCAGTGGATCCATTTCTTCCGCTCCGACCGCTGCCCGCCCACGTCGAACAATCTACAATCACAACGTATAATACTCGTATATTCACTTATATCACTACTCACTTTACGTACAGTTTGTCGGATAAATGTGAAGACATGTCAAATTTTAATAAACTCTTTAAAATCAGATATGGCAACATTTTTATCTATACTAATAATAAAGAGGAAAGATTTGATTGTTTGCATTGAATAGGCTCCAAAACTCCTGAACCGATTTGAAAAATTCTTACACTGTTGGAAAGCTACACTATCCCCGAGTAACATAGGCTATATTACATTTAAAAAAAATTAGGGATCCTTAATAAAACTGCAATAATATAACCCAAGGTGTAAAAAATAGAGAAAACCGAAGCAAAGCGAGGGCGGTTACTCGTCTGTAATATAGTGACATGGAGGATAGAGGTAAAAGAGAACTGATTCAAATGCTGATTCAAATGGGGGAAAGGTGAAACAGTCTTCAGCTATAAGCAGAACTTCAACTGTTTACGTATTCCAAAACCCTGTTGCTACCGTGTCGTTACCAATTTAACGCAGTTTGACGGACACTTGCACAACAGTCATATGCCAAATTTTAATAAACTCTTAAAAATCAGATATGGCAACATTCTTAACTGTAATAGAGTGACATGGAGGATAGAGGTAAAAGAGAACTGATTCAAATGTTGATTCAAATGGGGGAAAGGTGAAACAGTCTCCAGCTATAAGCAGAACTTCAACTGTTTACGTATTCCAAAACCCTGTTGCTACCGTGTCGTTACCAATTTAACGTAGTTTGACGGACACTTGCACAACAGTCATTTTTCCTTTACGTCTATACTCCATGAGAAGTAAGGTGCGGCACAATATGATATATGTTATATAACATTGGCATTTGTCTTATCTGTCACATTTTGCCCCAACTTACCCTACGATAAGAGTGTTGCCCTATCTGATTTTTTTCATTTTATTTATTTCACATTTATCCGACTCACTATGCATTAGAACTGGCACTAGTGTGTTTCCCAAAATTGTAGAGTAACTCCCCTTTGCGGTCACTACAGTTCTTATAGTCAGTAGAAGTCATGGAAACATTTGAAGGCGTGGAAGTTTTGCTAGTGTTGAAACTCATCTTTTTTTTATTAGCACCTCTTTTATCAAAACCTTTTGACTGGCATCGGGAGCTATAGTGGAGATTTAAATAATCAGTGACTTAGAATTAGATGATCGGCTATTGAGTAACATAGTCATTATTGGCGATATCATATAAATATCAACATTCTACACACAACACGTCTTTTTATATAGGCAAATTAACTATAAAAGCTAGTGGAACTTATAATCAATATCACAGAAGGTCATAGGACTCATGTATTAGCATATTTAGTGCAGACTCGATCACAAAGCCATAGTTAATTATTATTTTGATATCAATCATGTTACACGCCACCTTTTTCCTCAATGTGAGCGTGTGACATTGAGTTTATGGACAACAGAGTTCCGAGCTATGCTTGGGACATGATTAATTCATAATTTATACGTGATTCATTTCAGTCCATTTAGTAAAACATCTCTTGAATACCGTTAAGTATATCGTCAGTCATCGGCTCGCTCATCACGCAAACATGGAAAGAGAAATCGAATAGGAAAAAATAGGAAAGAGAAATGGAAACTTATGAAATATAATAAAGGCGAAAAACCCTGTTTGCAAGTTTAAATTTTCTTAGATTGCTCATTAGTTATTTGAGTCATTTGTTTAATTTTATTATTAAGCTATTTAACTTGTAGACAATGTTTGCCATATTTTAAGAGCAAAATAATATTTAGTTAATCCAGAAATGATAATTATCCCTCTACCGTGGTCTACGTTTGTTTCTCAAGTGTCATTTGATGGTATAAGCCGCGCCATTAAAGAAACGAATCTAAAATTGCGAAAATTATCATTCCCCCTCACTCGCACGTTAAAGACAGGAATAACGTGCGAGTGAGGGGGAATGATAATTTCCGCCATTTTAGATTCGTTTCTTTAATGGCACGGCTTATGGTCGTAGCGCACATATCAACTCGGAAAAGGATCGGCACCGGATCGCCTCGCCGTCAACCTAACGTAAGCTCGGCTACGGCTAGGCGACGCCGCGCTTACGGCTAGGCGACGCCGCGCTTACGGCTAGGCGACGCCGCGCTTACGGCTAGGCGACGCCGCGCTTACGGCTAGGCGACGCCGCGCTTACGGCTAGGCGACGCCGCGCTTACGGCTCGCCGGCCGCTGGTTGACGGAATGAATGACAGCAGTTCGCCGACGCAGCGGTAGCCGCGGCGCGGGGCGTGCACGAGGAAACGGAAAGCCGAAGGATAGCGCACGGTGAGACGTAAGCGCGGGTACGGCAAGTCGTCCACGCACCGTACCGCGGTTCGTGAGCTTGTCTCGAGGCGAGGCGATTACGTTACGAATCCGATAAGTGTGCTTTACAGTAGGGAGTTTCATACAAAGAATACTGACATGCAAGAGTTGATACGTTTACGTTCCGTTTACGAGTTGATATGTGTGCTATGACCATTATAGCGTGCGTTATGCGCTGTGCGTATGACAGGCGTCTACGTAGACAGACAACTTATAGCCTTTTACTAACGGCCGTTCTCGATATTCTGGCTATCCATAATTCTGAAGCCAGTTGCTGAGCAGTCAAACGTCAACATTAACTTTCATAAATATCGTATCCATCCATAGACTGAGTTACATAATAAGTTGTATGAAAAGATTTAACAAAATGACTAACTTGAAATTAAGGTTTTTGAAGGAGAAGTGCACTTCGACTATCCCGGTGGTTTTGACTCTGGTCCTCAAGATGTCCTGCTCCGTGGGCTGGTAGTCCCGGGCTCCTAGCCGGTCGAGGTCGTCGAGGAAACTGGAATAGAACAGATACGGGATTAACATTCAATTTTAACAATATTCTACTAATCTTAATATACACTCGGCGTCACAAAAATCGCACCTTGATGTTTTTTTCAGTAAATCGCTCCTAGAATCTAGCACATGAATACCACGTGTGAAAAAAATATATCATTGCAAAGTGCACTTCAATACCTTTACATTAATTACCTGTATCATTAAAAAACAATTACCATTTCTAACCAGGGACCAATCAATAAGATGTTGGAAAAATAGCTCACTTAAGGAGCGCTAGTTGAGCTACCTGAAAAGGGTATAAAAAGTCATGTCCAGGTAAAAAACGGGTCATTCGCTACTCAGACTTTAGAGTGAACACACCGGAACAACATACGCAAAAGAACAATACCTGAAGATGGATACAACCACTGAAGAAGCGGCTCAAATCATTGCGCTATTGCAAACAGGACTGCGACAGGTTGACGTTGCTCGACAGTTGAACCTTAGCCGATTCTCAGTTCGACGAGTATACCAACGGTTCCGTGAGACTGGTGGCTATACCCGAAGACGTGGATCCGGAAGAAAACGCTGCACATCAGAAAGAGACGACCGCTTCATTGTGTCCACGTCGTTGCGCCACCGCTTCAGCAATGCTGTTGAGGTGCAACAAGAGCTCCGATCAGCTCGCAGAACGTCTGTGAGTGTCTCTACGATTAGAAGAAGACTGAAAGAAAAGGAATTAAGAGCTCACAGACCTGCTAAGGGCCCAAAATTGTCCGTGCAGCATCGAAGAGAGCGGTTGCAATTTGCACAGGAGCATGCCAACTGGACGCTTGACCAGTGGAGGGCCGTTCTCTTCACCGATGAGACACGAGTATGTCTATTCTGCAACGACAGACGCAGAAGAGTATACCGAAGAAGAGGAGAGCGTTTTATCCAGGCTTGCATAGAGGAATCCGTCGAATACGGAGGTGGTTCCTGTATGTTCTGGGGTGGCATATCCGTCGAAGGGAAAACGGAGCTTGTGTGCGTCTCTCGGACTGGCGGTGGTCGCGGGCAAGGGTCGCTGAATGCTGGGCGGTACATAACGGAGATCTTACAAGACCATGTGGTCCCGTATGCCGGTTTTGTTGGCGATGGGTTCATGTTAATGCATGATAACGCCCGTTGCCACACTGCGTTTGCTGTGCGGGACTACTTGGAGGAGGTTCAGATCCCTGTTATGCAGTGGCCAGCACGAAGCCCAGACCTGAACCCGATCGAGCATTTCTGGGACGATGTAAAGAGGCACGTACGAGCACGAGATCCTGCTCCCACCACTCTCCAAGAGCTCCAGGATGCCGTGACAGAAGAATGGGAGAACATACCCCAAGAGAGAGTGGTGACCCTCGTGACGTCCATGAAAGATCGGATGGAAGCTGTCATCAAAGCAAGAGGAGGAAACACTAGATTTTAAGGACTTATTTGTAATTATTTTTAATGTTTTTAATTTTATTTTTTGTAACTTTGCCCCTTTTTAAGTTTTTTTTAATTTAAAGATTTAAAACACATACAAAAGTTTTTAAATTTCCAATAGGCAATTAAATTACCATTTCAATGATATCCTACAACCATACCCTTACTATTGACAAAGTTTGAGTAAAAGTATTTTAAAGTTGCTTTTTTAAAAGGTGCGATTTTTGTGACGCCGAGTGTATATTACGTGTCACGTTGTTAAACTACTTAACCGATTTTAATCTTTGCACACCGTGTGCAGTTTGATCCAACTTCAAAGACAGGATAGCTTACATCACTTACAAGCTAATGGCAACAGCTAGTAATATTATAAATGTGAAAGTTTTTATGGATTTTCGTTACTCTTTTACGCAAAAGCTACTGAACGAATTTTTAATGAAATTTAGCATACAAGTAGTTAGATGATGACCTGGTACAATGACCTGGTACAAGACCGCAAGCTGAGCACTCGTTATAAATGGACTCCAACACTTAATACCAACAGGACTTACACTCTAGTCTCTTCCATATCTCTATTCAGGGTCTGTCACAGACATCGACCACATACCCAATAGTGGCAATAATATAGTCCATTCAATTCCGAACCTGATCAGTGTTTTGTCACTAATAAATATCAAGTCTCGAAGGGCTAAAACAGTACAGCGCCAACAGCCGACCTGTTTACTTCTTCGTATCATTACGAAATATATTCTGATGTACATACAAATGCTTAAAAATGGTAAAAATACTTAAAAATGGTGAAAAATGGTTGAAAAATTCTTAAAAAGTGCAGCAGTCGGCGTAATGATTTGGCGAAATTATTGTCAAACAAAATAAATAACATTTCCTTAGAGCACAGAAGAGCTTTATCCAGAAAATTTTTGCATTTTTACTATTGGATCCGAAAAATGGCAATTTTTAACCGACTTCAAAAAAAAGGAGGAGGTTCTCAATTCGACTGTATTTTTTTATGTTTGTTACCTCAGAACTTTCGACTAGGTGAACCGATTTTGATGCTTCTTTTATAATCGAAAGCTGGTGCTTGTCGTGTGGTCCCACTTAAATTTTATCGAGATTATGTCATCCATGAGAAAACAATATAAGTCTTAAATTTTCATTAAGTATATGCGCGATAAATGGACGAATAACTCAATATCACGCCAACCGATTTCGAGGATACTTTTTTTTATTGGATGTACTTCATTTGAAGTCGGTTCTTTTTTGTTAAAATGTTAGATTATAAATATTCTACCGTTTCTTATGTCTTTAAAGAGTACTATTGATGGTAGTATTTTATACCGACCGGTTAATTCGTCGGGACGAAACATAACGTAATATGTATTAAACATAGCGTACCATTTACTTTAACATTTGATTCATACGTCATGTCATGTCCATTGTATGCTATTGCTCGATCCTTATTATTGTTCATGATAAGAGTCTCTCTATAGATGCAATTATAGGTACACTATACATAATTGCATCTATTGTTCTCATGTAATCGTGGTTTCGATTGTATAATAGTATAGTTTATAGAAAAATTTAATTTCTGTTTGATTTTGTTCAATGTTATGAATAATTTGTATTTTGTCGATTATTTTAATTCAACTTCATGGTAATGAAATTTTTTATGTAATGATGATGATATTCTTGTTTCCATGCTGTCGTTGCCTATAATAATTATTCTAGCTCTTACCACGGACTTTAATGTAATGTTTAATTGAAAATGTAATGGTGTATTGAATGTTGGCGACCTTTTAATAAATAAATAAATATAGTAAGTAAAAACTTGTCAAGTAGGTATATTATGAGAAATTAAAATTATTTGTCTTATTGCTTTCCATCACAAATGACGTCTCACCGGCTAATTCTCATTTAACTACAGTAGAATCCGTTTATTATGACTCCGCATATATTGACCAACCGCTTATTATGACGTAATTACACAACGAATTTGGTTTTCATATAAAATTCTTTTAACAAAGTCGGATATAATGACTTCGCTTACAGTGACATGTCGCTTATTATGACCCATTTTTAATAAATTTTGCCCGTTTATAGTGACCGACATGATTCTTTACACCTTCGACAATGTTCGTTGATTCCCGACGACGTTCAGCACGTGGCTTGTACAGTGAAACCTGGTTAAGTGGGACCTGGATAAGTGAGAAACCTCCATTATTGAGAGTTGCAATGAGGTCCCGGTTCTTTTTCATTAAATTACCTCTGTTAATGGGACTTTTTGAACCTGGTTAAATGAGGTTTGAATTCTAAGACTTTTTCGATGTTTACCTCTATAATTGAGACTCTGTAGCTCAAATACCTGTATAAGTGAGACAAATTAATCAGGTTTTAACACGTTTTGACATGTTTGTTTGCATACATTTCGCGTCGTCTTTCGCGCATGCTTTGTTTGTCATTGTCAGTACTATATCACGTTTTGACCTAAAAACAAGGGAATAAAAGTGTACAAAATGTCCAAACGTAAATATAAAACGTTATTAGTATCTGAAAACTAAAAACTTCTATTAGATTATGATTGTAGAAAGTCGCGTGAGCATTTTTATTAACATTTCCACCTCTAAAAATGGAATAACGGCACATTTCGACCTCTGTACCTCTGTAATTGAGACAACTATAATTTTAAACCTGCTTAATTGAAAAACTGGATTATTGGAAACCCTCAATAATTGGTACATATGTCTTGGTCCCTTGAGATCCCAATTAACCAGGTTTCACTGTATTTGTTTTGAATCTCAAAAAATGAAAATATCGTGCATTTATTACGTGCAATTTTAATTTTTATTTAATATGCTATGTTTCATTATTATTATTAAATATTTATTTACCTAAAAAAAATAAGGTTGGTTTTTTTCACAAAAATGCTTTGTATGACGTCCGCTTAGTATGACGTGTTTGTCAATTCATTTCGATGTCATTATAAACGGATTCCACTGTATAAACTTATCATCACCTCGATGATGAAAGCTTAAACAAATAAAACATGTCAAATTTTTCATTCCAGGTTTTTATTTAAGTCCGGTTTATAACAAGTATCAATGATGGCCACAATAAATCATTGCGAAGCTCATTATTATAGTTTTATACTACGCACATTATATTCATGACGTTTAAATTAACAATGTATCAAAGCGGTTCGACCGCCATTATAATCGAGTAACGAGTACATTGGCTTAGTCATGGACATAAGCAAGAGATATACCTAACAATTTACCGCAAAAGGAGACCAAGTACTTATTTATTGTGTGACTGTACAGTGTCTCCTACTTGACTTTTTGATCTATCATCTCGCAAACCTTGTTCAATCAGCTTATAATACATCAAATACATGGTGAATCATAATGGGGCATATTCGTATGGGATATATTTCCAGTCTTGCGTTTGCTTATTCATACATACTCCTGGTACTTACTCTCTGTTTCATGCATGCTCTGTGGCATGCACATAATTATGTATTAACCAGGACTCAAAAACCTATTTATCAGCCCGATAAATGTCTGCCTAGGCCAGAATCATATCCAGAACCCAGCACTCTGTGGTCAAACTCACTTGCTCACTACCAACTAAGCTATTGGATTACCAATGCATAGTACAAATGGAGTCAATAGTGATTAAAATAAATAATATTGTCACCACACTGTAGGATAAGGAGTTATTTACTCGATCCGACTAAATTAATCATTACTCAGCAACATTTAGCACTTAAAATATTAAATTCTAACCAGAATACATTTAAAATGTAGCACAGCTTTTCACGCTGTTAACGCAAACGTAAAATAGTAGTACGAAAGTATTCTCGAGGTTTTTAATTTAAATCCACAACTCCAATGTAATTCCAAGAATTTTTGAATAAGGCAGCGTAGAAGTCATATCATTAGGTGGTCCACTTATTCACGGCATACGTTACGTATGGAAGCGGTGAGAAACAAACCTCACGCTGAGAAGTCTTTAGAGAAAACTCCGTACCCTATTCAGTGAGTATTTTAAACGAGCGCCCTCTTTGTACAACGATGTGGCAAAACAAAAACTTAAAGGGCAAACCAGCGAAAGTAGGAGTGTTGGGAGAGTGGAGTGTCTTATAACGTAACATTTCGAGTCACGCTCAACAGGAGCTATGACGTCACAGAACACGTCTCATAATATAATCTGTCCCACTTATGATGTATTATGTCACAGTAGTGATCATCTTTAACCTGCATGTTTAAATTTTAATACGATTATCGTGGGTACCCAACCCCCAGAGTTGCTCCCGAAAGTCTCGAAACATATTATTTTATTGGTTTGTTTATTAAAATTTAATTTTAGAAGATATTTCCTGCAAAATACAAACCGATGTTCATATACGGGCGCATTGAAACTACCAATATTAATATGGAAAACGAAGTGCGCTGATTAATTCGTCATTGCCCTCTGCCAACTGTGCTCGAAGCTCGAACGAAGCGTCGTAATTTGAATACGACGCCCAATCAGTCGTATCCAATGCAAAGTGCCGTGTCAGAATTTGGCAGGCGATCAGGCCGATCAGTGTAAATTAGGAGATGGCCCACTCGGTACGGTACTCGAAGACGCGTCTGGCTTCCCGACTCCACTAGTTGCGACTTGCGATCGGCAAACTAAAGCCGAAGGGGCGACGGCACCGCATACATATTAACGAGTTCACAAGCCGCTCGTATATAACACGCGATTCGTGAATATTATCGCTATAGGAACACTTTACACACACCGCGGACTTACAAGTACAGCACAGTTCAATGAACACATCGAGGATTGGCCACATTTTAGTGTAAGCTACGTGGTAGCTAGAGAGTCAGGTAAAACACCATAAATACTTCGAGAAACTGCATTAATTCGCCTAAGAGCGCCTTGAGTACCCTATCAAATTACTGAATAATATCCTACACCTTCAATTACAAACAGAGTCTACAGAACATGCAACTATCTCATGTTTTGTCAGGTCTTCAATTGTATCCTGAAGTTATTTTATCTTAGTGTTCGCCCGTGGAACAGTGGTTTCACAAAAGGAGCCGGCGTTGGGGGCGGGGGGGGCAAGGTTGGACGACATCCCAAAACTGAAGGGGCGCCACATTTAGGGTGAGGAGCAAAAAAAAAAGGAAAATAAAACTGAATAAACGTTCCCATTGGTTTAGCAAAAAGTTTTTGGAGCAAAAAAAAAACAAAATTTTGATTTCTTTATGTGGGTGCCACTATATTCTTGCCCAGGGCGTCAGTGGCTCTAACGCCAGCACTGGATACCGATGTGATAGTAGGCTTTCCAAAGTACTGTAGTCATCAATTAACGTGTATAGGACACGGTCGGCCTTCATAAAACATCACCAATAGCCGCTACTAACTCCATGTCTGTGGTTCACGAGATCAAACTATGACTCAGAACAATAGTCATCTCACTTACAAGGAATTTGACTCAAGGAAATATCCGGTTGCATTGACACTGACTTTATTAAAGAAAATTTATGTTAACGAGAGCATTTATTTCTTTTGTAGGATATGTTTTTCTTATCTTTTAATGTAGGTAATCTCTTTAAAAATCACATGAGTTTAGTTACACAGTTTTTTGGGTAAGTATTATATTAATTTGACAAATTCAACTACGATACAAGAATTCTGATATGATTTCGAAAACACGCAAATGGAGTACCCGGATTATATTTACTGCTATTATTAATTACAATGTAGTTCCTTGATTAAACCACATATAAAATGTACATTATGTTTATATTTTTCTCTATCTATTTTCCAAACAAATCATCCTAAGGCCTATATTAATAGAGTGTGTTCGGAGCGTGTGTAAGCCTCAGCTATAAAGCGACCCACATGAATAGCGCGGCGGCCGATATTGCCACGCGAGCTTTTTGCAACTCATATGTATATTTATGCTAAACTTTATGCAAAGTCGTCATCCTTCCTTAAACATTTAAATGGAGCACACATAGTAATAGTACAAATTCCACCTCATTATCCAGCCGCGGAAACTTAACTGCTTCATTATAAGATAGATATAGACAGTGCTGGCCTGTAGATAGTAATGGCGGAGAAGATTTCCATTTAAAAATAACAGCAAGATGTTAATGTAATTTGTACATTTTCCAGAAACGTCGCACTCACAATTGCACTTTATTTATTTATTTGTTTAAACTTTATTATACCATAAACATTTAGGTACAAAAGGCGGACTTAATGCTAAAAGCATTCCACTTCCACTTCCAAAGCACTTCCAATTTTTTACATTTTTACAAATCTTCATCATTATGTAGAGAACTTAATGAATCTTAACATAATGAATAATTTGAAATGAAATGTAATTAATTGTTTTAGATGTTACTTTTTGTTTGTTATTTTATTAGTTATTTTGTTACAATTTTATATATATTGTATGTCCGCCCGTTTGTGGCGGGAATACAGAGATCTATTTGTATTTGATTTGTTACACCTGACTTTAAATTGTAGATACCTGTATCCCACAATAAAGATTATGATTGATTGATTGACTGAGAACATGTGTAACATACTAGCACTCTGCCCGCGGGTATGCCCGCGTTTTCCAGAATAATAAGTATCCTATATCCTATTCCGGATCATGTATACCTGCGGGCTTTTCATGAAAATCCATTTAGCACTTATTTCATGGAAAAGTAACAAATACTCTCATATACTTTCACATTTATAATATTAGTAGAATTTTTTCTATGTAACCGCGTTTTGTTTGTTACTTTTCTGTCTGTTTCCGCGAACTTTTAATCCACTTATCTGATCCAATCTGCCGCTACGAGGCTTAGCTATCGGATCGGATGGAAACCAACCAACCAAGCAAAGCAAACGTAGATAATTTCACTATTCAGATACGAAAAACATCGTTACGACCGCGGTGTACTTTCAAAAGATATTCTGAATGCCTGGGAGGATTGTATTCACTTAAAGCCGGCATTAAAGCAGTCGGGTGCGCGGGCATTATCCGCGAGTCTTCTCATTAGCGAACCCTTTGCCGCTGCCATTGCTTACCGAACTTACCGCTTCACCCGAACCAGATAATTATTACCACATTCGCGCTGTGTGCCAGCCTGCCAGGTGAGGAATGAGAACCGTGCCTATACTATTACGAGTGCACGGGTAAATAAATAATTAAACTCAAGTTTTGTATATTCAAAGTTACTTCTAAATATAAAGTAGTTTTCAAAGGTATAATTTAAACTAGTCCTTAACCTCTCCCAAAGAGTGAAGAATCATGTCGACACTGTCGGCAGAACCGAACCGAACCGACCCATGTGACATAATTTTCACTCGTATTACGATAAGCATAAAGCATTTAATAACCATCTTAAGCCTATTCCGCATCGATACGTCGCTCAGTATTTCTATAAGGCCTGCTCTTCCCTCACAGCGTCCGGCCATCGATTTTCAAGTTAGTTGCAACAGCATGCGTACCCCCCCAGCCCCGCGCTCCTCGAACCCCCAGTCCGACCGACATCCGACGTGCAAATGTAATTCGGATGATTGAACCAACAACAAGAGGCCTTGCATTCATTACTCACTGAGAACATACGATTATGCGACTCTGTTCATATTCATCAGTTTAATTGCGCTTTTTGTGTGTAAAAGTTCAGTTTACTCATTGGTTGATTAACTCAGAAAATACACTACTAAGAACACACAGGTACCATTGAGACTTGAGAGTTTATATTATTATTTTTTTAAAATCAAATGTGAATTTCGGATGAGTTTCGATCTTCCGGATACAACACTATACATTTTTCTTTCTCAAGTTATTATTATGACATTATTATGACAGATAACATTTGAGTTTATCCGGACAAACTGCTATGTAGGCGATGCGTCAAAAAATAATAAATCAACGTTTAAAAAATTCTAAATTTCATGCCATACAAATAATATGAGATATGCATAATTTCATTATTTATTACCACTAGTAATAAATAATTATATCTCATACCGTTTTGCAGACGAAACCGATGGGAATTTATAATTGTAACCTTAGCTTTCTTAACTTCTTCTCCATCTATACACATTACTAACTTAAACTAGTTCTCATACTACTAAGAACATATATGTATGTATACCAAAAAGTATACTACAAAGTCAAAACAAAATCAAAAAAGCACTCTTTCGTCATACTCTTATCGACCTTTAAAAAAATATCCACAACATTAATCCATCAACATTATTGACTAAATTACGTAAACGGGAGTTATAACAAAATATTTATAAATGTGTACGGAACTCCACGAAGCGCAGTCCGATCCGAAATACACTTGACCGTTTCACCCGCAGACCGCACATTATTCTCGTGCACGAGTGAGAACCCATTCAAAACTTTAACACAAAAATAAACGTGCTAAACGTACCAACTACCCACCGCTGTGCATAAAAAGTCACGTTTATTACCTGGCTGCAATGATGTTTAAATAAATATAGATACGTTATGCCCTTACAAATCAACCGAAAAATCTGTTCCGATGTCCGCAAGGCACGCTTTATTGCTTTATCGCACGTCTATAACGCTCTCGCGTCAAAACTACATCGCTATCTCTTTCTTCACCTGAATAAGAGTTCCCAATTGGGAACTTTTTGAGTCACACAACGCGCGCGCTTATGACATATCTGCCTCTTTTTAATATATAATATCATTGCCTGACTGGCAAGCGTCACACGAATTATAAAGAGAATACATACGTACGCATTCGGTTATTCTGTTTAATCATAAATTCATCTATACTATAATAAAACTTAAAGTGTCTGTTTGTCTGTCCGGGCATCACATAAAAACCCTTCAACGGATTTCGATGAAAATTGGTAAAGTTGTTACTGATACCCTGGGTCTATTTTAGACAACTTTTCATCCCGGAAAATTAGAAGGTTTCCCGGGAAAAGTATAGGTTTTATGAAAGAGTTTCAACTGTGTAGTGTTAATAGTTTCGGAATAAAGTATGTAGCTGTGACATACGGAAGGACGGACAGACAGACAGACAGACATGACGAATAATGGTCATAGCACACATATCAACTCGTAAACGGAACGTAAACGTATCAACTCTTGCATGTCAGTATTCTTTGTATGAAACTCCCTACTGTAAAGCACACTTATCGGATTCGTAACGTAATCGCCTCGCCTCGAGACAAGCTCACGAACCGCGTTACGGTGCGTGGACGACTTGCCGTAAGCGCGCTTACGTCTCACCGTACGCTATCCGTCGACTTTCCGTTTCCTCGTGCACGCCCTGCGCCGCGGCTACCGCTGCGTCGGTGAACTGCTGTCATTCATTCCGTCAACCAGCGGCCGGCGAGCCGTAAGCGCGGCGTCGCCTAGCCGTAAGCGCGGCGTCGCCTAGCCGTAGCCGAGCTTACGTTAGGTTGACGGCGGGTTATAACGCGCTTACGTTAGGTTGACGGCGAGGCGATCCGGTGCCGATCCCTTTCCGAGTTGATATGTGCGCTACGACCATAAGGGTCCGTTTTTTGCCATTAGGCTACGGAATCCTAAAAATTAGTTTCAGTGTATTTCCGTTCTTCCCAAGAAATTTTATCTCGGCGCGGTGCTCTAAATTGCGTGCATTTGCGGTTTCAGTTGGAGCCGACGATCAAGACGTTTCTTACGATGCATCATTTGTCAAATTGTGTTAAGTAATTTAAAAAGTTCTGGGAGAACATGAACACACTTCAGGCTGAAATCGTAACCCTCCTTTTGAAATAAAATTGCAATTAGCTATGACGTTAGCTATACGAGACCGTGGTCGATAATACTGCAGCACGTAGCTAGAACCAGGTAATAACTGCATGATTGCATTAACTAAATATTTAAAAAGAATAATATGTACTAGTCTCTATGGCGTCTACCGACCCTCCCCTGAATCGCGGCTTTGAACTATTCATTGACACAATGAAGGTATTCCCTCATGCTAAAATAGACCCAGTGCAATAGGCGCAGTAAACACATTTTGATGTTACACAAGTTAATAGGAAGCAAATCGGACGAGGGACTTCAGTACCGACTGATTTATATACGATGCGTCATTCGTACACGTTGTAGATATTATTGCACAGGATAATAAAGAAGTACAAATTGAAGTGGCGATGACAATTTAACAACGTCCAATGCCAACTACACTTTAAAAATGGTCCGGAAACATTGGAAACAACACGGCAACAGTCACTAAAAATTGTTAGTAATGCATATTATTTTTGTTTCTTAACATAAAAAAAAATTGAAAGTTGCCAGAAAAATGTCAGGTGTTTGAAGAAACAAAAAATAAAAATAAATCGAATAATGCAATATAGATAATAAAATAAAAAACTCATCATAAGGATTTCAAATAAGTAAGTATATCATGATAGCTTTTTTGATAGCAGGCGGGTTTTTTTTTATTTTTAACATAAACACCGAAAGAAGTGTCTTTATTTATGCATTTATGTGTCGCAGATGTGTTTATGTGCTTGTATATTTTACTATGCTGAGTGTATTTACGACGTGTATTTAGCAGTATTCTGATAAGATCTGTTTAGCTGTCACGGTTTAGTCAAGTCGTGTTCACGCTCCATGCGACTAAGTCGAAATATCAGCATAAAAATCTCAAGTACATATATTATTTTTATGTTCCGTACACAAAAAGAGCCAACCCAACTTGTTACATTATATAAAAATTTCTGGTAGTTCACCGTTGCTTCATTAGTTCGATATTACGTCCAAACTCCAAAGCCCGATTCTAATACCTGTAGACAGCGGTACACGTACAACTTAAAAGGCGCAGCGTACTCATTAAGTGCGGTTTCGACAATGACGTCGTTCACTCATTCTCAGCCTTAGACGAAACGCTTTCAATGTGCCAAGTCATGCACGATTAATTATTTAGATGCGCAAAGGTAGACACTAAGACAGGTAGAAGGTAGACAAAGGTAGGTACATTTTTGAAAGAAATATACGGCGGAAATCCGGTACTTCAATTCAAAGGGCGATATTTTCCCCTACTATCAATTCAATTTCTCTTGCTGTCCAACATAATCGAAAGTTTATTAAACAGAGCGCCAATATTTCGAGCGAACTCACTTTATAACTCTTTTTGGTCCTTCGAGCAAGCAGCTAGTAAAAACCTCTTCTCGCAATACCTCTACGGCCCACTCGAAGAAACTGAGGAAAGCTATTAAGTAGTGCACACAATGCCAATGGGAGCAGGGTATGGTAAGTAGCTCAAGAGAACGCCTTGCTCTGGCTGCCTGCCAAAAGGCACATGCGCTGACATCGGTACCTTCACGACCTTTCGCCTTCTGTTTATTGTGTACACGGGCGTAACTCTTTGTTATATTTCTATTACTTTTTTTCTGCTTCGCTTATACACTGTTGGCTTTACGGTCGAAGGTCTATTAACTTTTCGGTGAAATTACTATGCCACTAGATTATCGTGAAATTGCAGATTTTCATACAAGCTTTTAACTTACCAACATAAATTTCAATCAATTATATTCGGAATTCATGTAAATTAACAATTTAGTACTTTATTAAACAAAAATGTAATGGGTAATGGCGTCATTTAAGTATTTAATTGCTTCATCAACTATTTTAGACAAAACATAAAGACTATGCTTTCCGCAACCTGCGATAAGTATTTACGATTACTGCTTAATGACATACTATAATAATAGTACTAATAATAATATGCCACTTGATCTTCATATTCCGATATGAGGTATGAATCTGTATTAGTGCAATTATAGAACTACTTCCACTCCAATTATAATTACACTAAGGTCATTGAACCACGCTTCTTAATGGTCTCGAGTGGTTTTCAAGTTCCTCGGTATCACTATTATGAGTAGCTTCGTGAAACGTTGCCAAAAATGTTTGCAATACAACCATTTAACTTTAAAACCGAGGCCAGGTGCCTCGGCTGAAGATGGCTTATACGAGTTTTCTCTAAAAATGTTCCAACAAAGGTCTTTTCTTTAAACCAACATTACAAACGTGCATCTTTCTTGCAAGAAAGCAAAATCTTTTACGGTAAGTAGCTCGTTTGAAGACAGAGCAACGTGTTATGGCATGATAATTATCACATACCAGTCAATTTAATGGAACAACGTAGGCGTTGAAGTAACTAGAAATGAGGATTCTCGCACGGCTCTTTGCGCCAGTCCCGTTTCGCTTACGTCAAGACACTGTCAACATTATATAGATCAGTGGATAGGGATGCATTACACACGGATCAGACAAAATATAGAGATTTTACTACCGAGCGTCGATAACTTCCTAGAAATTCAGTTTCAAAATGAAACAATGATATCGAAGACAAAAGCTTCCCGTAGTCCAAGAAATTTTAATGGGCCACTTTTATAGAAATATGAAAAAGAACCGGAATAAATTTTTGAATAGCGTGCTCGGTTCAATTACAAGAATTTCGAATCATACTTAAAACTCTCCATCAGCAAACGTTAAGTAAAATCAAAGACTGAAAGTGTCATAATGTCAAGATATACGGGGAGATAAATCATGCTCGCTTGAGCCGAAGACGTGTAGAATGATAAATCGGATATCTTATTTGGCCGAATCCGAAGTCTACCTTTTATGCCAAGCAGTATCTCCTCGCCAGATGTTTCTTCGAGTGGCACGACGCCGATTAAATAAACTTCAGCGACTTGTAGATTTATTTCAAATCGACTCGCGACGTGAATATATGCGTGTGATGCTGTTTTTATTGGACGAGACGTCGTCTCTAATATGAGTCTGTACGATTCGTCTTTATTCTAAACAAAATAATTATTTTACTCATTGAGATCTAGCTCAAGCCGTAAAGATGGTACTCTTAGGTGTTTTATAATCTGGAACCGATTACCTACTATGTTCATAATGTTAATTGAATGTTAGTTTGGAAACGATAAATAAAGAAACTGATTCTCTTGCATTTGTCGATAATAAATAAGCCGCTTTGATAAAGATAAGTGCAGCAAAAAACAATTTTTAATTTATTATTTATTTACTGCTCATATCCTATTAGTATTGAAATATCAAATCAGTAGATAACTATTATCAGATTTTTCAATAGACAAAAAATTACATAAATTATGTTATAATAATTCGAATAAAGCCCTACAAAGAACATATTTAACGACAGTTCGTTGAGGTCGAATAATGCAGCAATCGGTCGCGGCTCTGGCCAGTTCGGCCGTTCAGTCGTTCGGCCAATAGAAATGCATGAAATTGACGTCCGACCGAGCTCCCGGCAACAGGTCCGGCCCGCGATCAATACGCCGCGCCGCGCCGCCGCCTTGCCGCCTTGCCGCTCCGAGCACCGAGCCCTTTCGATCATAGAGGGATATGACATTACCGATCTGGCAGTTCGGCCGGGATATATTTAGAATCCATTCGTTTCTAAATTTTAAAATCAAGTCTCTAACATCACGCAATCCTGGGTTGGCGTTTCACTAAGCGCTATCAATAATTTGATCCTGAAACATTAGACCTAACATCTGAAATTATTTCTATGAAAATGACTGACTCATCTGTGGTCAAGTAATAACTTAATGCAGCCTACAAATCTTTTCCGCTCAGATGGCATTCAATACTTGAAAGTAGAACAAGAGACAATGCTAACAAGGCGAATCAGAACAGCCCGTGGAATGGAAATTCCGTGATTCTAAAGCAGCAAGCCGCAGTGCGTAACAATTTTGAGGACTGCGGCTCATAACGTAGCAATTGTGGGGTGAACTGTCGCGTGTAGAGCACAGTTCAGCGCCTAACTAAGCAGGCGTTTTAAAGTGGTTCCGGAGCTGTACGGACGTCATGCGATCCGAACATAAATTTTGCTTTACCCTGTCAGCAAATATCGACGGTCGGTCCAACACCTAACCAACAGGACTAACTTGAAACACCTTTATCAAATGTGTTATAATTAGCGCAACAATTAAAGAACCAGAATAAGCAGAACCAGAAAATGAGTAGAAATTTGTCTTTAGGGGTACCTGTAAAAAATCTATAAATTTTAACCAAATTAATATTTAAAGCCGGCATAGAAACGTCCTCGTATCACCAAAGCTTTCTTGCTGATCGATTAATTTGTCTTGTCAAAAAATCATTGTAGATAATAGCGGTATAAAAAATCAAAAGTCTAAAGCAGCCGTTCCCTGTATTTGTCATGCGTCACCAGTAGCGTTCGACACGGCACTCGCATCGACCACCCCGCCCGATACACCCATGAGATGGAATTTACATTTATACGATACGATGTCAGCTGTACGATGAACCCTGCGTACTTGACGCAAGTCAGCTTATAATGCGACAGTTCGAGATAGAGTAACAGGATGACAAGCAAAAAATTGTTCTATCTTACGGATCGTTATGACTTCACGATGCTTGTTTGAGAGTGACGATGAGTAATTTATAGTTGCGTATTAATCGTAGTTTAAACCGTTCTGAACTATCTTTACTGCATTATTAGAGAAATAATAATGATGATAAAATATCATCAATATCACCATCATTACAACTACACATAGAACAATGACTTGATGATACACAAATTGACGACTTGATGATATAGCCGTATTTGAAACAAAGTCATCTTTCAAAGTCAGAAACATATGGGTGGACTATTACACATAATATTGTACATAAAATTACAACGTCAGATACGACATGAATTCAAAAGAGGCAAGACTCCACTCTCAAAGTATAACTAGTGCGAAGTATGAAAGGGGTGAAATCCCTTCCAAGATATAAATTTTAGATATCGCGCTTAACGCCGACGGGGATTTCCAAATAAGACTTATAACTAGCTCTATTCAACCTTCTTTAGGAAGCCGATATAATAATTTTGCACGTAGTCTGTGAGTAGGAACAAGACGGAGAGCTAATTTGCAAGTTCATGAGCCACAATCATTTTAATAAATACATACTGTACGTCGTTCTTGCAACATGGTGAATTACACTAGGATTGAAGTTCTGGATGTCGGCCAAGGAACTAAACGGTTCTGAAGAAAACTTTTCTTAAATATTTGAATTTGGAAGGCTACTGGACGTATTCTAGTAATACAAAGTCAAGACATGAAATACTTGTATTCAGAAGTATGGCTTAATATTTTGTTTCAAGACGTGAAAACCTCTTTAAGAAATTTATTCCATTTAAATCTGATGAATTTCAGGTAAGTTTCATACATTTTCAATATTATCTCTAACGTAGAGGAAAATAACATTTGTAATTTTAAATAATCGATATCTTCGTGACTGGTAATAGGAAAAAGGATTACTTTCGCTACATTTCTGCAAATATTTGTATATTCATGTCAGAGACTTTTTTCAAATAAATATTTATTCTTATTTTTTATGGTTTGTCTGGGCACATGCTGTTGCCAAAAGCCACTAGCCATATAAAAAAATTACTTAGTTTTATACTACGCATGACCTATTCAAGTGGAATAACTCCGAGTACATTTATTTTGGTGATAGTTGCTGATGAATTCTTAAATAGTTATTAAATTAATAGCCCCGGATAAAAATAGTACTATGACTAAACTCCCTATGGCATATAAGAAAATTGTCTACAAAGAAGATATTTCACCTCCTCAACACAACAGTTTTACGTCAATTGGATTTCATAACACGTAATATGGGATGTGACGTGTATTATGCAAAAATAATACCTATCAATTTTCCAGACACTGAGGCACGACAACGGTAAGTAACAGCCCGGTGGTTACAAAGTTAAGAGGGTTTTGCAACTGTATTGCTTAGAAACAATGCAATGCTTCTTAAACTTAGAGGGGTTGTTCTAAAAATATACCCGTAAAGCAAAGTCAAATATCCTGAGACATTTTCTTCTCCGGTTACTTTCTTAAGATTTTTGTTTTTATACCGATATTTGGAACCATGGATCATGTTATTTTTTAGATAGCCGTGAATATGTAATTTATGACCATTCCCTCATTAAAATATTTTGCATCCGCGGTGCTTAAACTTTAGAATTATAGATTTTCTTTTGTTTGCTAGTAATTTACAGATTAGCATGCTCATTTTCATTTTGCTTTAAAATATCTTTAGTAAATAGGCTTCCGCATACAACGTTAAGATCTCAAGTATGTCCTCAATGTCCTCACAACTGATGTTCAACAATAATCCGCGTCTTTTCAATAAGACATCCTCCAGGCTTCGTTCTGGGAGTCCTTCACTACTCTCCGCTACTGGTATCAAAGCAGTCTTAACGATATAAGCACAAAGAGTTCCCTTCAGGGATTGCGACAGCATCCGTCGGCCGCATTTCACATGCAAAATAAATCAAACAAGACCAACGTTGCTATCGAGTTACTCGATGCTTTTGCAATGTGTGTAAAATAGTTGTTGCCAGCTCAACGAAAATGTAACAATAAGCTGCTTTTGGCATATTAATATACTGAAATTATTAGGCGCTTTAAAATGGAAATAATACAAGACATGTTCGAGATTAACAAAGCGAAGGTAGTAGTAGTTACAAAGCTGAGCATATTCGTTTTCTTCTCATTGATGAATGCGCATTATGCGTATGAAGGAACGGGAAAATTTAAGCTTGGACCCATTAAGCCAAAAATTTTAAGGTATTCAAGTAAACGACACTACAAATACTTATATCACAAAAGACGATAAAAAATAACAACGACTGTACTCTTTATTTAACTCCATACAAGCAAGAAATTCCTCCTTCAATCACATAATAGAACAGTTTACAATAAAGCTGTAATAATAACAAGTATATTACATGTTGTGATTGCGGAAGGTGTGCGAAGTACAACACATATTCGGGACGACCGGACGAGCCAATCGGCGCGGGAGCACCGATGCACCGACCGCACTGGCTGTCTCTGAGGGATTCGCTAATTGGACTCGCCCGTTACGTCGCGCACACCAATTGACAACTGAATACCGAACGAAACGAACATCAACCGTATATATAACTAGTAACCTGGATATGAGCAAGGATCACTTTGTTGACATTTCTAATGTCACTGCAGGGATACATTGACGATTTAAACTTAAAAGATTTGTCAGAGCCAAATCTTGAAAGTACAAATTCTTCAATTCCTTTTCCAAATTAAGGTTATTGTCAACTGCAGATGAAAGATCAAACGATCACCTTGTTAGATTGAACCTAAGATGAGATTTACATCAAACCACAGCACTTCACAACACTATGAGGACAGTAAAGCCATTAACCAATTAAACATCAGTATAACTGATATAACGCCAATTAAATACTCTTTCAATTACTGCTATTATAGAACTGAAAGAAAATATCAAAACTTTTCCCATTTACCAATCCACCAAAAGGACCATGACTTGCATTTTCTTTTGCAAAATTAGAAACATTAACATTTGTATGTTAAGTGATGTCAACATAGCGTTGACTGCAATAACGGTAGCGATAATTTGTGCGTACCTACTTGTTAAATATATTTACTAAATGATGTCTTACGAAAATTATAATAAAATAGAATAAATCATATTTTTGTTCGTTCAAGTTCAAATAAACGATAAAAGAACTAATAGTTATGAAAAATATATAAAGGATAGAATATACCGACAAAAAGAAAAATGTCTGGACTTTTCAAAATTTCTTACTTAACATGAATAAAACATTAAATTCCTTTTTATATCACTGGCTAAAACATGTAACTGGAATGTTATGCAGGTATAACAATGGACGATTAGAACAGGATCTACAAGCATGTTTTGTGTCAACTCGTTCGGGTGGCACGGATTACGAAATGGACGACGCTGAAAACGTTACGCTGATGATCGCCCCCACTGCCCTCACGTCCATCTCTAGGGGCTGAAGGCATCATTTACAAAGTGTTCGCGATGGATAACGCTCGGCGGTTTGCGAGTATGCCTGGACCGAGGCCTTTACCCATACTCGGCAACTCATGGCGATTTGCTATAGGACAGAAACCATGGCGCACGCGCGCTTTGGACTTGACTCTATGGAGTCTACGAGCTTTAGCCGGCACGGGCGGAGCGGCTAAGGTCGCGAAATTGTTCGGACATCCAGATTTAGTGTTCCCCTTTTGTGCTGAAGAGACAGCTCGGATATACAGACGAGAAGATTCAATGCCCCATAGAGCGGTTGCACCTTGCCTCAAACATTACAAACAAGAACTGAGAAAGGACTTTTTCGGTGACGAGCCTGGTTTGATAGGAGTGTAAGTATTGATTTTAAGTTTTTTTAAACTCAATAAGTATTGATAGTATTTTGGGTCTTATTACGGTTCTTGTCCTTGTTTCAGGCACGGCATGCCATGGTCAAAGTTCAGATCTAAAGTATCAAAGGCCCTCGCAACACCTGACGCTGCTAGAGCCACGGTCCCTTTATTGGACGAGGTTGCAGTAGACTTTGTGAACAAGTAAGTCTCATATTATCTAATTATTTTACATGCATTTTTTTAGAAAAATAAAACTTATTTAGTCGAAATTCGGGGATACAAAAGGCTTATACACTTTCTCTACTATACAAATATGCTATTTATTTAATTGGTCACATTTTAATGTTAATTTTCATGATTTACATATTTTTTTACATGGAATAAGTTAATGCTTGACAACAATCCCACCTAATGGTAAGTCATAAGTGGCGATGAAGTCAATATAGTGAGCGCACTAACTTAGTAAAAGCATATTCACTCTTCTCTTGAAGGCACCTACATAGTGAAAGCTTATCTTGTTTGGGCCTTTAGTACTGTTTTTCCGAAACCTAATATGATAGGAAAATTTCCATTTGGTTAATTAATTCATCATAACTCATAACCGATAACGAATATTACACCGCATGAGAAGGGATACTTCAACGATTAACTAGATTACATAATTTACTTATCAGTCAAAAACATCGTCATGCGTAAAAGTGTTACTGTTAACTAAGCCTGTTTAATCGGTAATTTTAATCGATTCACATAACATATCGACAACAAGTAGTCCAGTAGCACTGCGGAATGCTAACCCAGACACTCATACTTATTTATAAGTTCTACATCCACTTGTGAAGTAGAATCTACTTATCTCAAATGTGACATAAAACGTAAACCACGTTAAAAGGTTACAAGCTGTTAATGTGTAAGTACCATACTGATACTAGCGATGCAGTGTCTATTGGATAATGAAGTGGTAGTGGGACTCCAGAATCTCGGTTTAATGACCACATCCCGTATTTAACAACGACTGCGTCTGCGCATTTGTTTTGTACACCACTATACTACGTACGACTGACTCACAGCGGGAAACAACAATCTCATTCAATGAAAAAGTTACGTCTCGATGAACTGGCATCCACGCTATTAAACTTACTATGAAATTTTTAAACTGTTGTTTAGAAAGAAAGATGGATCATGAAATCCAAAGCACAAATTGTATGCCCTCATTTACAAGAACGCCATGATAAAACGCTTTACATTACATTAGCGCAGTCCGAATTGGATGGGTGGGCCAATTCTGAGAAACTATGGCTATTCGTGCTGTGACGTATTTAAGTTCAGAAAAATAAGTGTTAACCTTTTACTTTACTATATTTTCAGAATGGAAAGCATTCTTGACGGAAATAGGGAACTGCCGGAGGATTTCCTGACTGAACTCTATAAATGGGCGCTGGAATGTAAGTTCAACTTCAACTTTATTATTTGGAAAACGAATTTGAAAAATACTTCATAATATTTTTCTTAGAAAGATTCCACCACAGGTATATCTGTTTCCAAGTCCTGTGCTTGTATTTAATTCGTGACCTCTTTCTTTCAGCCGTCGGAGCCTGGGCATTGGGCACAAGATTGGGATGCCTAAAAAACGACGCTGAAGGTCGAGAGATAATAAAAAACATTCACGGATTCTTCCACAGCGTGCCAGAACTGGAGTTGTCAGCTCCATTATGGAGATTATATTCCACTCCAGCATACAAAACTTACATAGATGCACTGGACTCCTTCAGATCGCTTTGTTTGAAAAGACTGACTGATAAAGGAATATGTGCAAACATAGAGAAGGCGTATGGGAAAAAGGTTGCAACGATTCTGGCTCTAGACCTGCTATTGGTGGGTGTGGATACCACTGCAGCGGCAGCGGCTAGCACAATGTATCTACTGGCCACAAATACCAGAGCTCAAAGGAGGTTGCAACACGAGTTGGACAATTATCTGCCAGTAGGCAGAGTTCTCACCAGCAAGGATTTGGACCGCCTGCCCTATCTCCGAGCTTGCATCAAAGAAGCTTTGCGGTAAGTTTTGCCAGTAATTAAGATATTATACAGTAATTATAAAACTGAAAATACATATAACAGGTATAATTTGTTTCACTAAACTTTCACTTACCTATCTCAGAATGATTCTGTATGCTAAATTATGTCGAAGACATGCCGCACAAATCCATCATTTGAATTTAAAATCTTTCTGAAACCTGCATCTAATCAATCTTCTTACCAGTTTTAAACTGCAATTGCAACAACAACAGTTGATTATAACAAAAATGCAGCCACTATCCAGCTAACCACTGGTTAGCGACAGATAGGTTATTAGACTTATTAGTATCTCCCGGTAGTTCTACAGCCAGAGCGTGCACTCCCAATGATTTACGCTCATAAAAGGCGTACCCGTTCCGCATCGCAGCCAATAAATAACTTATACAAATTCCGCTTCACAAATTGCATGAGTGGTGCTCCAAAGCCGTCGAGAGTCACGTTCGGATTTTTATAAGTACGAATAACTACTCAACTCAATGCAAAATCAGAGTTCTTGTAAGTGCAATCAACTCGTTGAATTTTGTGCTATTAATCATGCCTCTGGCTGTGCACACAGATACGACAATCAATTTATAATAAACTTATCTTTGCAATGACGTATACTATGTTTACTTTAATTAATAGGAGACTCATTTAATACATATTTAAACACTGAAATAATTTAACAATAAACTGTATTCTCTGCGACCATTTTAAACTTTTACATGAATTAAATGCTGTATATTCACGTTAATTAACTGTACGTTATGTAGAACTTAACACAACATAAGATTACACAAAATTTATATCAGGTACCTATTATAAAAGATCTGATAGTATCGGAAAAAAAATACTTTTGCATTCGGGACACGATAACATTTTGAAGCCGAATTTCACAAAACTGTTTTGTGGATTATAAATTCTAATCATAAGACCTTCTCAAAATGCTTCCACATATTTCAAAGATTTCCTTCCATTCAAAGTCAAAGTCAAAATATTTTATTCCTATAGGTATCATTGATACACTTATGCACGTCATTTTTTTTTTCATTGGAACATTTCCTCTACAGAAAGATAAGGTGTAACAGAACACATTGTACTCCGCAACCTACCACTACCTATTAAGGCTGTAAATCAATATTTGCCATGTTTATCTATCTACGTAACACGTTAGCCGTGATTCATTTTACGTTCATATAATACAGATAAGTATATAATGCACAATGTACATTGTAGAACACAGCCTCGCACAAACAGCAATACGAGTAATTCGACTTATGTTTCAATGCGTATCACTTCGAGACCTGTTACAATTAATGCGATACTCGACACAAAATATGGCCAATATCGATATCTCAAACATTTGCGGTAATAAGTGACCTGATTCACGCCATCTTGAAATTAGAACTCGCAGCGTAATGAGAGCATGCAGAAAAATTTGTATAAGTCACAAAATATTGCTGTTAGATGGAAAACAGATCAACGGTTACTTATAAAAATTGCTGAAAGTCATTAATAAAACTAGTTGCGAATAAACCAATAGGTCGTCCAAAGCAATCTACAAACACTTGCATAGAAGCTGCATTACTTAAAAACACGAAAAGCATAAAAACTTCAGCGGCGGCTTCTAAACGTTCTTTCTAAGCATCACTCTGAAACTAATAATGGTTATGTAATTCTTAGATATCACACAAGTTTTCGAAGCGGCATGGCTCGCAAACGAGAGCTGGAACGCAGTTATAACATTTATTTATTTATTTATTTACATGTTTATGTCACCTCTTAAAAAGAAGAAACAAAGGGCAAACTTAATGCCTAATGGCATTGTCCACCAGTCAACCCTGGGTGGATGTGAAAATAGCTGATGGATTTATCGTTTATGTTGTAGAAATAAAACTTCACTAACAACCACATTAATTTACCACGTTACCCTATTTACACAATTCAAACAAATTTTAATGGTTTAAAATATGCTGGTGATTTTGCATTAATATAAAATTATGAAAGTACAAAATTTATTTCACTTGGTCTTAATTTTTAAACTGAAAAACGATTAAGTATAACTCTATAGATATTTAATTTCTCAGGGTTGAGAATGTCACGGATCTTTGTATCGTAAAGTGTCTCTTCACTTGATACGGAATCAGCTAAAGGCGATTAGTGGGAGATAAAGAGATTAGTGTTCACACAACACATTCTTAAGTTACAACACCGAGTTCCTTTAAACCACAAATAGGCGTCACAAAAACTAGACATATGCCTCTATAACAACATAGGTACATAGGACATTAATCCATAGTACTCATAACTCATACCTATCTTTATCATAGCTATCGTTTATCTCGTCGTCGTATCTTTATCTTTAGCATAGCATATCATAGCTATCTTTAGCTTTTGTAAGCTAATAATTTCGAATTTGCAGATTTAGGTTGAGTTAGATTACCTCTAAAACTACACTATTATGTAATTGCTGACTGATTGTCGATTGTGATAAATAATCTTCATTTAACAGGATCAAACCAGTCATCCTCGGCAATGGCCGCTGCTTACAATCCGATGCGGAGATATGTGGCTACAAAGTTCCAAAAGGCGTACGTACATATTTTTCAAAACCCTTAAAAGTAAAGCTTGAGACTTGTGTTCAAAACCTTAATAGTACTCCCTTTAATTTCAGTCTCACGTCGTATTCCCGCACTATATACTATCAAACGAGGAAAGATATTTCCCATCACCAGAGCAGTACGTCCCTGAACGTTGGCTACGAGACGGAGATTTGGATCCGAGTGAATTCAAAGAAAAATGTCCAATAAGACGTTCCAATGACCGTGACCTAGAGGAAAATAAACAAACAGAAGAACAGAAATACGACATCTATTCTTGGGCTCATTCAGTGTGGCGGAAGCAAAAAGAAATAGGCATTCACCCGTTCGCTTCTCTGCCATTCGGTTTCGGACGAAGGATGTGTGTTGGGAAGAGGTTCGCCGAAGCGGAGCTGCAATTACTCCTCGCTAAGGTCAGGATGAACTTTGTTCAATCTTCAATATAAGATATTTAAAAGCCAAAAGTGATTGACTGATGTATCGACGCACAGGCCAAACTCTTAGAGCTAGAAACTTAATATTTCGCATACGTATTCCTCTTATGACGTAGCCATCCACTAAGAAAGATTTTTTCAAAATTCAACCCCCACGGGGGTGAAATAGGGTATAAATATGATAAGCATAATTTCGGCGTACGAAGCTGCGGGCAATAGCTAGTTATATATAAAAATGTTGATGAAGTCTGATAAAAACGGCGGATATCTAATGGAGTCGGGTAGTTTAAGATTAGAGTAGTGCACAAGATATTTATGGAAATACAAGTATTGAGTTTTTTTTCTTAAAGACTATTTTATTCTTTGATTTTACAAGCACCCTTGGATGGCGGAGGCACTGACTGTACTTGCCCGTCTGTTAATTAGTTGAGTCTAAGAACTAGCTATCGAACACTATTTTAGTAAAACTTACAAAACAAAAAAAGTTTATTAATAGATCTATGAAAAAGGAATTTGATTCAGCGGCTCTATTTTTTTCGTATAAAATAGGCTTTGTTTTTTGCCGCAAACTAATTGCCTTTTTTTGTGTCCTTTCAGACTTTCCATAAATACGACGTTTCTTGGAGACACGGCGAGTTGACATACAGCGTGACGCCCACCTACATACCCAACGAGCCCCTTCAATTCACCATGAATTTGAGGAAATAGAAGGATATAGTTTATTTATAATTCCATAGAATACGATGGAACGATTCCTATTGATAATATTTCTGTGGAAGATTCTGTATGTAGATTGGACGGTTTTTCTGTATTCGGATATCGAAATAAGTTTTTAAAACAATTATATTTCAAGAGTATAGGAAATTTTGTTACTTCTTACTGCTAAGTGTTAACATTTCAATGATAGTTCTCGAAAAAAATACGAAGATAAATAACTTTTTTCTATTACTAAACTGTTTTGTTCGCGTAATGTTGGACTGAGCTATACTTATTTGGATCCATCCAATAGAATACAGCCTAAGGTTTTTATAAAACGAAAATCCTAAGCAAAAATCATCCACAGCATATTAAAACTACGAAAATAAATTACAAACATAGTTTCATTTTTCTAAATGTCGAAATCACACCTTTTACCTAGATCACTGCGTTTCTGCGGTTGATATGTAATTACATATGTATGTAGTTGTAACAAAGAATATTATGACTTTTAATTTTCAATTCAACTTTAAAATCAGAATTTTTAATTAACTTTTACTAACTAATACTCGTATAACAACAAAGTTTTGAATGCTAATAGGCATTAAGTTCGCCCTTTGTTAACCCTAGCTTAAGGTGAATACAATAAAGAATAAAG
This sequence comes from Thymelicus lineola, assembly GCA_963932265.1. Classification (NCBI taxonomy): domain Eukaryota; kingdom Metazoa; phylum Arthropoda; class Insecta; order Lepidoptera; family Hesperiidae; genus Thymelicus; species Thymelicus lineola. The sequence goes on along the minus strand of OZ010700.1, from coordinate 4,364,358 downwards.
TTTTATTCATTAGTAAAAATATTGTATTTTTACTATGCTAAGGACGGGTACTCACTCATATATTATAATATATTTTGTACGCCGACGTTTCGTGAGTACCACCGAATCACAGTAAAAAATATGTTCAGTCCACCATGAGTTGAGTTTAAGACCATCTCCAAAACCCAAGCTACGTGTATAAAGCGTAGTACTCACTATTTGGCGGAGTCGTTGAGCTGGTACTCGTTGGAGCGTCCGAAGCACTCCTGCACGCCGGCGTCAGCCCACAGCCGCTTCATGGCGGCCAGCAGCTCCTCGCTAAACGGCTCCGTATCCTCCATCCGTTGGATCACGTCGAACACCATCTTGCCGTCGCTCTGCATACACATGACATGTTAGAAATGGTTAACAGACGCAGACTTTAAACAGGTAAAGGTTTTATGAAGTGTATCAGTGATACCTATATGAATAAAATATTTTGACTTTGACTTTGACTTTGAAGGAGGCGGTGAAAAATTATTGAATTTTAAAACTGGACCTGTCAAAGTTATGGCAATTTAGTCAAAATCCAAAATCAAATTAATATTAACTTCAGTCAGTTGCAGTTCTGCGGGCCTATTATGAACTTTTAAAAACCATTCATGTTCCAGGCAATTCGTTTATCAGGCTTTGAACGACGTACGATTAGCTAAAAGGTGTCACGTGACCGCTCTGGTGACACGAATTTGACGTTTACACTGGAACATGGCTGGAATTAAGAGTTCATAATAGACCGCTTGGACAGTTTTATCTAAGTATTGTAATAATTTTCCTATATCTATTATTTGCGAATAATTATGTATGATAAATTATACTTATTAAACTATTTCCTCTAAGTACAAGTAAATGCAAATTAATTTCAACATTTTAAAACAGTAAGTATTTTACTATCTAAAAGAGCATGAGTCAAGTGCAAAGTGCATCATTAGCGCGATAAATTCGCGGTTGTTTTAATAAATGTAGCATTGATTTAAAAATTATTATTTTTAATCAAAATAATCATTTTTTACCGTTTTTAGAATGAGGCCAACCGATTAACAAGTAAAAAAGGCAGACGTAGATTTACCAAATTAGTACAGAACTTAGACAACGCGGCAGCGGAGAATATTCAAAGGTTGGATGAATATGTTTGTATAGGCTTTCGTCAGTCATTATACCGTGTGACAGTATATAGGGAAATGTGATATATTAATATTATCTGTATTATTATTAGTGAACCATTAATAATTATTAGTGGTATTATCTTTACGTGAAGCCTGCCTGGTTACCACTAGCAAACCAAGCAGGAGCGCTTGGAGTCAGCCTCCAAACGCTACGTCGTGTTCAGGCCAGGGGCTTCAGAGCCAGTTCTTACTTTCTTTCTTCCCTTTTATTTCTTAGCCGTCAGTGCATCAGTGATGTCTAGGGTGTTACCTAAGTTGTCTTAATTCTTTCTCAAAATAAGATAGAAATAGGTGGTTTATTTCTTCGTTCTTAAGAGTTCAGGTATCTCAGAAGACCACACTTGGCACACTACCAAGCTTGTGATCATCTGTATCTGTATTATTTAAAACGGGCAATCGGGAAATTGCTATTTTTTCTTAACCAAATGCCAAAACATTTAATAACAGGAAAACAATTTCAGATCAAGTAACAAAAACAAAAAAAAAAATTACATTAGCACAAACTACTGATAATGATAACTTTGTGAGTCAAATTATTAAAATTTTATTAAAATTACATCACATTATATCTCCAGTGACTACGTGTCGAGTGATTGCAAGACTTCACCTCATTCCCCTATAAGCACCTGCTTTTGTCCGTGTCCCCTAGATAAACTCGGGCGTATGAGTCAAAGGGTCAATGTGCGGCAGTTTCAGAGGGTTGGTGACGTTGGTGTTAGTACCCGGCAGAATTAAAATCGTTGTGCACAGTTCGGCAGTATTAAAATCGCTGTACACAGTTGTCCGAAAAGATCATTCTATGTTACAGTATGTTTGGTGGAAATACAATAAAAGCAGTTGTCTCTTCATATATCCATCCCATGGCCAAACCATTATTTTGCTAGCTGTTACTATGTAAACGTTTTGCAGCAATCCACGAGCAAAACTAACAACAAAGAAGAGAGAAGAAGAAACAACCTCTCAAGTTCTGATTTAATACGAATGAAAAAGGATTACCGCAAAGTCAAGCTTAGACTACTTACTAACATACTCTACTGAAATGTTTATTTTTGTTGGAAAGGAAAAGGAATTTAATATTTGGGAGTGAAACATAAACACGGCCACTCCGCCCTTCTTAGTCACATTTTTTCGTCCTATTCATTCTGTTACATTGGGTGAAATGTTGATTAGAAGCAAGTATCTAAAAGCGTTATCATGTTCCCTTTACAAAGACCTCGCAGCCTGTGACCTCGGCTGGCTAGACGGTCGGGCGATGGGAGAAAAAACAGCGACCCATGACAGTTATTATTATGATGAATATTAGGTAAATGTGTGGGAAACGACATACATATTTTTTATAAATTTCTGTACGCATAGTTGGATAACTTACTGCTCACCGCAATTTATTGATTCGATAACACTTCTGAAAACATTACAGTAGTGCTCGTTCTGCGAAATACAGCAGCATAGCAATTAGTTACTGATATCTGTACGAAAATATTTAAGCATAGCAATACGAAACCGAATATATTGCTCGCTGTTAAGTCCAATTCGGACTGAAGAGGATATTTTTTAACTACCATTAGCAATTATTATTTAACGTTTGCGTTATTCAGTCAATAAGGCAAGGGTTTCTGGCCTCCTAGTAACGTGGGATATAACACGGAGAAAGGCCTTGGTTATTTGTAATCAGTCTTGCATAACCGCCATGATACTCTAGTGTGAGAATGTTAAACATACGTGTATGCGTTGATAACTTATCTCATCATTATAAAACGAACTTCAGGTATGGATAATTTGGACAAGGTTTACTATGCACGGCTGGGTACCAAGTTAAACTGAACGCAAAACAGTATAATGTATGTATCTAATGTATCTATCTATCTACTTAATAAATCGAAAACTATTACATCAGACAACTCACAACATGAGTCAGTGGACATAGTATATTAGCATTAAACTTTGATAAGATTTCTCATTATAATATATTGTGTGTGAGAACACTTAAGGATTCTAGAAAATTCATCAAAATAGAAGTAAAAGTTTCTAAAATTATTTACATAAAACTTAGAATTGACTGTTCACTGAATTAATAAAAGTGTATAACAGTACTTTTTTGAAAACTAATTCCCTAAAGAGGTATGGGGTGATTGCCTAGTTCTTACAACATATTTTTATTATTTTCAAGACGATCACAAAAGATTATGTTACCATAATCAGGCAGGATGATTTCAGAAGTTATCTTTATATCTTATTTAATCAGATAAAACTTAAATCATCTTGAATTTTGGCGGTTACCGATACGATACGTTTGGATATCAGAAATTATCGGTATTATTCATAAAAAATATCTATGGCATTTTAACTAAAATATGTTGTCTTTTTCAGCTTACATGACTTAATATGCTTAGGTGTAAGACAAATGAGTAGGCAAGCTTGGTGGTAAGTGGTAAATGCATCACCGTTGTGTTGCCGGTCGAAAAAGGGAAAGAAATGAAAAACTGGCTCTCAAGCCCTCAGCCCATCAATCATCCCAGAAAACGAATTTGTTCCCACGGGATAACATAATATAGAAATATGTATGTATGTACTACGGAGGTTCTGTGAAAATCATGGTAATACAAATGTTGCAATGCTCTGTTTCTCTCTGTTTATCTGTTTTACTGTTTTCTGCTCTACTCGTATCCGTTTTGAATTGACCATGCGAATAATACAACGTGTATACCAAATCTATAATGACAGTCAAAATGGGACAAACCATTACCTAGCAGTCCAAGCACCATTACATCGAGCAAGATGTAATGGTAACATAAATGATCCCTTGACTGTAGACGGAAATGGGATCCGCCCGAGGGCGTCGATCGTTTTGCAGTCAACATTATTTTTTACCGACGACCAAACATTAATAGAACAACCGGCTTTTCCACGCAACGTATACTTTGTTATTCAAATTAATAGTGATAGTAATTCAAATGTAGGCAGACGCTTCAATTCAGTTGGTATCAGGTCCAATTGATATTTGGCAATATTTTTAAAAGAGGTCAGCAACTAATGGTGTCTGTTTGTGAGTGTTTCTCGCCAGCACTAGAGCATGCAATGTACATTTATACAGTGTGTTAGTTATTTAGTGCACCGTTTTTATGTAATTAGTACTTATAGCAAGGCGGTAACCGTATCCATCCATGCTACACGCAACACGGGGTATGTCAAATATGCATTATTGTGCATTCTGTACAAGATTTTTAATGGTTATAAATAGGTAAGTGAATATAAACAGACCCGACCATCCATTGCACTGTGTCGCCGCTGGCTTGGCACATGCCACTTACATGTCTGAGCGGGAATCGAACCCAGATCGGTCGCCAGCAAAAAATATCATACCTAAGTAATTGTTTTTTTAATAGAATAAAGTTTATTGAATTACCACAAGACAAATACTATAGACATTATTACTACACAAAGGATCGTTCATACAAAAACATACTCGCAATTGGTATTCCTAAATACCCAGGACCCGGAAACATTCACACACACACACACACACACACAGTCACATTAATGTCTGTCCCAGCCGGGAACCTAACCTCTCTTTGGAAAGCCGGTGACAATAGCACGTAATACCACCAAGTACCAAGTATACCGGGTCAATAAATTTAACAGAAAGTTACCTCACGGTCCTTATTCCCGTAAGTGATGCCCAGGTTAGGCATAGCACGCAAGATGGCGACGAGCGATTGGATCGTGTTGCTGTACACCACGGGCCGGTACTGTTTGAAGTCTTCATTTGTGAAGCCACTTTCGTGGATAATTCTGTGGACAAGGAGCATTCATTAAGATTGCTAGTCAAACAGTATAACCTGTGTTTGCAGACACAAATCAAATAATTGACGGCTAAACTGTTTAATTGAATTCGAACGAGGGGAGTTTGATTGGTCATCAGGTACAAGGCTATGGTCAGTATGCTCACTAATAATATGTTTTTAGGGTTCTGAAGTAAAATCGAAACCCTTAGTTTCGGCATGTCCATCCGTCCGTCTGACCAAGGGCATAGCGCCGAGACCTTAAGTAGAAGTGACTTATAGTAGACACTCGGCATCGTGTGTCAAAACTTCCTCAGAAGCAGGAAAAGTTTTTCCCCAGGAGATTGCCTTACACTCGAGAATGGGTTCAATCAATTCCCAAACTTACATAACATTAGAACTAAACTGTATAATTTGTAAATATAGCACAAAAAAAACTCAGAATTAAAAACTAAATAGAATAGCATAACGACTGTAATCTTACTTTACATTGACAATAAACTCCGTCAAGCTATCTAACTGCAGTAGTAGTACTATAAAGTATCCTATTTTCTGTCGTGAGCAGCGGTGCGCGCACTTCTACGTTCCGCCTTAAAGAGCACCAAGAGTCGTAATTACAGGCAAGACGCCATCCAACTTTTAAAACGGAAAAGTTGTCGAGAGTCAACATGCACCCGAGACCTTCGGGACGGATGAAGCTCGGAATAGCTCGTATTTCATCAATTTTAATAGTGTTTTCCAATGCAAACTTCGGCCAATTCAACTCTTCAACATCTATTTCCGATTTCCAATTTGCAAATTGAAATACACCGATGGGACTGCGACACTGCTGATGATTAATTCACAAGTATTGGACGCCAAACATTTCCCACTGGCACATGAATCCATAATATCCCTCCATATTTTATACAAAAAGGCCAAGTGCTGGTCTGCCAGGCAAGGGATTCCGTTTTACTTTGACATTACAGTTTTGTCGTGACCACGATCCATGCAACTGGGTCGAAGTATTAGCATACAAAAACGTCGTGAGTACCCACATTTTACTATGAAGTAAAATAATCGCAGTTGAGTTTTGATTTGCGCAGTGTCAAAAGTCTCAAGAGTAGCGCATAGCCAGTCAAGATACAACTCCACAGACAGTCTCCACCAATCCGCACTGGAGCAGCGTGGTGGTGTATGACCTAAGCCTCTTCAAGACCCATGCTTAGTAGTGGGTTTTTAATGGCTTGAAGCCAGTCAAGACACATTTTCATTTCTGGTTTCATTTCTGCAATTTATCCAGGCTACCCTCAAAACTCATTATGGTAATGTAGCGCGTAGGCCGCGCGGCGGTTATTCGCAAAGTGCTCCCCAACATAGCGCCGACAGTCGACAGTTAGGTGCAATAGAGGCCGCCGATTGTTTAGACAGTAATGGCTCGGTTATAGGAATGTGATGTCATGTCAAAACGATCAATAAAGCTGTGACCGACGCATCTACCCGGCCGCGGCAGTCGGCAGTACCAAATGGGAAAACCGTTGCGATTGCTGTACACTAATGTTTCTGTTTACTGACTATTGTATCTGTACAGTTAGTTTAGCAACAAAACATGCATATTATATGTATTAGTTCTATAGATATGTAATTCAAAATAACGTCGCTATTCTGTAGTGATACTTATCCCATATTTCGTAAAATTGATAATGCAGCACGAGAAACATGAAATTAGGACTGCTGTTCCATTTAGGGTTGCTATACCAGACATTTCTGAATTAAAATTGTAACTACACCAAATCCTACTGCAAAAACGCTACCGTCTATCCGTATCAAAGAAAAATCTATCCTTACCAAAAAAAATAAGAAAAAAAAACACGCAAATTAAAAGACCGCAATATAAGTATAATTACAAAGTCAACGACTAACGATGCCATTGATTCAATGGATAGCTAAGCAAATAATAGCAAGTTTTTAATTATAGAATTAAGCATACATTCATCAAGACATCAAAGTCTCGGATACTGTATCAAAGCATTGTTTATTACGTATGCAACCTTTTCATGGAATATCGAGCGCGGTTTTCCCGTCGGTCGGTGACGTCACGCCACGGCGCGGCACTGCGGCTCATAGCCTCATACGTTTACAGTTTAGAATCTTCACTTCACGGCTCACTTTGAGAATACGGACAATGAGTCTCGACGGGGCTCCACTTCAAGTCTTTGAGAAGTTCTTATTTTGAAAACAATGACTTCAAGATTTCGCATGCCACCAATTAGCTGGTTAACTGTTTATGTTAAGATGAGTCTTAGTAAAAAAACATTTCGTGGGTATTCTGATTTCTGAACCAATCAATACTTTGGGTAGCGAACAGCGAAGTTTTTTTTTATTTTTATTTTCTTTATTAACAATATGAACGCCAGTATGATTCGAAATTAGATTCGCCCAGTAACAATAAACAATCAATAAAGCTGTAGGTACTATTTACTAGCCATAGACGATAATTAATTTTATTAAAGAAAAAGTTTTATTTAAACAAAAAATAAATGAATTATTAGTGTACAATATAACATAACTCTTTTGAATGTTAAATAATTTATTGTCAGTATTTTATTAATTCTAACAACCTATTATCGCCTTCCTCGTACCGACCCAAACTATACGAGAATTCTGAGGGTAATTGAAAATATTTACTCTTTTTTTAATTGAATTCACGAAATCCGGCGAAAAGTTTTTATTTGAGAAGCATACCTATTAATAGCACTAAGGATAAACCTACCTACATTTGACACGCGACTCGTATGCGTCGCCTATCTGACGTCACGCCTTGTAAGGCACATTCACAGTACATTAACCTTATGAAAAATGTGTGAACCGGGCTAGATCTGAAGAACTATTAGGGGAGGTGGATTCAGGTATTTCCCGTTTGCGAGGGGGCAGTTGTACCACCCCCTCCCGTACCTTTAGTCCCACAATTGTATCTAGTCAGAACTGTCAGAAATTCCCTACAGAACTTAAGAGTTTCCGTATAAATGGCATGGCAACATTGACAATTCTGTGGTAATTTTGGGAATTATTGGTGATTGGCAGTTAACTTAAATAATGTACTGTTAATACTAAGCGAGCTATTACACCTTAGACATGAAATAGGTTAACATGAGAAAATGTCCTTATTTCTGTATCCGGCACGGCCTGTAGTGTAAATTAGGGATTGTCCCAGAATTTGTTCTTATGTTGGGCTCGGGATATAGGAGGATCAGCGGCAAACGAATTCAGTGCTGTGGAATCTCATCAAATATAATGAAGTTGATGGTTTGGGATTTCTGTGTGTGTGTTGTACCTGTGAGGTTAGTACATGCATATGTGCGTGCGTTTTAGAACTGAATTAAAACGGAAAGGTTTATGTCACTGGGTCCAGCCTCAAACAATGTTGCTTGGCAATATGCCAACACGCGCTTGGTCAGCGTGGTGGGCTATGACCTTAACCCTCCTCATTCTCAGCGAAGACCCGAATCAAACAATACAGTCCTTATAATATCGCACCCTCGCGGCCTCGGTGGAAAAAAGCATAAGCTGTTTTCTTTTAATTTTAGCCGTTTTCTTTTATTTATCATGATTGGAAAGTGGGACGAAAGATGCACATGCTCAATTTTTTCAAAATTTTATCATTAATCTTGACGGTTTTATGCAAGAAATTGTAATGTAAATTCCTTTGACTACTTACTGATATTTTAATAGATTTTTGCTCTCCTGTAAAATTGCAATTCTCACCTATTGCCTTTTTTCCACTGAGGATGCGATTTGATATGATAATACTCTCAAATTAGATATATGCGAAATAAGCAAATCAGAGTGACTAAGTACGCGTATGAATTTAATAAGCACAGCATAAAATTAAAACATTATTATCATGCTGCTTTCGTTACAAACTACTTACGTATAGCCGCGTAACGGTAATAGGCCTTATCCCGTGGGAATGGAAATAATAAAACCAACACGTAAGAACAATGTATGTATTGTGACGTGTCAGGACCCGAGTGGAGTTCAGTGTGATACCAGATATGTGCCAAGTCATATCAGAAATGGGATAGCTTAGTTTTGAGTATCGGTTCTTCCTTTCTGTGAGCCTTGGAATCGATTTGTGAAGCAATTTCTTATTGAAGCTAAGTTATTTTTAACTGATTTAATATATTACTTGATTTTGTGAAAGACATCGCATATCTGATTTGGGTATTAACAATGATGTTTAAATAAATATAGATACGTTATGCCCTTACAGATCAACCGAAAAATCTGTTCCGATGTCCGCAAGGCACGCTTTATTGCTTTATCGCACGTCTTTATCGCTCTCGCGTCAAAACTACATCGCTATCTCTTTCTTCACCTGAATAAGAGTTCCCAATTGGGAACTTTTTGAGTCACACAACGCGCGCGCTTATGACATATCTGCCTCTTTTTAATATATAATATCATTGGGTATTAAGAAAATGTTCTCGAAGGTGTATAAAGTCTACTAACATTCCAGCGTGGGTTTAATCCTTCTGGTTGGGAAAACCGACAGTACTAGTGGGACTCACAGCGCAGTTATCGATTCTGACATACAGTAGACTATTATAGATATTGTTAGCAGATCATTCACAAGTATGGAGCCAAGAATGAATGATACCACTTACAACCCAGGTTATATGCAGGATCCAATTTGAAATACGACACGGACCAATTTCGATATTACCAGGAACTTTCGATGTTACGTATCAGCACTAATCCTCTTATCGTCCAAAATGTTAAAATGCATGTTGACAAATCGTAGATAGCAGATAACGGCCAATCACTCACGCCGATGTATCGGGAAACTTCACTCGGCGCGAGAGAGAAGATTTTATCAAAGAGAAATGCAAGTAACTAATAATGGAAGTGATAAATGAATACGTAATTATGTCACAGATACTGAACGGGGCAAAGTTAGTTATTAGTTATTACACATTCGGACTCATCATCTAACGGTTACACTGGGTTATTGATGGTCCTCGACCTTTTTATCATCCAAGTCGTATTGAGAAAGTAGACTGACTTTTTTTGTTTAACATCTATGGTACACATTCTGGCCATTAAGTAGTGTTGAAATATAATAATAATAATTAATAATAAACACTCTCATACCCCCCGCAGTAGTTTTTCACCTGTGTCGCGGGTGGCAAATACGACACATATGTATAACTCATCACAATAATACACATGACCCGAGTACAAATACATATATGTATCAGTCACATAAATATCTGCCCCAGTCGGGAATCGATCCCCGGACCCCTTGCTTCGCAGGCAGGGTCGCTACCAACTAGGCTACAGGGTTGTCTAAATAAAGCGTACAGTTAAATAGATTTTGGAACTTATGAATAAGTTTTATTTTCTATTAGCTGTTTCGGCAGCTGTATCTTGTCAGGCTGCATTGTTGTATTTCACCATATATTTAATTTCTATTTTTATTCGGTTCACTTTGATTCTCATTTTTAATTAAAAAAATATACCAGCCCATTCTCCTTCCTTAGTTACACGTTACATGAGGCATATTTGATGGTTTTTAATTTAAAAAAATACTCAAAGACAAGCAGATACACTAAGTTACACTAAGCAGATACGCTAAGTTCAAGCTACTATATTTTTAATTCATAACAAAACAAAATTAACTCTACCAAATAGATAAAACCTTTTGAGCCAAAAACGTTTTTTCATTTTTAAATATCACAATAAAATAAAAGAAATATACCTACATGGTCGAATGAAAAATTTCATGTTCCTACTTTTTAGTAGTAGTTTAGCCGTGTGGTAGAATAAAAGGAAACCTTGCATGTCTGTTAGAGAAACAAAAAAATGGTTGTATATTATTTCAAACACAGGGCGGACTGCGTTGTTAACGTGAAGACTGCAATACTGGGAAATATATTGGAAATAAAATATCACCGTTCATATTTTTCTCCCGTTACTAAAAATATCTTGCGAAAGTATGAAATAAAAATAATATACGCTATGCTATTGTTACAAAAATTCACTACACATTTTCTTGAAGTATGAACCGATATGACCATTTTAAGCATCCAACCAAATATTTTTGATTTTGTGCGACAAAAGTAAATATTATACTGAGTTACTTACTTCATTTGTTTGACTATAGTACTCTTGCCCGATTCGCCGGCACCTGGAAAAGAAAAATAATATTAATAAAGGATCTCTAAAGGAAATATAGTTGTTATTATAACATAACAGACGTTAAGCCATATCGGAGGCCTTCTGGGGGCACGAAAACTTCCGAAACTTAGGTTGGCCTTACACCTTCACCAATCCGAACTGGGGCAACCTGGAGTATGCTCTAAGATTCCTCTAAAGAAGAGACTCGTGCTCACAATAGTGGGCCGTTCATGGGTTGAAGCCAAGAGAAATACGATTAAGTACATAATGAAATTTAACATCACTTCACAGAACACTTTAAAATATCAGTGTTCGGAAAAGAATGCATCATTAGAAAATGTACACGCATGATGGTTCTCCATAACATAGTACTGTATATTACAATGCCACGATAGTTTTCACAACAATCGAAGTATGACACACATAAAAGAGTCTGCCCACTACAGCATACCATTCCATGACCGTGCTATAAACATATCAGGATACGGTCTACTACGATTACTATCGACGGCGTTTTATGCCCGTATCTCTACATTTTCGGTGACAACTTTCACGATTCATACATGATATGCAACGGTTTTGGTCATGGTCAGTGAGGGAACTGTCTAGTGGGCATGATGTCATACTTGTTTTTTAATAAAAAAAATACTTTTTGGTCTGACAGGTTCCTAGCACGGTAATGATATTATTATGGTACGCTATAATTTATTAATTAGTGGACAGGCACCTCTAATAGTAACAGCACCTATCATTAGTTCAAACGATTGTGTCAGTACTTAAAAGTACCGAAATACTCATGGTAGGTCCCCCCTGTAGTATAGTTTAAGTTTTTTTATCGATATTATGATTAGTTTTCAAGTTCACGTTAGTATTGGCAAACTATCGAGTCATTCGACGGTTAGGCAACACTACACGTTATATGCAAATAATTTTCCTTATCCCCCAAACACATTTTAGCAGGTTTTAGCTTTAAACTTTGTATATTTAAATGTACAGCCGTAGCTTCCATAAATTAGAGCGCCATGCCGAAAAAATTCGTGGATCAACCACGATTCCCTAACGTAGCGGAGCAATAAAACCGGCAATGATATAAAAGCAGTTAATTGCTGTCCGAACGTAAACCGTACATTTTCCACAAAATGCATGGCTCGTACGTAGAATAAAAATAGATTAAAAATAAAGCCGCACACTCCTCTCAAAAGCTTGCTTCGGACGCCAACATTTCTGAAACTGCATATTGAACCTTGTTTAACGATTCAGGGGTTCACTTTTGAATAAAATTCAAACATAGCTCTATTTATTATAATATCGGACAAGTCAAAGTGATTGGCCAAACGAATTATATCTGATTTGCTTATATAATGAACCTATTAACAAAACAAAAGTTTAAGTACGTCTATCCGATCATTAATCAATTTCACAGATCATTTGATTTCATAGATTCATGTATTGTTCTGGTAATTGCATTAATTACCTGCAATATGGCACAAATGACGCAAGATATTTATTATTGTGAGTGACATGACATGGGATTTTTCTTGAATACTATTGTGTTGTTAACAGAGAGTAGTAAAATCAAGATAGGCGATTAATTTCGAATAAATTCGGAATCATCTCTGAATGTTTACTTTGTAACCGACAATGTTTTTTTTTTATGGAAATAGCCGGCAAACGAGATGACGATCCACCTGATGGTAAGTGGCTATCGTCGCCCATGGACATCAGCAACACCAAAGACATCACTGATGCGTTGCCGGCCAAGAAAGAGAGAAGAAAAAGAAAGAAAGAACTGGCTCTCAAGTCCCCAGCCGGAACACGACGAGTCGTTTGGCGGCTGACTCATGCTCAAGAGTCGTAGCTATCCAGGCGAACCCATGGAGAAATAATAATAGCAATAATTGTATTAATTAACAATTAAAAACAATATTATCAATATAATCTCTCGAGGGGTCCTACCACCAGCGGGCCGGATTTAGTCGCCTCTTACGACACCCATCCGGCGTGGGATTGGGGTTAGTATTCTAAGCCGCCCCAATACGGCTAATACCTTAGATGTATTGTAAATACATAGCGTACATTAATGTGTACATTGTAAAATCGTGTACATACGATGTTATGTACATGATCGTACGCACTTCTAAATTCTAATTTTTAAAAGGTTATGGGTGTATTACAAGTGGACTATGAACTGCACTGTAAGTATGGACTGCATTGTAAGAGCCCCGAGCCCAGCAGTGGGACAGATAAGCTCTGATGACGATAATAATGGGTACACAAGGGTACATGTAAATACAATATATTATACTCTTAGATTGTTGTAAAAATACATAGAATAAATTAATCGAAACGCGTCCTTCACTTTGACGATTTCAAATTCGTGATCGGAATACGAGTAGGTGTAAATATGACAAGGTACTTGTATCTAATGAAGCTACAGTGTCGTGGGTGTAAACTGTAAAGGAACCCTGTAGAACACAGGCACGACCCGGCCGGTATCTAATTGTCTCAGAGCGCGAACGGCCGATCTCTGACCTCCGGGACACATACCTATCATCTACATTGAGAACTGGACTCCCTGATTTAATTCCACAATTGCAATAACGCTCGCGCTCATTCAAGATCATGTACGCTACAATAGATTTATTTGTAGAACTTGTATTGCGAGGAATGGAAAAATCTTTATTAGAGTGAAATATGTACTTCCTTAAAACTGTTTAGTTTTTTGTTTTTCTCTTCATCATTTTTAGAGCCATCGATGTTTCTCTTACTTCCCGAAGGTTGACTGGTAGAGAAAGCTTTTAGCATTAAATCTGCCTTCGTACCTTTTACATTTTTGTAAGGTTCAAAAGTTGAAATAAATAAATAAATAAATACAGGATGATTAATTAAGGTATCATAAATAATGTGATTATATTTTTAGCACATGGACTTATTAAAAAAATGGATTTATTAGAAAATATTGCAATTATGTAAAAACATTATCACATATACCTATTACCTACATAATGGAAAAAAAACATTCATTGTACTAAAAGTTCAATAACTTGATCAAGACTATCTATAACATCGTAACACAATTGTATATGGATCCAAAATTAAATTGTATAGAGATAAGTTATCATAATAATATTATAGATTTTCTTTTAATCTAATTGCCATCTGAAACTCCCAGCTTGGAAGTTTTTGTGGGAAATCTAGAGTAACTATTGTGAGAATAACTCTCATTAAAACTTTCTTCGCCAAGAATATTCTTTAGCTAATGCTAATACCTACTAAAAAAGTTATACTTTAAATTTTGTTCTGTATCTAATTCATAATACAGTTTTTTACAATACACAGATAGCATACATTCAGTGTTGTTAAAATTACTGAAGGGAATTTGTATTGTGTGTATAATGAGTCCAGTTTTTATTTTCAAGTCCAAAATTATTTGAGACTTAAACATTAAAGGAATTATCAAAATAATTGATAAAGTGTTTACATACAATATTATGTTATATGTACAAGATAATAACTGATAAGATTTTCAAAGAAGCAAGCCTTATCAAGCAAGGTATTATAAAAGTAGATTACACCTTAATTATTTCGGGTTACAAAATAGTGTTCTTTTATAGTGCAAACGTTGGTATTAACGATCAGCCTCAGTTCAATACATGAAATTTCTAGTATGCTAAAAGAAAACACATTTCAAAAACATGTTGAAGAAAGTTAGTTCTTCGTGATACCCTGTGCACCTGATAGAAAAACATCATAAGAATCTGTGAAGAAACCTTCAGCTCCATGTTTTTCTTTGTTTAAGCAAGTCCAATATGATTATTCCTTTTTAAAATTTAAAAGAAAAACTATCAAAACACTATGGTATCACAGCTATACTTCTTTACTGTTCTATCTGCTTTGCTATTGATAAAACTTATATTTCATAAATCTTCATTATTAGCTAAACCATTGAATAAAAACTGCATGGTACACCGTACACGTCAGCAAAACTCGACGGTCGTTCACTTCAGTCAAATGACGATTAATATTAATGTATTGAAGAACCCTCAACATTGAACCGTCAATCTGTGGTACAAGTGAACTCTTTATCGCCGGCGAATCGGCCGGGTCTTTCTGCGCTATCATTTCGATAAAATCGATGATCGCGTGTTGGAACAACGGTTGTCTGATAAAATACCTGCCTGTAACGTCCGACCCGGCGGCACTTTAACTACGAGCGCCGTGACACGACAATATGGTATTTTTGCTAATTCATTGACGGGATTTAAGTATGTACTATGTACTTACTTAGCAGCTTTATTTGGTAAAATCTGAATGCATAGAAAATCTAAAACTGTCGGAAGATCTTTAATTTTTTTAATAGAAATATTCAACAAATAAGCTGACGATCCACTTGATGGTAAGTGGCCATCGCCGCCCATGGACACCAGCTACACTAAAGGCATCACTGATGCATTCCACCCAAGAAAAGCGAAGAAAAGGAAAGGAATGAAGGAGAAATTTCAGGTGTTGTCATGCAAAATCTAAACTACAATTGATCAGGATGCTGTATAATATACCTGTAATTTTTAACACTCTTTCATTAGTTTCACTAGTAACTAAGGACTAACAATGGAAAAAATTGTTGGAAGCAAATTTTAACCTATTTCTAATTATCGTATAGAGCATAAAATTTTGTGTTTTCATTTAATATGGATAACAATACAATAATATAGTACCTTGCGAGCTGACATGATGGGAGTTGGGACTTGAATAGTGGAACTCCTCAACTGTTACGAGTAAACCTATTAAGTTTAGGCTCATATGATTTGTTTTGTTGAGTCAAAAATATTTAACTTGGTGTCGAGGGTCTGATGATGGAGTCAGGATCTAGATAAGCAAACTATTGAACTCCTTACAGGGTTTTAGTACACTCATCGAGTTTAGGCTCATGATTTCTTTTGAGGAGTATATATATCTTTTAAGGAGTATATATTGAGGAGTAATATATTGTATATTGTGTTTGGTGAAAGGTGTGTTTTTTAGTTTTCAATACAAAATTTTTATACAGCAAACTAAAAAACACAAAATTTTTGTACAGAAAACTAAAAAACACTCTTTTTACATTTTGTATAGAACTATAATAGATTTATTATACTAAAATTACTAATAGGCATGTTTACAGAGTGATACTACTTTTAGTTTTTGCTGTGCTAACTGTCTATCGAATCTGACATCTGATTATCGAATTGGTATTTATTTACACTTATTAATTAGATACCTATCTATATTGTTTGCAATATCTAATAATATAGACATAATTAATATTTTATCTAAGATAATAGTAATTAAGTAGTGTTTGTTTTATATGTGATATATTCAAGCTGTCACATAAAGGAAGCCCATCAATCTCCATGTAGCGCACAGCTGATGATAGCACAGTGTGAAATTTAAATGCAAGACTGATAATATTAAGATATAATTTACTTCCAGCTTGTGCATGTTTGTGTTTCTGTAAGTTCATTATATTGTATGGTAAATTGGGTAAAAATATAATATTTATTCAATACAATATTGTTATGAAAAAAATGTATTGAAGTATATTATAATTTAGCAGTGTTTATAATTAATCAGGTTATTGTAATTGTAATCTTACTAGTGGTGAAGGTCAGTTATACAGACAGATAGATAATGACAAGCAATTTTAATATTATGACATAATTAAATGATGCAATTAAAGAACAAAGGAGGGTAACCAATATATTTGATTCCTAACTAAATGTTAGTTTTTAACCTTTATTTGTATTATTAAACAATACAAGTAAACAAGGAATTGTATATAATATACTTTAAAGTCCAGTGATTCAGGTTGCAAATTAATTAAGTACAATGACTAATAGTTCTATAGTCAACTATTTTTTCAACATTGGCATAAGATGTATTGTAAAATAGAAACTGGTTATTTTATGACTAGGTAAGCTCAATCAACATAATAATTTAAAAGATAGAGAGCATTAGATACATAGTTTTTGCATTATCTAGCAGACATGTATAACATAATAATAGTTTGTCCAATCTATATAATGTTGTCCACTCTCCTTTGAACAAATATATTTCAGATATATTTTTATTATAAGATTTCAATAAATGGCTATTAAAGTTACGAAGTATAAAGTGATGGTGAATGAATGTAATGTGAATAGTAATGTGAAAATCTTGATTTTGGAAGAAATTGCTTGCAAGCAACCAGGCCATAAATTTTAGTATTATCACCATTTACCAAATATAATAGTGCATGTTTTTTAACATCTTCAAAAAAGGAGGAAGTTTTCAGAATCAGGACTCCTTCATTTATCAACCAATTTGAAACTTTCTGTTTTTATTCAAAGGGGTATGCTTTTCAGATTGGGCCCATGTTTTTCTGATGATGTTATCCATGATATAACTGAAGGAATTCCTTAAATATTATAGGTGTACACACATAGATTTAGATATAAGATTATCGAAGTTAGTTCTTCAAAGTCAGTTATTTTTTTGTAAAAATTTATTTTATATTGGAAATTTCTGATTTGGTGATTTCTTGTTTGGACAAACAATGGAGTTTACTACTTAAGCTAACAGCTATTAATAGTTATAAACTATTGATGACTGATCTAACATAGTAAGCTGTGGTTGAGTTTACACAGTTAATAGAAGGATGTAATCCGTGCTGCCTGGCATCTATCTATTCATAAGACTACCACAACATAAAGATTTCCAATTTGGGTATATTATGATGGCTTAATAATAAAGCCTGTACAAAAGTGAGAAGTCTGCTACTGAATGTAGGAATGTGTTGAGTATATGGTTTGAGGAAGCAGTAACCATTATTAATAATAAGATCCATATAATTATGTCGGCATTAGCATAATATAAAGAGTGATCTGAATGGAAAAACACTGGATTTACAGTGCAGGTCCCAAGACTTGTGGGTTAAAGGCCTACATCAGCTTACTCTTTAGATTTAACCAATTCAACACAACTTACTTAATAATAATGAAATTCTACATTATTGTAGTCTGTCACTCAAAATCACAAAGTTCATCAAAATTTTTCTGAGGTAAGAATAATTTGTATGAATTGATTTAATAAGAATATGATAGTATTATTGTTGTAATTATATAGCTATGATTTTAAAACTAAAGCATTAAAACAGTGAAATCCATGATTTCAATTAGCTGAGAGATTTCAAATCTGAGAGGTGGGTAGTAACAGGTAGGTCAGGTAGTAATATAAAAATAGTCAATTTAGATATTGGAAATTCTCACTGAAAGATAAAAACAGGAATGTTTATTCCCAATAAAGTTTAAATGTTCAATACATTACATATATGTAGATGCACACAGAAATGCAGTTTTTATAGTATCTGTAGAAAAACATTTGTACTCATCTATACTTGAAAACATTACAACAATTAAAACCTCGAATTGATTCCCGAAGCAAAACTAATAGGCACTTTCATTTGCACGCGGAACAAACTGCATACCAGAATACTGATTAGTTTCAAGAGAAAGCTAATCAGGTAGTTACTTTAATTCGTTTTTCTGTTAAACCATTACATGGGTATGTAAATAAAGAGCGCACATTTTGAAATACATGTGACCATGCCATCGATGGCAGTTAGATACGCGGTTAACAGATTTAAAGTCATGGGTGCGGCCATGCGGGTAAACAATTTATGGGAGACGTACCTAACAGCAACAACTTAATATCCTTGGAGGCCTGGAGGCCATCTTCCTTCAGGTTCCTCTCGATCTGTCGGCTCCGGGCAGCCGCCGCGCGCTCCTCAGCCGATTGAGCGCACCCCATGTCGGCAGCAACTCCTGTGCCCTGGCCGCCGTCCGCCCCGACTCCCGAGCCGGGCGCGCTCTCACCGCTCCCTCTGCATACGCCCCGAGCGCGTCCTGCCGCCTCGGTTTCGCCGGACCCACCCTACACAACGTTACCACTAAACACAGAAACCGAACCGACTCGATCACTTTGCACCGCCCAGGCTCGATGTTTTCACACTCTACCACCGAATAATGACCGCACCTTATTAACTTCTACGAATATCAAGCGCACTCTGCAGCGAAACGCGTAACGACAGCGTAAACTTTAATTGATTTTATGAATTCGCTGAGATAATGGCGGCCGGATGACAAGCACCAGCAGCTCCACTCCGTGACGACTGACGGCGACCGCGCCCCGCTCGACTGACGTTCGGCTGCGTTCGGGACTTTTCGCTCCAACTCGCTCACACATGCGTATTATAAATTCACACACGAAAGAGATAGAATATATGAAAATTAAAATTTATAATTTGGTGTGATCAAATTAAATAAAAGTAATATCAAAAATTATATTCATTATTATTCAATTCTATTATGTAGCGTTTTATTGAAATAAAATTACATAGATCTTTCGATATTCTTGTGTTGTTCGGTAGTTTGGGTAAGAGAAAAGGTGTATTATTATCTTAAAAAACGCTTTCGTTATATGGATAGTGTCGGCTAAATATTTTTAACATAAAAAAAATAATTGTAGCATAGCTTATAAATAGCAAAATACAAATTAGCCAGTAATACAATTTACTTTAAAAAAATAAAAATATTTAAAATATTGGACACTAGATGGCGTTTACTGCGTATCAATTATAATGCCCATAAAATAATTGTAATCTACCTATTTTATGTACTACTAAATTAACTGAAGTTCTTATTTCGCTCAGAAATCAAAATGTTTTTAAAGCAATGTTGTTTTAACAATGCATGCAACATATGATTCCAAAATATTCAAAACTCGCTACACTTTGGCGCAATTCCAGTACATACAATATTCATTTCTGAGTAGGTACCTTTATTTTCCGAATTTGATACAAAAGGCAACATTCTCCGACTGTAAATATTGCATCGTATGTTTATAAAAGAACAGTAGTCATGTATGCATATAGGAAACATTATTACACACACATCTAAGTACATGGCGTTCAGAGTAGGCAGTTGAAATGAGCCGTGCTTGAGCATATCCAAATAAATAATTGGGGGAAGAATGAAGAATCTACAACAACCATAACAACTTCTTTATGGAGTAAGTACAATCATAAAATTATCGTGCGTGCTACACACAAGGAATGTAAATCATTGGAACAACTTTGGATCGTGATACAGCTCATCGGGCCCATTCTCTGATTGTTGTCCGTTCTAAATTTACAGTTAGTAGTCCTCCTCAAGGGGAGAGACTCCTGCCCAGTAGTGGGCCATTAATGGGTTGATGCCAGCCAGCCAGTCATCTACAGAATTTGTTACTAGTGAGCTAGCGACCAGTAACATGTTAAATAAGATGTACCTGGAACTCCCATGGGAACGGCATACATAATTGCTGATTACGTACATTTCACATTTTTTATGTTTGTAGCTGACATACGAGCTGATGATCCACGATGGTAAGTAATCACCGTCACGGAAGAAAGAAGAGTGAAAAAGAAAGAAAGAACTGGCTCCCAAGAGTCCCACCATACCCTCAACGGGAACACTCTGAATCTCTTGGCAGCCGAGTCTAGCAAGAGGGTGGTAGGAATAGCCAACCAGGCACTCCACATCCTTATAATTATGACCTTACCACCTAGTGGGCCGGCTTTTGTCCCCTCTTATAACTCCCTTGCATGTCGGCACGGGATTGATAATACTTATTGTGTTATATTTACCACTTACCATATCAGCCTTCTATAAATCAGTATGTCTAATCGTCTATTCTGATGGATAACACTAGCCCACTATAAGGTTCTGTTGTTCCGTTGTTAGAGAAGCCGACCGTACTCGATTAAGAAAAAGTCTAGTCTGGTGGGAACGGAGATATTAGGATCATCCTCCATTACATCCAGGATTGTTTCGCCAGCAACCTGGGTGGAAGATCACCAACTCAGAGACAAGCAGTGTCAGTCAAAGCAGCTAGAGGTTACTTTCATATTCTGTCACATAAATTCCTGCCCCAGCTGGGAATCGAACCCGGAGCCCAGCGCTTCGAAGGTAGACTCATTATCAACTGGGCTACAGGGTGGTCTGAAGCCGTATTTTTACTAAATCCTTCGTTTAAACTTTAAAGTTAAAGGAAATGAATTACGAAATAAAAAATCAATACTCTCATGTTGTTGATATTGTCGACGTTGATATGCCTTAATTCTAATTGAAACTTGAAACAATATTAATTTTCTCGAGCTTGAAGACGATGTGAGCAACATCAGAGTTATGCGAATCGTGCGATCAATTAACAACACAGATATTAAAATATTTTGACCTTCGGGTCTAATTGTAGTTCTTTGTTTAAAGTCATTGTATAGACCTGATATTATACTCGTATAATCTTTTTTTCTGTTCTATAGTAAACGGTACTAAAAATTGATTTTACATTTACTAGAAGCCGTAGTTATAATGTTGCTTTCAAATTATTCTAATTATGCAAGGGTAGGTATTTGTTTTTCATAGGAATAAAGTTCATAGTTCCATCAGTCACCACCACCAGTCATCACCAGTTCAGTGGTTCATCTATTACCAACCCACAATAGGGCATAGAGTAAGAGGTATTTTCCTCTACAGAAATGGAACAGTACAGAATAGACCTCCAGCGAGCGCAGGTCCATACTCTGCGCCAACTTCTGATATAATTTATTTTTGCAAGTGCTTGCCTAATGTGTATATTTATAAACTCGGAGAGGCTGAAAAGCAAAATCAAGAAAGCAACAAGCGGAATCTGACAATATCGCTGCGGCTCGTAGCGTGCCGGCGTGCCGCGAGCGGGTCCAAAGTCGATACAGCTCCGAGGGTGCGCGCGCAAGTCACCTACAACGAGAGGGAGGAAGGAGCAGGAGGTTACCGAGGAGCAAGAGCTTGATGTCCTTGGCCGCCTGGATGCCATCTTCCTTGAGGTTCTTCTCGATCTGCTTGCTCCTTGCGATGGCAGCGCGCTCCTCGGCGGACGAAGCACAGCCCATGGCGATCGCGCGCACGGCCTGGCTCGCTACGCGCGGCAGCGCCGTGCTCCGTGCATGCTCTCGGGTCGTCGTCGCGCGCAGTTGGCGCCGCGCACGCGCTCGGTCGCGCACGCGTGCTCTGGGTATTCGGAAGCGGAAGGCGCGGGGAAGCGCGAGACCGTCACCCGGTCGAGAGCTCAGCGTGCACCGAGAGTAGCCCCGGGGCGCGAGGGACGGCGGTGGCGGTGGCGGCTCGAGGTGACGACGCGGCGTGGGTCCGCGGACGAATGACGAGTTGCGCTGCCAGTCGGGAGCACAGTGCGCACGCCCGGCGCCCAGCTCCCCCAATTAATAACACCCTACGTACATTTCAACACCCGCTGGCGTTTAGTTCAGACTGCATATGAAAAGCACACAAATAAAGTGATTGCACTCCTAATCATAGGTTGAAATATAGGTTCTGGACAGTTGTATGCTGAGGTTTTGCATATAACTCGAAAATATATTTACCTAGAATAATATAAATAGTACACAGACGATATAAATGATACAATATTGAAGGAAAATAGGTAGATAAAGTAAGGTAAAAAGAATCTCAAATTTGCAACCGAAGACTATTTTATTGCTTCCACAACACCGTTATAATCCTATCAAAAGTCAACAATAACCACCTCATACTCCTAAAAATTGGGCTCTGTGCCTCTATCGCTCCTAAAATTCAACACCAGTACTCATCCTGTATCACATGTTGCCAGAAAAGATAGGACAGCTAACGGGCTACATAGCTTACCATCAGGCATGTTTCTCTACTGGAAATAGCCAGCAAACGAGCTGAAGATCTACGTGATAACATCGGCAACACCAAAGGCATCACTGATGCGTTGCCGGCCAAGAAAGAAAGAAGAAAAAGAAAGAAAGAACTGGCTCTCAAGCCCCCAGCCGGAACACGACAAGTCGTTTGGCGGCTGACTCATGCTCAAGGGTGGTAGCTATCTAGGCGAATAATAATAATAGTAACATGGAGAAATAATAATAGTAACAATGGTATTAATTAACATTTAAAATCAATATTACCAATATAATCCCTCCGAGGGGCCCTACCACCAGCGGGCCGGATTTAGTCACCTCGTTTATTCTTATTCTAAAGTCGCCTCTTACGACACCCATCCTGCGTGTGATTGGGATTAGTATTCTAAGCCACCCCAATACGGATATAGTTAATTATACTCTAACCAAAATTAACACTTTAAAGACAAATATTTCGCAAACGGACCCCTAATTCCAAAAATGGTCCTAGAAGACCCATATGTAATATACAAATTTGGAAAATCTTTTCAACAGCTGTTCGTATTGTCGATAATCCCAAACTAACAGACGGTTTCGAATCGCTGGGATTACGAAGAAATTTTCTGCCGCCTGCATAGTTGGGGAATGTTCTGAAGTACTGTTTAATTTAATATTACCAAATTACAGCTTTCTAATAGCACTAAGGGTCTCGGTGCTTTGCTTCGGACATACGGATAGACGGACGGATGACGGACATTGAGAGACTATAAGGGTTCTGATTTTACTTCGGAACCCTAAAAAACGTGTCTGTGTACTTATGTACGTTAAGAAGCTATACTTCTTGGGCGTAACAGAACAAAAATAGCTAAAGATTTCATCTCGTATGCCACAACTCTTTGTTTGTAAAAGGAATCAATTATCAGTTTTACTTTCATAATATAAAAATATTATATACGCGCCAAAAGAAGTATAACTTCAAAACGGAATATTATTATATTATTATTAGGTATTATTTATTTATAAACGAGCAGCTAAGCTGATGTGTCTATATTGATTGTGCTGAAAAATCATTTTTGCTGTAGTGATATCTTCTCTGTTTTCAACCAGTTATCGAGTCGGTATTTAAATTCATTGATTGAAGGAGAGGAAACAATTTTATCAGGTAACTTGTTCTATTTCCAAGCCACTCTATTGCTTAGGAATTTATTTGCAGCTATTTTACAGTTCGGTGCTCTATACAATTTTATTTGGTGTCATCTGTATGTTCTTCGGTTAGGAATATAGGAAATTATTTTATCATCGCCCGCGCCATCTTCACTTGACCTCCTTGTCTTGAATCGAAAACTATTTTAAATCACTCTGTGGTCTATCACTTATTAATCTATGACCTCTTCTATCCGGTTGACAATGTCAAAGTCAAATCTGTGAAAGCTGTCAAATCTTAATGTCTAGCATTTTGAACCATGGATATATTACTCTAACTGGATAAGTAACTTTGTAGAGGTACCTGTGGACGGATGACGTCATAACCGAAGGACTATTTTTCTGTGTCCATGTTATTTGATGTTATCTATAGTCCCAGGATATATCATTCGATTATGATTTTTATAATTATATAAAAACATCTAAGATTAATATCAAAAGTAAAATAAGTGTGGTAGTTTGCAACACTGCGCAAAAATTTTAATGCAATGTGGCGATTACGGTCATCGGGGATTTGTGAAGACTGTGGTCATCGTTTTTGTTTGTGTTGTTTAAAATGTGGTGCTGTACTGTTGTCAATTATCACTGAGAAAATTACAATAAAAACAATTGCAATGTTTTAAATTCAGTAATTTTGAAGAAATTTTAACATAACTTTTCTCGTAGTAATTTAAGAAAAATTACCAATAGAAAACATTTTGAAGAACCATATCAAAATAGGACATAATTTTTCTAAGCGTGGACAGCCTACATTATGAAGGACAACCTCAATCCGAATTGTGATTGGTCGAATAATCCTTAAGATATGACGTCATCGAATTTCAGGTACCTCTACAAGGTCAATGATCCAGATAGAGAAATATATCCATGTTTTGAACATTGTATCTTTTTTCACAATTTTGTCAATGTCAAATTGTTAACTGTCATGTCATCATAACAACAATGTCAACAATCATCAACAACAAATTAACAAAAAGTTAAACAAGCAAGTTGTTAACGAGTTTTCAAATCAAACACATAATGGATTCTGTTTCTGACGAAGAAATTGAAAACTTCAAGTTGTGGAAAGGGGTACCGGGAACTATTATTCTCATCAATGCTTTTGGTAACTCCAAGTATAATACATTTCCTATTGCACATGCTGCGACATGTCGTTTGATACGGCAATATCTACGCTTATCTGGCTCGCACAATATAAGTGTTTGCATTTATGGCACTGAAGAAAACACTGCTAAGGGTTTTGATTCAAAAAGTGTCATTGAAATATTTCCTCTGACCACGCCTACTTTAGCGGACTTTAAAAAACTACGAAGCTTTGATATATCATCATACTCGGAGGCTAAGGAACTAAAATTATCAGATGTGCTTTGGCACTGTAGTAAAACATTTTCGAATTTTAAAAAGCAGCTTTCAGGCCGGAATATTATAATGCTGACAGAACTCCGCAATCCTCCCATTGCTACCGATCATAAACCAACTTTAAAAAAAGTTATGGATTTAGTAGACTCTAATGTCGATATTAAAATTATCAATATATCTGATGAGCCGTACCAAATGGATCCCTTTTATGAAAACT
This sequence comes from Thymelicus lineola, assembly GCA_963932265.1. Classification (NCBI taxonomy): domain Eukaryota; kingdom Metazoa; phylum Arthropoda; class Insecta; order Lepidoptera; family Hesperiidae; genus Thymelicus; species Thymelicus lineola. The sequence continues at coordinate 4,338,711 of OZ010700.1, read as the reverse complement.
TCTTGATTGAGGTCAATAAAGGGCCAGATTTCAAAGCCCCACTCCCCATGTGGGATGTTAAAGAGATAGAAAAAATAATGCATCAAGAGTCTCATCGCCACCTAGCTATTGCAAAATTAGATTTTGAAATTGGCAATGGATTCTGCATTGGTGTCGGTATTTATAGTTTGTTGAAAAGGAGTGGTTATACACAACAGAAGCATTCCTACTTGAATCGTGACACCAATGCTCTAGTCACAAATGTTACAAAAACCTTGAAAGTAAGTATGGCTGATGAAACAGAGGAAGGCAGTGAGGAAGGTGCACCAAAAGAAGTTCCCGTCCTTAAAAATGAAATCCTTCATTATGTCGAATATGGTGGTGAAAAAGTTGAATTTACGGACTCTGAAGTGAAAAAAATAAAAAATCCATTTGGTTCACCCATGATAAAACTTCTCGGATTTAAACCTGCTGCAATAATGTGTAAAGAAAAATGGTACCATAAAATGAGTTATTTTTTATTTCCAAATGAAGCATCTATCGAAGGTTCCATTGTTGCATTTAAAGCATTACATCAAGCTTGCACAGAGATGTCTATGGTCGCTATCTGTGTGCTCTGCACCCGAGTCAACTCTAAACCAGTAATTGTTGCACTCTCCCCAACCTCCAGGCCCTTGGGCCTCGACGTAGAAGTTGGATTTGATGTAATCATCATACCTTTTGTGGAGAGTGTAAGAAATCTTACAAATGTTACTGAGGATGATGATAATGACAATGTGGATGAAGCAAGCAAGTCGGTGATGAGGGACATACTAAATAACATGAAATTTGATTACAAACCTGATTTGTTTGAAAATCCAACACAACAGTCACGTTACATGGCTTTAGAAACTATAGCACTTGAAGATGAAGAATTAGATACATTTGTTGATACAACTCAACGTGATCCAAAAGTATTTGAAAATATCAGGGAGGACTTATTTGAAGAAATATTTGGACCTTTTGGAGCACTGGCTATTAAAAGACCAGCTAACACAAGCGAGCCTGGCGGGAGTAAAAGAACAAAAGTAGAAGACATAGATGAAAATTTATTAGCAAGTAGAATTAACTCTCAACAAGTAAATAAATATAATGTAGCAGAGTTAAAAAATATACTTAAATATAAGGATATCACAGGCTTACCGGCTTTAACAGGGCTTAAGAAAGCAGAGCTAGTTGAACTTGTCTATAGACATTGTCCAAGTGCTTGATTGAAGATTGGGCTAAATAAAAACTATTTTTTTATTAATAAATTGTCTATTCTTAAATATACAAGGATCCATCAGCAGGGCCCAGGTGGTGTATGCCAATTAACAGAGCGTCCACGAGTGTCCATACTCCAAGACCGCCAAAGCTGAATAATTTCCCAATACCTTCTTGCCAATGACCAAGGTAAAACCTGTCCGCTCCAAAACCACCCAATGTCAGTGCCAAAATAAGAGCAGTTCCCCATCTAGTGCCAGCTGTCCATGAACACTGGATTTGTTTCAGAAACTTTCTCTTGCCTAAGCAAATAACATCATCAGATACCGTACAATTGGTTCTGAAATAAAAAATATAAAATTAATTCCTTCTTCAATACAAATAATGTGAATTCAGATAATGTAACAGCAAAAGTTAATAAAACTTTAATTCAATTGGATATAATTTCAAATCTCTTGGCTATTCTTATGGTTCAAAAATAAATATTGCCAAGACATTAATCTATACTAATATTATATTATAAAGAAGAAAGATTTGATTGTTTGTTTGCATTGAATAGGCTCCAAAACTACCGAACCAATTTGAAAAATTCTTTTACTGTTGGGAAGCTACACTATCCCCGGGTGACATAGGCTATTTTTTTTACCATTTTTCCCGAAGCGAAGCGAGGGCGATTTCCTAGTGAATAATATAATTACCAATTACACGTACATGTAAAACTTTGTAGGTGATGCTAATGAATTGCAGCTAGCTTTCTGTTCACAACGGTGCTCCCATTTTTCAGTTTGATAACAAAATCTGCACATAGCTGTCCTGTTGAATGTTTTAGATCCCTGAAGAAATAAAAAAAACATTTGTATATGTGTGTACTTCTATTAGCAATTCTTTAAAAACAACATAAACAAAAATTATGTATTAGTGCATTTCAAGAAAATTTTGTTAGTGATAATCTTTCCTTGAAGATTAAATTTATTACTACTTATTTACGAACAGCTGTAGTAATATTGACATTCTACTATTACATTTATCTGACTTGAATATGTCATGGAGATTAATAAAGGATAAAGGTAGTTTGATCACAAAGTTGTACAGTTTGCCTAATAAATAATAACATATTATGTTACACTCACATTACAAATTATTTTTGGTTTAACCACACATGAATAGTTGTAAAATCCGCCGTAGCGACAATCTATACTTCTGTCGCAAGTTATACAGGGATAGTTCAATGTGGAACAGTCCGATACATTTTCCTTATCAACTGATATACAGCTCTTTAAGTATTCATCGTTCCCACTAAAATTTACTCCTTTATCACTCGTGTCTTCCTTGCTTTTGCTTTCTTTGCTATGAATATCCATTTCATTATTTGCTAAAAACCGAAGGATATATAAATATATATTTCACTAGCCATTGTATGATATATAAATGTTTTATTTTATTACATGAACTACTTACCCATATCTGTTATATGAATGGTGTTGAATATAACTAAAAGAATTAGAACGAAGCAGTCTCTAATACATATCTTCATAGGTAGAATCCTCGGCATTGTTGCACAAATATCAACATTCGACAGGCTTGATTAAATCAAAAATAATACATGGGCAAAGTTCACATTTTTGTTTCAAAAGCAATAATATGAGCTTAGCTAAGTATTTTTTCTATTTTCATTTTAGAATTATTCTCACAGCTCACTTTCTCATTCGCAGATCAATGATCATATTTATTTTTTACTGACAATTGACAGCGTTTGTCAGAGTGACAGATGTCAAATTAACTTGCCACTTCGGTAAAGTGCGTTTCCAAGAAATTTTTAAATACAACTAGACTCTAAGCTTCGAGGACCTACCTGACATCTACCTGAAGACGATGATAATATAGTAAATTTTTCTACAGTGTCAGTGTGTAGTTAATTAATGTTTTTTTACATCTATAGTTCTAGAATATATCGCACCCTGAGTGGAAAAAAGGCATAAGATGAAAATTGCAATTTTACAGAACAAAAAATCTGTTAAAATATCAGTAAGTATTCAAAAGAAATTTACATTACGATTTCTTGTACAAAACCGTCGAGATTAATGATAAAAAATTGAGCGTATGCAGCTTTTGTCACTCTGTGCTTTTGTTGTCCCTTTTTCCAATCATATTAATAACAAAAATTCAGAGTAACACTACTTAAGCTTTTTTTCCACTGAGGGTGCAAACTCAACTCAGTCTAAAATATCTCAACTCTGCGATGGCCAAAAGTGTGGTGGTTACAAACTGTGATAAAACACTGGGAACACAGAAATCAACCTCCGTAGCATATTGTAATTGTAATAATGAATCGATTTACAATCAATCAACTTACGATGCACGACCTTTTTGGTACAGGCATAGATATAAACAAGAGATCGCTTAAAATGCAACACACTCATAGTCAGTCCCAGGATTCCGTGTCGTGGGTATCACCTACATCTTAAAATAAGATATAGAGCAAAAAGTTAATTGTTCTAAGCAACTGAACCTTTTCAAATCAATGAAAATCATCAAAACAAAGTCTCAAAAATACTCTGCAATAAAAAGTTTAATAATTGAAATCGTAACAATCATAAATTCATTTAAATACTTAATAATTCATTCAAACATTCGGCAAACTTTGGGAATCTAACTGACTTCTAGTGTTTCCGTCAAGGACAAACTTCATCGTATTTTCCTCTGTAATGGTGGACAGATCTGGTACAGCGCATGTAATGGGGAATATATCTTGCAAATTGGCCCCACACCCTGAGACAGTAGATATATTTGAAGCAATATCGATATTATTTGTATTCGAAGCCTCGTCTTCTGATAAAAGGTACCACTTGGAAACTCTGTTTTGGCTTGTATTATTTGGATTAGAAACTTCATCAGACAAATCATCCGTTAAGAGGCTGTTTACTGGAGAAATATTTGTCGCGGGGCTTTTGAAAATGGAACTATTCTCGTTTGAATTGAACTGTGAAATCTCGGTCTCTGCAATAAAAAAAAATTACCACAGGTAATGTAATATAGGATAAGTAAGATAACGGTATAGAGATATTTTAGATTTTAAAAAGTAAATGAGACTAGATTTTAACCACCATCCTTATAAATTTTCTACACCATGTATCCAATGGTACCAAGAAAGCTACGCGATCCAGGCAATGGAGGCATAATAATAAGGTAGACTTGTGCTTCATAATATAAAAATCATAATCATAAAAAATCGTAAGAAAAAAAAAGAAAATGAAGCTTTATATGCCACTGCGTGTCTATTACGGAAATGTGAATACAAACTACATATCTCACCTGTGTATAAATTCGCCGCATCCTGTGCATTCTCACAGCATATATCTGATAACTTATGTTCAGTTGTTAGCGAAGCACTTCTCATTCTTCTTGCGGGGAGTGAATTTGAATTCAACGATATCACGGACATTGCGTTATCATCGATAATCTCCACGCTGTCGCTAACACATTCATGCGCTTGAAGACAAGTATCAGAATGATTGTGTATCAGATCAACACTATCATCAAGTCCTCGAAGAAAAACTCCCGATTCCATGTCATTAATTCCACTGTCCGCTTGCAATTTACTTTCTGAACTGTATTTATTCTTTTTTGTTTTAGGTTTTAATATTTTTACTTTTATAACATCCTTTTTCTTTCTAAGCCGGTCTGGACTTTCGTTGACATCAGTTGTGACGTCATTATTGATATTGTCTACATCCGTGACAATCAGCACGGGTGGTGGACGAGATTTTTCAATGCCACAAGATGCAGTATGTTCTTCTTCGACTTGTGATTCACCATTATTTTTAGAATTTTGTTTACTTTGCCTCTTTCGTGGCGTTGAGCAACGCTTTTTTGCTCTTGTTTTACGTTGTTTCTCAGGTTCACACATCTCCATCTTACTTTCTTTGCACTCATTTTTTTTATTAATTTGATTTGCTATTTTTTTAGCGCTCTCCAATAGTAGGTTTTTAAGTTTCTGGTGAATGGATTCGGATAATGTTGGCTCGTCTATATTAACTGCACCGACTTTTGTTAGCAACGTATCAGATAATACTGGAGAAGTTTCCGGTACATTTAAACTAAAATGACATTCCATTTCGTCATTGCGGCTTTCCTGGAGATCACACTCCTGTTCCATTAATGGTACGGACATGTCAACGTCTACAGCCATGTAATCATTAAGCATGGTCTGCTTCGCTTCTTCATGGCTGTCTTCAGGCATATCGATATCTTTGGTGTTGTCTAGTTCATTTCTACTTATCGATAATTTTTCAACAATCGATAGTACTGGGGAAAGCGGTAACGTGACATTTTTTGAGTATTTAATGAAAGCTGGACTAAGACTATTACTTTCATTTACATTGAGGGAACTTTTTTCAGTAGGCAAATCTGATGCGTCATCACTTTTATTCATGTTGTCTATGATAGGACTTTTCTCTTCTATCACTTCGAGATGTTGAATAGAATTTTGTCTTTCAGAAAACAAATTCTGATATGATTCTGATCTATAAACTTCGGTATTTAAACTCGAACTTTGCTGGCTCGCTGATTTAAGTGGAGCAGTTACGTAAGAAAGATTTGAATCACTGGATATATCTTCATGTACATTCGGTTGGCGTTTTCTTCTATTTACTCTTTGATTAGCCGCCCGACCTCTATTTAAAACGGTTAGGCTCAATTTTCTTTTTTTTCTTAATCCAATACTCAGATTGCTGTCATCGGTATCTCGATAGCCTTGACTGCTTTCAATGGAGTTGATTGATATGTTATCGGGTGATGAGAAAATTCTTGCAGTCTTGATTGTGCTGAGGGGAAAATAAAATGAAATAAGAAAAACTAGTGCAGGTGTGAATCAAGCATAAAGAAGCAGAAGCTAAAGTGCATTATTTTTTATGTTGTGACCGCATTGTATAATAGATCTTTTCATAAAATGCCCGACCCTCTCATGAAACTTATGCCATGCATGGTTGAAAACCGTTTAACGACGACGATTAACTATTAAGTTCATGAAAAGATCGGTCACTTTATGAAAGGCTTGATTCTACAACGAGGCCACAACATAGATACAACATGTGCCAACAGTAATGGAAGCAGGGTCACGAATACAATAAAATAAAATTAAAAAATATAATTTATAAATGTACTCACCATATGATATAATAGTGTCTGTAGATATTAAGATTAAGTAACTATTCATTATTTTAATTGAGTAGAATACTTAAGTAGAATACTACAGATAAATACTACAGAAGTTAAAGTAGGACTTAGGATAAAAAAATGAGTTTTTTTTTTAAATTTTATATAAAAATATTTGTAGTGTTTCAATAATATTAAGAACTATTAATTAAAGTTAAATATATATATTTTTCTTATATATTATTGTAATAGTAAATGCTCCATAAATGAATAAGACATACAGTTTCTGAACTATTTATTTTTATCATGCCTGCTCCCATTTACAGTTAAAATTTCTCATGAACACAAAAAAAATCTTAGTGCATTTAACAACTGCTTTTAAAAACAAAATAATATAAATATTAGAACACTGTTGTAATTCCAAGATTGAGAACTAGGACGTGAGAACGCTTAAAATACGTAGAGGATTACAAATACATACGGCAAATATAATCTGTATAATCTGTATACATACGGCAAATATAGGTCATAAGACTACGTGTGTAGACATAACATGTGCATGACAAGTACATTTAAATGCACAATAATTTTATTGTTTTCATGACGAAAGTAAAGTACAACCATGATAATATAAAATGCATTTAAATGCGTAAAAGGCGTGAATAAGTTGATATGTTGCAATGAGTACTATTAAATGAGCCAGATAAAAGCTAAAGCCCTAACATTGAAGTATTATTACTAGCGTATAGAACCGACACCGCGAATACCATCTATGTCCCAATGCATTGGCACCACGTGGCTTCAATCTTCAATGGATTCGTTCGATTTTGAAAGGAGAACCGGGAATCAATTTTGAAAATTGAACTTCCCGGGCGGGACACACATTTTGTTCAAGATGTCTGTTCTATGAGATTATACTTTAATAGGCCTTAATGCTAAATATATTTTGATGAATTTAGTTTCAGTTTTTTAAGTACAAATATGTACGATTTATTTTTAACTTTTTAAGTTAATCATGGAATCACTTGCATTGCAATGATTGTGTTGTTCTAGAAAAATTGTTTAAAGCAAGTTAGATAAAGAGTAAGTGTAATAATACTTCAATACTTGTTTGAATTTTGTGGTTGATAAATAATCACAACCATTTATCAAGTATTTTAGTAGTAGATGATGGTACAAGTAATGTTTAAGTATAACTAAAATAAAAAAAAGGAATAAATACAGTAACTACAATGTAGAATAGATAACAAAACAGATAAATTCAGAAGAAAGACTTACTCCAGGTCAATATGTCAACTTATTCACGTCATGATTTAATAACATTATGTATTAATAATAACATAATTCATATAATATAATATTTTGTAACTTCTTTGATTGTAGAGTATCTATCTATATTTAAGGAGAAATTTGTTCATTCCACAACAAAAAAAAGTATTTGAGCGTCTTTCCATAATTTGATGAGTTATTTCGAAATATAAATCGCAGACTTAATTCAAACTTCCTTACCACATCATGTCGGCAAATAATACGATATATTATGCGTAATTAACCACTTACAGATTATCTTAAATGCAATCAGCAAATGAGCATCGAATGATCAGCAAATGAAATTAGTAGTCATTTCAGTCAATTTCACATAATTAAAATTTCATATCTTATAATTTGAATCCGAGTCTCATTTAAACATACTAATGATTTTCAAAAATATCGTCTTCATGACGTCGAAATATATTTACAACAGGTATGTTATTTAAATGACTATTATGTGTACCACTGTGGATTTTCTAACTTTCTAATAAACTGTATTAAAAAGTCAAAAACAGTATTAAAGATACTCCCAAGTTTATTTTTATACTCGGTCCATTCTTTTCCACAACAGGACACCCTCATACATGACATTTCATAGTTTTTATAATTACACACTATATTTACATTCGAAATGTTCAAGTAATAGCCTTCGCACTTAAGACTTATTACTTCAAGAATATTGAATATTTTAAATCTAATTTGTATACCCACACAGTAGCGACGTTCGGTGCAATAATTTCATAATCATGCAAATTTTGTGAATAGCTTTCTGATAGCGAGTGGTAAGTCCATATTTATTTAAAAAATAACAATGAATATTTTCAGAGATTCACAGATATTATATAAAACACATAATTATCATGACATGTAATATAATATATAAAATTCGAGAAAACAACTACATAGAAGAACTCTGGAACGTCGCTACCGCGTGCTATTTAACGGTTCCAATAATCTATCTAGGAAAATCCATACCTCTGGTTAAAAGAAAATATTTGTGCCAAAGATGCATTTGTACATAAAAAATATAGATACATATTTTACCAAAGATTAGTAGATTAAAGGATAGATAGATTAAAGGGACCTTTAATTAGATCTTTACATCAAAAGTATTACCATCAGGCGCGGATACAAAATGTACTATGTATGTGTAATGTACTATGTATGTACAAAATACTTATTTACTTCCATTTAAAAATATAGTAGGTAGATTAGAAAATAAGAACATTATACATATACCTATGAGTTTGCTTTTAAAATGCCACAAAAATATGTCACCTGAATGAAAAATGAGCTTGAAAATCCCTTCCTTAGTGGATGCCTACGTCATAAGAGGAATACGTCTGCGAAATTTTAAGTTTCTAGCCTTAAGGGTTTGGCCTGTGCGTTGATACATCAGTCAATCACTCTTGCCTTTTATATATTATATATATATCATATATAGATAGATAGATAGATAGATAGTTTAGTCAATGGTGTATCCGCGCCTGGTTACATTTCAATATTCGTTTACTAAAACAACTCTAACTTACTATTTCCTTTTAGTTGTTGTTGCCGTTTTCCTAGATGCCCTATTCTTGGGAGACGGATGAGGCGGAGAGGGGAACTTATATTTGATGCTCGAATCATCATCTTCCAAGGCGTTCCTGCTGGATTTTCTAGTGTTCCTCCCCTTATTAGTAACATTCTCGATTGTTTCTTTTTCTGTAACTAAAATTGGATGTGTACTTTAAAATGTGTATCAAAATAAATAATATTGATTTTTTTATGTGGCCTCTTTTCAGTGATTATATAATACAATATTTTTAATATCTGAGTTATTATGCCTGTAGTCAGTAAACTGCAAAGTTAAAAACGCAATGATATTAATATAATGCAACTAATGCAACAACTAAATTGCTAATGAATTAAAAAAATATTTAAACATCTTTTTTTAATTATATTAGATCCATTGCAGTTATGCAATAAAAGTTAATGCTATTGATGTATGATTTTTTCCAACGATTGATGCTGTATTAAAAAATTAGGTATATTTCGTGCCTTTAAATTACTACAGTATTCGCAGTATTTCACTGCACTCGTTAACATATTGCGCGCTCACTCGGACTAACGTCTTAGCTCTAAGTGCGAGTGAGCACGCAATATGTCTGAATACAATATACATCATTACACATTCCATAGACAATGTGTGCTACGTTACAGGCTTCGGCTTAGTTTAGGCACCAGATCTCCCACATATTGCAAACTCCAGAACTCCTTATATTATAAAGAGATAACTGTATTACCTATTTGTGGGGATGAATAAACTATTAATATTAATAATCTAAAATTTTAACAAAAAAAACCGATATCAGATGAATATCCTTTCCAATAAAAAAAAGAATCATCGAAATCGGTTGGCGTGATATTGAGTTATTATTCGTCCATTTGTCGCGCACATACTTAATGCAAATTCAAAACTTATATGGTTTTCTCATGGATGCCATCGTCAGATCTCGCTCAAATTTAGTGGGACTACATGACGAGCACCAGCTTTCGATTAAAAAAAGAATCATCGAAATCCCAGTCGAAAGTTCTGAGATGACAAACATAAAAAAATACAGTCGAATTGAGAACCTCCTCCTTTTTTTGAAGTTGGTTAAAAAAACATACCATTCTTCTTCGGCGTCCTAGACTGTCTGGTGACGATATTCGCGTCGCTGGCCTCCTCGTTCGGTCGAGAATATCTCTTTGGCGGCGACGACGTACTGTCCACTTTGTTACCAGTCGCCGACATCCTTGGTCTGCCTACTCTCCTAGAAACAAGTTTCCGGTAAGTTTATGATGTAGCGAATAGCTAATACCATTAGAAACCGGCCATTCAGTAACAAACCGAACGGAACAGATTGTCCAGATATATAGTTTGTCGAGTAAATATGGAAACATCTCAATTTTAATAAACTTAAAAATCAGATAGGGATAGGGGATAGGATGAATGTTTATTCATCTGACGCATTATACCTACTAGGTTGAATATCCGACATTCGTACACCGCGCTTTAGTAAAAACATATTACGAGTCATCCATCCATCCATCCATCAGCCCTTGGAGGTCCACTGCTGGACATAGGCCTCCCCTAACTTGCGCCACTCTGACCGGTCCTGAGCCTTCTGAATCCAGCGGATGCCCGCTGTCTTCTTCAGGTCGTCGGTCCATCTTGTCATTACGAGTAAGTATGAATATTAACTTTGGCACTTAACTCAGACATCTCATTGTAAATGTTAAAAGAGAATCAACCCCTTTACGTCGAGTCTCTTTACGTCGAGTCTATGAGCCTATTGTGGTTTCATATTTTGTTTCATATATTATAGTTTCATATTTTGAAGTACAGTCAGGTTCAAATATTTTATATGTTATTGTATTGGAATCTACTGAATTACTTAAAATAACTTATTATCTTTTAAAAAGTATATAAACCATTAATATACTAAAAATGGCCCCTTGGTAATTTTACATAAATTAAGTACCTACAGCAGTATTTAGACATTGCGTCAGTGTGACACATCTCATTGTTAATCTAGATATCTCATTGTATGGCTGTTTCAAAATTCATTACACTGTGGCAATAGTTAGAATAGGTACTGTACGAAGTCAATTTATACAGATCAACGATAACACATACCTTTTAGTAACGTGTGTGTCGCCTGTATCTTCCTGTGCGCTTTCAGCTAAATCTCTTTCTTGTATTTTCTGAAAAATCTCCTCTTCAATTTTATCTAACTTTTCATTCACATCTAGAAAACAACAATTATTTTTTTAAATTTTATTGTCAATTTAATTTATTTGCCTTTAGATATAAATAGATATCATTAGAAAAATATGAAAACAATCGGGCAGCATACCCTTTTGAACAAAAGAAGAATCTTACAAACTGGTTGATAAAAGAAAGACTAACTTTAGGAAAGTTACATTAACAAAACACAATGGAATTGAGAACCTCATTTTAAAAGAGTCTTACAAATCGATTCATATTTTTTTTTGTGAGGTTACATAAAAAAAGTAGAACTTTCTTAAGCGTCGGAAGCTTTTATGCCAACCGAGAGTCTCCGACCTGGTTTAACAACTGCTGTCTTATGGTAACAGCCGATACCGACGGCTTTACGTGCCCTACGAAGCATGGAAAACGCTTATACGCCACACTTACCCTCTTCCAAATTCACAGTAGAGAAGGGTGTGGAGTCCCGGCTGATCTTTTGTTTCTTCGGTGTCTGGAGCCCGCTGCGAAGCCCGCGTGGGGGCGTGTGGAGCTCCACACTCCACTTGCGGGACGATTGGGGCGCTTCGGGCGCTTGGGGCGGCCGGGGGGGTTCCGGAGGCTCCTTGTGCAGCATCTCCACCACCTGCCCCAGCACCGGTTGGAGGTGGGTCCAGTGCCCTTCTAAATGCACTCTCTGAAATTCACATAAATAAAAAACGCTACACACTCATATATACTGGAACACATATTATTATCCTGTTGTGGGTGCCAGGGACAACACAAAGGCAAGAACACACACCCAGACACACCCAGAAAATCGGTTAAATACCTAGTTTAGGAGTCCATCGCGAACAAACAACGTGACACGTAATTTACATGTATATAATATTAAGATATCACAAATGCTCACCTTATTGTCTGTCCTGAATTCTATTTTAACTGTCTTTAATTCATCAGATTGCTCCTTTTTCTCTGCCTCTTTAACATTTTCTTCCACACCTTACAAACAAAAAGGTTAAATTAGAAGTTAGAACCTACTATACATTTTTGAATTTTAAATTAGCCATAAAACATACGCTTACTTTTCTCGATAACTTCTTTAGGTCGTTCAACAACTGTTGGTGGTACCCTGTAGAGCATAAAATATTCTGTTATTAAAGTTTTTATGTAACAAGTGACAAGATTTTATATGCTTTTACTAAGTTAGTGTATTATAGTAAGACTAATATCGCTTCTTACCATCAGGTGGCATTGTAGTGAACCATTAACTTATAAAAAAAGTAAATCGTACTAATATTATAAATGCGACTTTGTTTGTTCATTTGAATCATTATTTGTTTTCGTTTGAATCATCATCACGTGCTAACCGTTCTACCGATTAAAGGTCGTAGCTGACTTATACGACACCGCTCCCATCCAACCGAAGTATGAGAATTCAAATATAAACTTAAAATCGTGCTCTGTAGGTACAACTATTGAGTGGCAAGGTTGCGGTTAGCTTGCTTCCCGCGCGCGGGCTGCAAATTTTTGTTGTTACTGTAAAGTGCACCTACAGAGCACGATTTTAAGTTTATATTTGAATTCTCATACTTCGGTTGGATGGGAGCGGTGTTGTATAAGTCAGCTACGACCTTTAGATGAAACTTAGCATACCGACAGACCTGACTTAAAAAATAGAGTATATTTTATCCCGGTTATATGTTTCCGTGGGATGATTTGGACTAAATATTTGACAAACATATAAGTTTTACAAACTTACTCGCACACAATTTCCTCTGTGGTTTGACCTTCGTTGGCAACAACTGGTTCACTCTCCCGTTTCTTATTATCTTTCAGTAACCTGAGAATTCAATTTCAGCATAAGCATTGGTTTACCAAAAAACAAACAAAATATAAAATACTAATACTACCTACAAATTAAACAATACTTACTTCGCTAGTTCATCACTTTTCTTTTTTTCTTCTACATATTTTAATTTCCAATATGAATCTTCGTCCTCCGAGTCATCTATGAAACACAAAATAAACAAAAATTGTCACTGTTTTAATGGAGTTTATAAAAATTGATCTTTTTTATACCTGTCAAAAATTTAAATTAAAAACATTCTATAATAATTAGAATCTTAAATGAAAGATTAGTAAAACACATGTCATGTAAAACAAAATTACCTAATGAATGTTAAAAGAAGTAAATATAACTTACTATCTGGTGTGTAAGTGAGATAGTTCTTGATCAGCTTTCCGTCCTTCACTACCGGATATATCTTTTTCCCATACATAACAAATAAACCGCCTTCCTCGTCCAAAGACAAAATGCGAGCCGACTTCGGTTTCCTGTGGGAAAAACGTATATTAATCACCAGATATATCCATAAGTTCAAAGATATGTCCACAAGTTCAAAGATATGTCCACAAGTTCAAAGTTACACAGCGAGCTATGGAGAGGGCTATGCTCGGTATTTCTCTACGCAACCGCGTCAGAAATGATGAAATCCGTAGACGAACTAGGATAACCGAGACATAGGCAAAAGAATAAGCCGGCTAAAGTGGCAATGGGCTGGACAAATAGTTCGAAGGACCGATAACCGTTGGGGAAGAAAGGTCCTCGAATGGCACCCACGTCTCGGAAAACGGAGTATAGGACGCCTCCCGACCAGATGGACTGACGACCTGAAGACAGCGTGCATCCGCTGGATTCACAAGGCTCAGGACCTGTCAGAGTGGCGCAAGTTAGGAGAAGCCTATGTCCAGCAGTGGACCTCCAAGGTCTGATGGATGGATGGATGGAAGTTATGTTAGTTTCGCAGACCTCATGAACATCATCGTGTATGTTTGTTGTACTTGTACAGTCACGAGCATAAATATATGACTATGGACACGTCAGCAATAATATCTGCCCAAGAATGCGTTCAATAATATCTGTCTGCACGGACGCAACAAAAATATCTGATATTCATAGACAGCATATTAAAGTGACGACAAAATTATCTGATAAAAAAGTGCATCAAAAAATTGTGACAACCGCCCAAAGCAAAAATATGTGACGACATTTATAGTCACAAAATAATGTGATCACTCTTAGAGTGCAAATATATGTTTGCCGTTTACTAAATCTACATTTCTGTAAGCATTTGCATTGATTCCTCAATCATAATTATGCATAAATATATGACGTTCAATAGTTGGCAAAAACATCTGACGATCTTTTATTTTTTATACTTTTGGAACGAAGTTCCTTATTGCGCGTTGTGAAAGGGGGCTAGACGGAAAATTTCGACACTTTTTGATTTTACGAATGACAACACTTTTTTTGAAGTGATTCACAGAGTTTTACAGAGATGGTACTGTACAATAGCTTTTTATTTTACACGCTTTATATTAGCTTCCCCTGTATGTTTGTTTGTCTGTTTATTTGTAACTTCTCTTTGGACTTGATTTTGACCCACTTCAAACGGTCAAATTTCTTTCAAACTTCGTAGAATTATCGAGGATCGATGAAGGTTCAATATTTAAAGAAAAAAAAAGAAAGAAAGAAAAACCTAACTACATGCTTTAATTAGCTTTAAATGGTCAGATTTCTTTCAAACTTCGTAGACTTATCGAGGACCGATGACAATTCAATACTTAAAGAAAAAAAGAAAGAAAGAAAGAAAGAAAAACCTAATTACACGCTTTGATTAGCTTTAAACGGTCAGATTCCTTCAAACTTCGTAGACTTATCGAGAACCGATGACAATTCAATATTTAAAGAAAAAAAGAAAGAAAGAAAGAAAGGAAAACCTAATTACACGCTTTAATTAGCTTTAACTGGTCAGATTTCTTTCAAACTTCGTAGACTTATTGAGGACCGATGACAATTCAATACTTAAAGAGAAAAAGAAAGAAAGAAAGAAAGAAAAACCTAATTACACGTTTTGATTAGCTTTAAACTGTCAGATTCCTTCAAACTTCGTAGACTTATCGAGAACCGATGACAATTCAATATTTAAAGAAAAAAAGAAAGAAAGAAAGAAAGGAAAACCTAATTACACGCTTTAATTAGCTTTAACTGGTCAGATTTCTTTCAAACTTCGTAGACTTATCGAGGACCGATGACAATTTAATATTTAAAGAAAAAAAGAAAGAAAGAAAAAAAACCTAAATTTCATTTCACGAAATCAAACAAAAAAATTAAAAACTAAATAATAGTTAAAAAAAACTAAAAAAAGTGTCACATCTAGTCATTCCTGAGCGGTATATCTTGATTCTTTTTTTCTGCGTTCGCATGACGCTGCGCTGTTCGACTAGTATTTTGTTAAACTACCTCCATGATTCTATTCTGCATCTGAGTAATAGTACTGAATAGTAATTTTATTGTAGTTAATTCCTGTGTTAAACATTTGTTAAAATAAGAGTAGTATTCAAAGTGCTGTTGACTTTGTGAATGGTTATGTCAATAGGTCAATAAGTGTTCTGCACGCTAGTTATGAATATGTGCAGCAGGGTGCGAACGAAAACTAGTAATTTAACTAATTTATCAATTTAATTTCAATATTAGAAATTACATTTTTAATATACTTAAAACTAGGGTGATTACGGTCGATGTTTGTACCGGAATGGTCAGAATGCTTAGGTGTTTAGGTTCCCAGGCTCGCTTCCGCGAACCGTCACCTGATATCTTGACTATACAAGTGGTGGATGCGGCGATGTCTGCTTTATTGATTAATTATATATTTTTCTATGAATCTTGTATATATATTGTATCTATGTATATATTATATATTAATCTCGTTACACATATGTAACACCTTCCTCCCGAAGACCAGCAACTATTTGAGTTATCCCTGAAACGAAAATGTTGCTGGAAGCTCATGGCTTTTATCAGGTTCTTCTGTTTCTATGATCGATGTATTTTTTCATCTTCTTCTTCTTTGCGAAACAAAGATTGGAAAAGAAATAATTCATCTTCTGTAGTCGTCGGGATAATGCAGTGCTGACGTCATCTTTCAGTTGTACCAGGGTTTGTAATTAGTTATTTCCTTAAATCTTTACTTATTGGATGACTTGGCTTCGGGCTTTCAGCCTCTATGTACAGGTAAGAATTTTTATCGATAGTTATCCTTGAATAGGGAGGTATAAGGGGTCGGTATTAGGTAAGTACTTATTGGGAAATATATATAGTACCTAAGTCTATATGGGCAATTATTACATTCAAAATAATGTTACTGAAACTATTCGACTATTCGGAGTACTTTGATAAAAATTTTGGATTAATTTAATAAAATAATAATCATAAAGAGCAAGTTTAAATGAATAATTATTAATAAAAATCATCATAGCTTTCATTTAATTTTAGTTTAAATTATTTTATTTAAGAACCTTTATTTAAAATGATTATATTAAAATATTGGGTTTTTTTTTTGTAATGTAATTTAGGTAGCTAATTAAAACGAAGTTATTTCATTTTGAAATTAATTTATAAGAATGGATAATGTTTAGTACTTGAGAAATAATAATTTTGACTTATAATTATGGTATAGACTATTAATTATCCGGTAACCGGATATGTACCTACTAAAATGTTAATTTAACAAATATTCATAAAATCAAAAAACTTAAGTCATTCATTACAATCACCCTAATTAAAATTATTATAAAACTTATTTCATTATTACGTAAATCACGTAATTAATCTTTACTTTTCTTTCAATGCCTACTAGCTATTAAATTATTATAGAACAAATTTTAATAAGACAATGTATGAAAAAGGATTTTATTTTAAGGAAAAGGATTTTAGGATAAGAACACGATAAAATTCTAACTGTACTTACAATAAATTAGTAGTCATCGTCCAATCGCTTCAGTATCGATTTTTGGATCCGAAATCCTGCTGCTGCCTTCCAGGTTCTTTGTTCTTCAGTCACCAGTCCGAAAATTCGATTTTGGATATTTTCGCACCGATTAAGATTGAAGATCCTATTCGACTGCGCCAGTTATGAATATGTGCAGCAGGGTGCGAACGAAAACTAGTAATTTAACTAATTTATCAATTTAATTTCAATATTAGAAATTACATTTTTAATATACTTAAAACTAGGGTGATTACGGTCGATGTTTGTACCGGAATGGTCAGAATGCTTAGGTGTTTAGGTTCCCAGGCTCGCTTCCGCGAACCGTCACCTGATATCTTGACTATACAAGTGGTGGATGCGGCGATGTCTGCTTTATTGATTAATTATATATTTTTCTATGAATCTTGTATATATATTGTATCTATGTATATATTATATATTAATCTCGTTACACATATGTAACACGCTATGTCGCAACTATTGTTTAGTGTACCTACTCTGAGTTATGTAAATTCTCATGTAAGTGAATTTGTTAATTCTTATGAGAAATAAAGATTCTTTAACCACAAACTAAAAAACACGCTTTTATAGAAAATCCAAGTAAAAAAAATAGACAATAAATTTGAATTAAGCGTGGGTGTTTAATTAAAGCGTGGGGTGCTTTTTAATATATTATCAAAATGATAATCCTTCTACTCATTGAGACCATGCACCTCACGCTTTTATTACAATTACACGATTCTTAATTCAAATTTATTTTCTATTTTTTTTAGTTGGGTTTTCTATAAAAGCGTGTTTTTTAGTTTTTTTAAACTATTATTTATTTAGGTAATTAAAAAACAGTTTGTTTTTGATTATTTTATTAACCAACGAAAAAAAAGGAGGAGGTTCTCAATTTGACACGCATATTTTTTTAATGTATAATGACGCAGCAATCGGCACAGGGTGGTCCGATTCTGATGATTCTTTTTTTAATGGATAGGATATGTCTTGAAGTTGCTGTTATTTTTTTTTGAAAAATTTCATTCCTACCCTAAGGTACGAAAATAGGGGATAATTGATTGTTCACCACGGAATTTTTACCCGTTACCCCAATAATTTTGTACTGGAAGATCCGATTTCGACGATTCTTTTTTTATTGGATAGGTAGTGTATGTATAATAGCAAAAAAGCAAAGCAACAACCCATAATTGTCCCACTGCTGGGCTCGGGGTCTCCTCTCACAATGTGAGGGGTACAGGCCATAGTCTACCACGCTGGCCAAGTGCGGATTGGTAGACTTCACACACCTTTGAGAACATTATGGAGAACTCTTAGGTGTGCAGGTTTCCTTACGATGTTTTCCTTCACCGAAGCAAGTGATAATTAACTTGTAATACGCACATAATATTTGAAAATTAGAGGTGCGTGCCAGGATTTGAACCTGGGCCCCCGCGTTCGGGAGACCAACGTTCTAACCAATAGGCTATCACTGCTACTCATAACTACGCTACGCATAATTTCAAGGTATACGTGTATGTATACCTTGAAGTTATTCTCATTAAAATTTGGAAACAAAATTTTACCCCTAAAGGTATAACAATAGGGGATGATTGATATTTCATCTACTACTTTTTTACGTGGTAACTGAATCTACCACCCATTACTTATAAGTAATAACTTATATGTAACTGACTGTATACAGTACACATGATACATATTGGAAATTACCCCCAATATTTATAATTAATACTAGGTGACCCGGCAAACTTTGGACCACCTAATAACTCCCCCCTCTCCCTCCCCTGTCCCTCTCCCTCAACTGCCAGTTATAAAATTAAAAAGTAAGATATGTTCCTAAGGTTACATTAGAAAGTTATATAATAATTATGGTCCTAAGTTTTCAAAGAGATCGAACCTTATACTACAGCTATGAAACAGACAAATTTCTGAACGCACCTATAAATATTTGACGACCAAATGACAATTTGACAAAACGCATCAAATGTTTCACAGCTAGGCTACATTTTGTATTGGAAAATTAAATTGTCGTTTTTAGTAATTCTATTACTTATTATTTATGTTTCTCACCGTTTAAACATTCCCTGAAGTTCTACAAATATTTCAAGATCAAAATTAGCCAAATCAGTCAAGTCATTTCGGAGTTTTAGCGAGACAAACGAACAGCAATTGATTTATATATGTATATAGATTAAAAATTTTTATAACAACTAAAAATTAAAAAAAAATATTACTTTTTAACAAAAATATACCCAGCGAAAAAATTGACTAAAATAAACCATTTAGTATTATAAATTAAGATCCTAAATTAATAGTAAATAAATAATTTTGATGAAAAAACAAACTGTGAAAAGATGTGCGCCGCGCTGCTGCTGCCGTGTGCATCGCATGCCGTTGCCGTTATTTTACGCTCCATGTAATTAATGTTGTCTGTTTGGCATGGTCTCAAAATTATTTATTTACTGTTTATTTAGGATCATAATTTATAATACTAAATGGTTTATTTGATTTTTCGCTTCTGAGTTTTTTTTCGTTGGTTTAATTTTTTTGTTAAAAAGTAGTTATTTCAATCAAATCACTCGAGCCATGATAAATAACTTCATAAATGTAGTCAAAACAGTTCACCAAACATTCACAAGCAAAAATCTCAAATGTAACACCGCGGCGAGTGGATAAAAAAGAAACTACCCACTATGATATTTTTACCAATTATTGAACGTCATATATATTTATGCCTAATAATTATGATTGAGGAATCAATGCAAATGCTTACAATCTTAATGGGTATTTTATCTTTTATCCACTCGATTACAGGATGCACCGGATTAGAAAGGGTCCGGATTACCGCGGGTCCACGGATAAGGTACTAAAAATGTGAATTTTAATGAAATTAAACGTTTTCCTTAAATTTGCCGTATGTCATTACTTCCCAGAATTTTATCCTTTTCAATGACACTATCGAATGGTGTAATAATACAGGGTGTGTTTTTTTCAAAATCAATGGGTTCGATTCCTGGCTAGGAATATTTATTTTTCAAAAATGTAATGATGTAGTTTTAGTTTTAATCAAAATCGGTCTTGAGACTCCTTTAAGCATTTTTCGATATTCCTTATAGTTTCGGATTTGACCATCCTTGCACACTTGAAAAATTCACCCTGTATATCCTAAACTGTCACTTAAAATCAAAAATGATGAATGAACCTAAAAATAATTTTTGATTACCTATTTAACGATACCCCACTTGACGTAGTTCGTCAAATTTTGTTTTTTTTTTTCATTTAGATAATTATGGTGTCTGGTTGTCCCTGTTTATTGTCATGACTTTAGTGACACTCGCAAGGTTAAGGCGAATCGATTGATGTAAGAATCATCAAAATTGGTCAACCCGTTTGGTCTCTACAACGCGACGCCACATAGGAACATACATAGACTGATAAACACATTACCCTACTTTGCATCGCGCAGTCGGGTAAAAAGCATAAAAATAAAAGATTTACGTCAGATATTTTTGCCAACTATTGAACGTCATATATTTATGCATAATTATGATTGAGGAATCAATGTAAATGCTTACAGAAACGTAGAATTAGACGGCAAACATATATTTGCACTCCGAGGGTGATCACATTATTTTGTGACTAATGTCGTCACATATTTTTGTTTTGGGTGGTTGTCACAATTATTTGATGTACTTTTTTATCAGATAATTTTGTCGTCACTTTAATATGCTGTCTATGAATATCAGATATTTTTGTTGCGTCCGTGCAGCAGATATTATTGAACGCATTCTTGGGCAGATATTATTGCTGACGTGTCAATAGTAATATATTTATGCTCGTGACTGTACACCTCTACCAGCAATTTATTTGTCAACTTAGATAAGTTTTCCACTTTGGGTTATCTGGAAGAGATCGCTTTTTAGCGATAAGATCGCCTATTGTATACTATCCATTGTTGTGTTATCTACATGTACATTTTATTCTAGTGTGCAATAAAGAGTTTTGTATTGTATGGATGGATGTCTAAGTAAATTTTTCCCTCTTAATTTATTTATTCAAACTTACATCAACATTACAGATAATTAATTAATTAATGTTAATGTTAAAAAAGAAGTATTGCTTACAAGTATTTTCGTGCCTGTTTGTTCTTGCGTCCCCTCGGCGGGGAAATGTATTCGCTCGCTGTGTCCGACGTGTACTCCTCTGAGCTCGATGTATTTATTGTTCTGGAAACCCGCAAATTAGAACCCATAGCCAATCATGATTTTTATTATGAATTACGAAAACCAGCAAATTTTTAATCATTATTATATTATCAGACTATACGATGCATACAGTGCTTTTTCGTTTACATTATAGCGTTCTCTGTTAAATGATAAATGACAAAATTTGTAGCATTTGGAACGTTTCTCAGGTTGTATAAGAATGTTAAGTTAGAAATAAATAAATTAGGATTTTAAAAACATACCGTTTATGCGATGATAATCTCTTGACATTCTTCTTATACTTCTTATGGTTTGTCTTTGCCCCTGCAATATTTATTTACTCTTTAGGCATTTAGTAGATTTTATGTATCAATTTATCAGCCCACAAATATTCTTTCAGTATCTTCGTCAAGTCTAGCTCTTTATTAATAGTTGAAATTATATACTTTAAAAATTAAATACCAAATCTACTATTGCAGACTGTTAACAAATAGGATAATGCTTAGTGACATTCACAACGTTAAAGCAATTATTGGCGGTTAAGAAAGAATGGGGAATCCCATAATTAATCGGTTCTTCTACAGTGCATTCTCAATACATTTAGGTAAATTGTGAAGCACACAACAATATTGCAAACAACTCAACCTTAGACCGTCATTGAAAGAAAATTCAAAGATTTCCTGTATTTAGAAGCATGTATGTACAAATGTCCTCATTGACACCCGGGACTCGCAAACAAACATGAAATTTTTTTCACAGAAAGTCTGCCCTATTCGTGAAACCAAGAACCTCGTTGATCAGGAAGGATAACTAAAACCTAGACTACATGCTAGTATGTATTTTAATTACTGATATAAATAAATATCAAGGCATCAAAATAATAATTAAAAAAAAATTATGAACACTTCCTCATAACTTACCACTGGAAAATCCGAATACATTAGCTAAAGCTCTATCTCTATGCATTTTGTGGGCAGCGCGAAGCGAAGCTTTGCTTTTCTTTGACGGAACGATGTTATGATCGCTAGTGGACTCGGACTGTGATTTGAGAATCACAATCTCATTATTTACCTCTTTGTCGTGGTCAGTATCGATTGGTTTTGTAGATTTTTTGTTTGATGCGCGTGTTTCTTTGCGTGTTCTGGATGAACCCCTGTCTTCAGATATCAAAGAAGCTTCGTCTGTCTTTACTAAAATATCTTGATCTTCTTGTTGTATTTCTGGTAGATTATCATCTGATATGCACAGGCTTCGATTTCCACTATCATCGATTTTGGCATTTTGCGCTTCTTGTTTTTCCGAAATCACGTCTCGTTGCTCGGTTGGTTTTTTAGGTTTATGATTATTAGTTTTTCCATTAGAGTTAGCATGACTCTTTATTTCTGTCTTGCTGTCTGTCGTCTTAGGTTTTGTAGAATCCAATTTTGTTGTAGTATTTTTATCCTGTGCTGTTAAATCTCGGTCGGATGAGTTTCTTTTACGTGATTTATCAGTACAAATTCTCTTTTCTGGAGTCATATCAGGAATTATTTCCTTTGACTTTGATCGCTTACGAGAATCATTTTTATTCTCATCTATAATAAGATTATTAAAGTCCTCCTTGTCTGAAGCCTTTTCACTGCTTTTTGCTAATCCTTTGAAGGCTTCTTGGTTATTTGGTAGTGTATCTGTTATTGTTGAATTTGAATTGTTTTGTGATTTTGTTGTGTGATTATTTTTTTCATCAATATTTTTGGAAGTGTCATTTACAGCAACTTCAGTAGCAACATCGTCCTTATTAGTGACAGGTTCATTAATTTCTTCAGAATCATCAATGCATTGTACATCATCAGATTTATCAACAGAATTAATTAAATCACCTTCTTGTAAAACAGTTTTGTTTATTTTATTCCCTGTAGAATTTTCATTGTCACTTTTATCATTGCTTTTGTCTTTATTAGCATTCTCCTTACTTTTAATCTTGTCATTATTTTCAGATTCTAATGTCTCAATTGGAGAATCAGTATCATTTATCTTGAAAGGCTCTGGATACTCAACTATTTGCATCTGTGGCTCATCCCCTTCATCATCAGTTGCAAAATCATGTAAAACTTCTTGGAGCATTGGTGTTAAGGGTTCAGAGTAAGTAATATAATCGCGTATGGATTTTGTGGAACATGGTATGGGTGAGGACCTTTTCTTTCCATTTTCTTTGCTTGGTGATTCTAAATCTTTCTGTATCTCTTCAGCAGTATTATAACAAGGTTCAAGAATGACTGTGTCGGTGGAAGATCTGATTTGATTAGTGGTGGAATCCTCACCTGCATCATTATCTCCTGTGGTGTTTTTAGCGTTTGATGGCTGCAGATCTTTTTTATCAGTATCTAAAAATCATCAAAATAAAATCTATTTGCAATTAAACTGTATGCAAGCAATTACTCATGATAATTAAGGCTATCAATGCTATTTCTATGAAAAGACTACAAATAAGCTAAAACCATACTTACCACTACTGGAGTCTCCATGTATTGTTTGGATTTCCAATTTATTATTGATTATATTTTGTAAATCGATTCTAAAAAATATTTTACAAATATTACAATTGGGAAAAACAATGAGACTGCACAGACATTTCATTCCATAATAATTTACGTGAATCATAATATTTAAAACAAAAGTCACTTATTATTGCATCTACTATCTCACAAAGGGAATTTAACTCAATTTAAACTGGGGCTTTTATTTGTTGCAATAACTAGGAACAATCATCAAACTATTTTACTAGATATTTCTATAATTAGATATAAAAAAAATTATAGACATATTTAGTCCCATAAAATTTTTACTGTTACTTCGGATTTAGAAAATGCTATTAATAACACAACACAGACAACAAAATAATAAATAACCCTGTAAATAAATTACTATTATAGTTGTACAAACCCTTGTCTAAAACTTGCAATCTGTTCAACTGTTAGTTTATAGTAGGGATTTGTAATATCAGGTAGAATCCTTTTCACAAAGGTCTCTTTTAAACTTTGCCAAGTGCGAGTAGTAAGCTGGAAAAAACAAAGAAAATTATTAAACAGAATCCTTAAATAATTAAAATGAGTGGTGTTTACAAATGTAACAAGTTGTTCTAACTATAGTAGTCACTCACACTTAAGCTGACCATACACAATCAAGTTTACTTGTCAAGTTTGCACCAGACTTGATGCAGCATCCAGTATGCATGAGAGGTCTTCCATACATAGATAGCCATACACTGTCAAGTTTACTGGATGCCGCATCAAGTCCGCTGCAAACTTGACAAGTATACTTGATAGTGTATGGCCAGCTTTAAGTCTAACATCTCAGACCTAAGAGTGAGTTTATGTCAATGAATGCAGCAAGATACTGTGACTGCTATAATTATTATTTCAGGTTCAACCCAACATGGCACATTATCAAACAATTTTGTTATATATTATTATTAATTATTAAGAATTATGAGACATAATATTATGAATTCTCACTTTTGAATTAGCGTAATCCATCCACATTTTCCTTCCCTTAATTTCTGCATAAGCTCTGTGCTCTGTCAAGTAATCAACAATAGCCTTCATCTCACGCATTGTGTATGATTTCCTGAAAATTTTTTAAGATTTTAATATTACATTATTTAAATAAGTGGGAAACAAACAAAAAAGGTTATAAGTAGATATAAATATGAGATTTTTAATATATTCACAGAGAAGGCCTAGATTGTACCTCACCCTTAGTGGGTTTTGTTTGGTGGCAACTTGTGTAAGTGTATTATTAATCTAGTAATTAAGTCCAATATGTGCAAGGGTCGTACTGCAACTGCGGTTTGGAGACTACCTACACGTTCCTACTGCTTCATACCAATCTTTGAGGTTGATATGCTTCTAGACAGTTTCTTACTGGGCTTAAAATATTAATAAAATAGGTAAGTGTCCATAAAACCGTGGTCCACTAACAAGAATTGTCTTTAATGTATCTGTGCGGGGGCAGTAATGGAACCTTTTTTTATATATATATTTGTTGCATTTCAAGATTTTAACTTATTGTGGACTGAACACATTTTACTAAAATATGAGTACTCGTGATATTTATTTTATACTCCGATATTTCACCCAGTTGCGTTGAACATGGGTCGCTTCAAAGGTTGGGTCGAATCGCTACCAACTGGGATATAGAGTCATCCTATGTATGTACTCGTATGTACTACTATTTTTTATTATTCACATTCTTCATTTCATTAAGGATCCATATCTGAAGTCTACGGCTACGCAGACGAAGTCGCGGGTAGAAGGTAGTCTGTTTATAAAGTACGAATACAAGTTTTTTGCCGCTTACCTACTATTTTATAGGTTGCCGCACTTGCAAGTACAATGTGTCTTTCCTAATTTAAATTGCCATTATATCCAATTGAACTTCTCGAGGATTATGATTACAATCTTATGAATTATAATAACAATACTGAGCACTTACAAACTGCGGCTACCGTAATAAACAAACTATAAAAAAAATCATCTCACCCCGACATTTTGGAGGGCGCTTAAAATATGCCCACAATATTTATCCTTTACTACGTTATTTGGTGAAACGAGTTTGCTTATTCCTGTACTAAACTGTCCTTATAACATAACTTTACTTGCTTGCCTATAGTAATCTGTGATACACATCACAGAAGATTCTGTTGTTGATCGTTTTCACATTCAATTTTCTTTCACATTCACGACAACAAGACAATTCTTTCAGTCATAAAACCATAGACCCAGTGTTGCTACCTCAAAAATTATCTTGTCACCAGATCCAGTGTAAAATGTCGCCATATTTTGGAAATTTGGATTGAAAAAAAACCAACAGAACTCGCTAAATTTTTTTAATAAAATTAAATAATTTTAATGTCTGCAATTAAAAAAAAATGAGAGGTGTCAAAGGATACCCGGATGGAACGAAGTTCCTTTCGATTTAAGTATTGTTTTGTTGTACAGCGCCATTGTAGAAACTTGGAATGTCAAATATGATTTGAATTCAAATAATAAAGAATACTTTGTAAATAGAACATAATATATCATTTTAACATTGAAGTACTATTACTAGCATATAGAACAGACACCCCGAACACCATGTATGTCCCAATGCATTGGCGCCACGTGGCTTCAATCGTCAATGAATTCGTTCGATTTTGAAAGGAGAACCGGAGGCTCAATTTTGAAATTCGAATCTCCCGGGCGGGACACACATTTTGTTCCAGATGTCTGTTCTATGTCATTATACTTCAATGCATTTTAACAAATAATAATAGATGTCGCTACAAAAATGTACTCTGAATCACGCTGTTGAGATTTTTTATAAAACATATAAGTAATCGACCTAATGACATGAATGTCGGTTCGGTTCGGGTTTATTCAGCCATCTCTGTTGTACAGTACCGCTGTACTGTCCATCCATACTGTCCATGTGTACCATCTCTTGTAAAACTGTCTGAATCACTTTAAAAAGAGGTATGGTCATTCTTAAAATCAAAAAGTGTCGAAATTTTCGGTCTAGCCCTCATTCACAACGCGCGATAAGGAACTTCGTTCCAAAAAAAGAGTGTGCTTTAACCACATGACTGAAGTAAAACTTCTTTAGCTCCATCTATATATTTTATGTGAAACAGAAACAAAAGAAAATGTGTGCTCGCATCTGTCTCTCTTGCCCCTACAGTAATTAATATATGAAACGTAACTCTCTTTTTCTATCTTCACTAACTTATATCTCCCTCTCAACTTCCGTTCACCTCGCCCGATCACACTTTTCGTAACGCTCTTGTCACCCATTCACCAGCATACTCTCCAAGTCAAGTGTGCGTAAAGAAGTTTTACTTCAAAAATGTTCTTTTGTAACGGTCAATAAAGAAAAAGAAACATTTAATCAAAATTCAAGATTTTGATATATTATATCTTCCATTATATCGCTGACGTTTGCGCAAAAGATGTTGTTGGTTGTGATAGATCTTTAGGGAACATACCAAAACCACGTAACCCATTTTTTCCAACTTTTTAGCCCCCTCCCCCCCTTCGTGACCATCCGTAGTATATGAGAAGACCCCCCCCCCCCTAGTTTTCACGTGGTAATTGATAAACACGGTTTTCAATACTTTTTTGGCAAAAACAGAGTTAAAAAATAATAATTTTGCTTATATTTGACGACTTTGTGGCACAATGGTTGCTAAAATATTGACTACGTGACAAAAACCTAAACCCCCCCCCCCACCCCTCTGTGACCAATCGTGGTGTTTTGAAGACCCACCTCCCCTCCCTAAATGAGGCACGTAGTTTTGGTATGTTCCCTTAAATGAGTACTTTGTGATTTTGCCGATAGCCTCAATGACATCGCTAGGCAATTCGAAATTGAAACATTTAATTTTCAGAATTTTCAATCTGTTTCTAATAAAAATTATGGCGTTAAGTAGTGGACTGGCCGTTCTGTTTCGTAATTTGCTTTTAACAATGCTCATAACACTGAAAATTCTTTCAATTTCAGCATTAGAATGAGGTTTATCATTACCTAGTGAAAAATCGCTAAAAATGTATAAGTCGCTAAACGATGAAAAAATGTCGCTAAGAGCTCTGAAAAATCACCAGATCTAGTGACAAAATCACCAAGGTGGCAACATTGCATAGACCAATGATCTTTTTTTTAATCATTGCTGTAGACCATAGATGAGTACTAAATCTATGCATAATTGACATATCCATGCAGCCGTAGATTCTTATAAAATATGGTACATTGTATGAGATTTGAGGTTTTTTCCTACTGAAGTCAGATTTTTGTATGGGTCAAAATACGGTAAAATGTAGTAAAAACACAAATCATTATGGTAGATCGAAACTAATTAATGGTAGATTTACTGTTATTATATGGTACCTGGCAACACTGTTTACCACAGGCTACTTATATCATAGATATAGAACTATATCTATGCTGTAGACTGTAGAGCAATTTAACCTTTTCACAAGACTTCATGCCATAGATATAGAAGTAACAAGATTTTGACACGGCGTGGCCTCACATGAGACAGCGCTAGTATACTATACTTATATTAAATAGTTATTGTAGTGTTACCAGGTTGATGAAATTTCCCATTGCAAGAACAGTCACAGAGTTTTCTTCACAGAACTAGTACTTTTACGCCCCATTTACATACTCGGAGTGTATGTATATGTAACCATGTATTTGTCGGGGAGTCTGAACCTGAACCCCATAAAAAAGGCGCGATCTGTAGTTGTATGGGTGAAAACTAGTGGAAAAATTTTTTCGGAGTCGTTAAGCCATTTCAGAAGCCTTCGGGTGGCATGAAGACTTTCGACACTTGGATTAGCCACTAACTACTCCAAAAATTCTGCATTGGAGCAGCGTGGTGGAGTAGTCTAGGCCTCCTCAAGAGGAGACCCGTGCTCAGTAGTGGGCCATTCATGGGTTGAAGCCAAATAAGTACGACTTTTGATTTTAGATAATAGTATAATTTTCAAATAAAACAACCATAATATCAACGTAACATTTAATAATAATAACATACAATAATTTAAAAAAAATTGTGGTCTAACACGTTCTTGTAGTCCGTAGTAGTCGAAATTATAAAAAATATTCATAATGTTTGCTTGTCAATAATTATCAAAGATCATTGCCATACAGCTATCAAATACCTACATATTGTATTTTAATTTGGCCCTACTATAGATATGCTTACCAAACAATGCATCTTTGAACATTTTGATCTTCTTGTACAACATTATCACGTCACTCATGATATTAGTAGGACCAACCTAAAAAGAAATTAAGGGTACTAAAATTTATGTAAATTTTATTAACACACTAATATAAATTAATATAATTATATTATATATTTTCTTGTAATCAATACATGTACAAAGACTGTGACTAATCAATTTGTGTACATTGAAGATTTGTGAAAAACTTTCACAGGGGTATTTATTAACACAATAGATCCCATTAAAATTAGTTTTACAATTTTTGTCTGTTTATCTTTGTTTGTTCCGGCTAATTTCAGAAATTGTTATGAGCTTGGGTTATCATTTAGTGCTTTTTATTCTTCAATCGGTTAAAGATAGTAAAATGTCAATTAAAAGAATATTGTCCATACATTTATGGAATGTATTTACTATGGACAGCACAGTATTTTTGAAAATCTGATCTGGCAACACTGGTTTGGCACCGAAATCGGCGCCAAAACACAATATATATGTATAAATGTATAATAAAATCGGCCACGCTGACGGGGACAAAAAATAACATTTTTGTCTCTGTCTTTCACGTAGATTTTGTAACTGGCGATCTCGCTCTGTCAAAAGTATGGGAGAATCTTGTTACTTCTATATCTATGCTTCATGCCTTGTCGTGTCGTCTACGAATATTATGTGTAGATAGGTATTGAAATTCATAATTTATTACTATTGAAAATTGAAATATGACTTCTACTGAAGAATTAATACGAATTCTAGAAGGTGTTGAAGATGAAGAATTCGATCAATTTTTGTAAGTGTGGATACCCTACGTCCGGCCTGTGATCGGTCGAATAGTCATTCCGATACATGGATATATTACACCATCTGGATTGCTGACCTTGCAGAGGTACCCGATGCACAGATTAGTTCGATGACGTCATATCTTAAGGACTATTCGACCAATCACAGTCCGGATTGAATTGTCCTTCATAATTGTAGGGTGTACACAATTACTTAGAAAAATTATGTCCTATTTTGATATGGTTCTTTAAATTTTTTTCTATTGGTAATTTTTCTCGTGGTAAAAATATGACATTGAAATAAATCATTTTATTAAAATTTCTTCGAAATTACTGAATTTAAAATATTGCAATTGTTTTTATTGTTTTCTCACTAATAATTGATAACAGTACAACAGCACATTTTAAGCAACACAAACAAAAACGATGACCACAGTCTTCACAAATTCCCGATGACCGTAATGACCACTCTGAAAAATTGCATTAACTTTTTGGCGCAATGTTGCAAACTACCACACCATTCTGTCATTAGGACTAATCATTAGGAAAAATCATAATCGAATGATATATCCTGGGAATATAGATAACATGGACACAATAGAAAAATGGTCCTTAGGCTATGACGTCATCCGTCCTTAGGTACCTCTACAAAAATACTTATCCAGTTAGAGTATACATCCATGTTCCGATATGACGTTCTCGGACTTCAGGTAGTAAGCGATCCAGAAAGAGTAATATATCCATGGTGATACTATATATCTATGGTGTGATTTGAAAGTGAAATTGTCATGTCAATTGTCAGTGACGGACGTGAAATTCGTAAAATGTCAATTCCACAGAGTACTTAGATTCAATTCAATCAAAAATTTCAAATAAAAGTACCGTACTGACTGAACGTTTTCTAATTTTTTAACGTTTATAGCCACAGTTTATAGCACATAATAGTTTATTAAAAGGGAAATGGCTTATTCCAATTATTTGTCAATTTCAGATATTCTGATAACTAACGAAAAAGTGCCTTGTAAGTTTTTACATGATTTGCCTAAAATGGGTAAGTTTTTTATGCGAAAACAGTACCTATTTAATTTATCCAATAGAAATCTTTGTCTATATTTAATCCTTTTCTTTACTAAGGATTTCTGGACCCCTCATCTACTGAAGACGATCTGAAATCTGGTACAAATGTTGAAATACCACTATGGTTAGCGGAATCTTTAGATTCTAGAAGGCCCCCATTAGTCAGTGTTGATTTACCCAAAATATATAAAGAAGCTTATAGAGAAATATTGAATGCAGATGCTTGTACTGTAGATATGCATAAATTGGGCCAACATTTTTATGAACTCGGTTGTTACATTGCCAAACATGATATAAAAGGTGAAGTGGCTACAACCTTAATCAATGTGAGTACAAAGTTTTATTCACATAATTTACTCTACTTATTTTTGATGTAAATAGTTCAAAAGTCAGTGACTCTCATTTGGTGCTAAGTGGTCAACTATCTTAGCTGGTATAAAAATCTTACCACCTACTACCATTTAATAGTACCATTAGGAGAAAACTGGGTAATATCTCTCTCTGGGTAATATAACTCTGTAACCTCCAGCATGAGGTATATGATATGGTGCAATGCAATAGTCTTTATCCACTGATGGCTTGGGCTTGGAGTTGAGTGGAGTCCCTTACATTTGAAATTTAAAATTGATTTAAAATTGTTCTCATAAGTTCAAAGGCCATACAGGTACAAATTGCGTGATAGCGAATAGACACTGTATGAGCATAGGCTCAAAATATAAAATGCACCGGCAATTAAATTGATAAAATTATCTCTATAAGCTATGTTTTATTTATTTTAATAAAGTCCACTATAAATAAATTATTTAACATTAATTATTCACACTGCATTAACAATTCCCAATTTTTAGACTTTCAGACAAAGATTTAAAATGATCATGTCAGCAAGTGTATCGACAGACTCAGTGAGTGCCTTGCAGCCGTTGTCGGCTAGTGAGAGGGAGAGGACCAGTGCTGCAGCGGTCACAGAGAAAGCTCTGTCCAGCTGGCTTAAACGAGGAGACTGTATATTGACCACAGCCAACATGGTGGCTAACCATAGGAAACGAAAGAGAGCTGAAATGGAAATGTTATAACCTATTTATTAACTTGGATTAGCTTGACTCATTAAAAACTATATTAGGTTTATATAATTCTTTTTCTTGTAACATTTTTTAAAGAGATAAAACATATTGCGCCGACCCCAAATAAAATTGGGAAATGGGCAGGATGATGATGACAATTTTTTTTTCTTGAAAGTAGCAAAAACAAAATGTACTGAATGAATGTGGCAAAAGCCTTGGCACAACAATCCACAATGATTTACAAATTGATAATTTCTTAATTTTATTACCAGTTTTAAATCTAATAACAAAAGGTTACAGGTCAATTCATTTACATCTCTATTTATTTAAAAGAGTTCTTGCCATTGCATTAATCAGTATTTTAAATGTAAAAAATAAAGTTAACGATTTAAACAATATCAAATCAAGTACAATTTTGAATTTAATTTTAAGCTAGTGATTTAAATGTTACTGTAATGTTATAAGTATAAGATATTTTGTACAAAACTTATCTTTTAAGGAAATATATTTATGGAAATAAATATTACACCTAGTTCTATTGTTAATAATTTAATATTAATATAAATATTTACAGTCTTGATTTTCAACTAACACTACCCGCTTATATATTACTTATACAAATGAGCCAGTCACAAATTACATGAGTTACTACAAATGAGACACCCTTATAATATACAGAACATGACTAATTATTCATCCACAGGATATACAATTTAATGCTTAGTATATTTATGCCATATTCATTTTGTTTACATCAAAATAACAACTTGGACAATAGTAAACATTCGAATGTGTGAATGGAATCAACCCAAAGTAAACCTGTTACTTGCACTCAACTACAAATAAAAGCACATACTTGGGAAAAATATTCATCCCTTGATTCCTTTATATAGTACGTCAGAGACAGCAAATATAGCCAGTCTTGTTCCAAATCACTTAAAAATTTTGCTTTTAATCACCTTTTATAATTAACTAGTTTCAGGGATCAAACATAATTATTGACTAATTGAAACTGCTGAATTTGCCACAGTGATGAAAAAATGGTGGCCTGATTGGCATTCTGTGTCATCTATATCACCATTATAACACATTCAACTAGCAATACAACTAATAATCCTGCTTGTTAAAAAAAATTATGAATCTTGTAAATTCAGGAGTTCTCTTTTTTAATACACACATTTTATGATACTATTTGAATTAATTGATAACAGATAAATTGATCTTACTTCATACTTTCCTACAGCAACACATTAAACAAAGCTACATTGTGATATAAATATTACATGAATCCAATATTTATAGAAGCATAATGTAATCCTGTTAATGGTATTGCACATAAACACTTATCAAGTCTATTCATCACCACATTCCTGCACTTCATCATTGTTTTTAACACTGTAAAGCAGTTCAGAGGTACACCGGTAAGGGTGTATTGATTGCTAACATCTGTCATTCTTCACCGATGGATTCAGGTCATGGAAGTAAGCATGGGCCATGGCATCATCAGCTGGCATTCGGAGAGCCGGGTTGCAAGTCAAGAGGCGTGCGAGTAGGTCCCTTCCTCGGGCCGGCAGTCTCGGTACCACTTGAGCAAGGCCCAAACTGGGCTGGTACACCGGTAAAGGTTTATAATCAGGTAACTGTGTTACCCCTGGCCAAGTGTCTTCATTTGGTGTGCCTGCAACAGAAAATTATTTAGAAAATTTTAGTTGGAAAGAACAGTTTTTTAATGTGTTAGGAAGCTAAACACTATTCGTTCCGCCTAAGTTAAGTGCAGCGATCTTTCATAGGGTTTGGTGTACATTTCTATAATAAAATCCCAAAATTAATATGTGACTTGCCAATAGAAATTTT
Organism: Thymelicus lineola; assembly: GCA_963932265.1. Lineage (NCBI taxonomy): Eukaryota > Metazoa > Arthropoda > Insecta > Lepidoptera > Hesperiidae > Thymelicus > Thymelicus lineola. The sequence goes on along the minus strand of OZ010700.1, from coordinate 4,304,743 downwards.
CAAAAAACGTGTAAAGACACAATTGTTAGGCAAGGGATATTATAGTGTAGACGAGTAGTAGTAAATGACAAAGACGCTTAGAAATGACCAGCTCTACAATCAGTTCCGCTCAGAATAGTAAATGCTTTTGTATTATTATATTTTTTTGTAACATTTTTTTAAAAGATGTGCTGAGGAGTTTCTTTAGGCTTTTCTTCTCCTCCACGACAAAGCACCTTCCGAAAAGCCAAAAAAATGACGTGCATAAGTGTATCAGTAATACCTATATGAATAAAATATTTTGACTTTGACTTTAAAGCAGTTTATAAATTAAATTGAATTTATCACTTTTGACACCTATAAAAAAAAGATACACAATTTTGCATCAGGAACCAAACTGAACGGAATAAAGCAAAGTATTCACCAAGAAGTTTAAATATTCTTTTCAATTGGTCATCAACATCAGAGCCTGGGAATAGAGGCCGGCCAGAGTTGGCCAGTTCAGCAAATATGCAGCCTGCTGACCACATGTCAATGCTTGTTGTGTACAACTTGGCTCCAAACAGCACATCTGGGGGCCGGTACCACAGAGTTACCACTTCTGCTGAGTAACACTTCACCGGTATCCCAAAAGCTCGCGCCAGACCAAAATCTGCCAGTTTTAACTCTCCATTCTTATTTATCAACAAATTCTGGGGCTTCAAGTCACGGTGCAGAACATTATGACTGTGGCAGAACGCCAACCCTCGCAGTAACTGGTACATAAAAGACTTGACCACGTCTAGGTCTATCTCGCCGTTTAAGCTGTCGAAATATTTCTTCAGATCCTGATCGCAGTGCTCAAACACTAATGTTAATTTTTTTTCACTGTGTAGCACGTCGTAAAGGCGAACTATATTTTTATGTTTGAGTTCTTTCAGCAGACATATTTCCCGCAAAGCAGACGAAGGTACTCCCTCGTCGTCGTCATCCAGTCTCACCCTCTTGAGTGCTACAATTTCATGGGTTTCTTTGTTTTTAGCTTTAAAAACTGTACCGTATGTTCCTTCTCCAATTTTTTCAAGTTTTTCGTATTTTTGCATAGCGAAAGTAAAACAATTTAGTTCAATTACAATTAATGGAAACGGTTTTTATATTATTTATTTTAAATTAAAAATACAATTATAATTCTGCAACAGCTTTTGCAACCGACGACGATAAGAAGAAATAAAATGTCAATCAAGCATTCAAGCATCAATTCACTCAAAAGTCAAAGCCGGTAGGTAGGTATAGCACAGATAGGGTTCGAACGATACTTTCGATACTGAGTAGGTATCGATACTTTTGATCGCGATACTCGATACTGAGTACTCGATACTCGTACCTGGTAATTACTCGCAAGTACTCATATGAAACGTCGGTATCGAGTACTTTTAAAATACTGAGTACTTTTCAGTATTTACATATGGAAAAAGATCAACTGCGGCCCGTTTTAGCGCTCGGACTAAACAGAAATTCACTGTCGACGACCTTTTTTTTTTTTTTTTTTGCTGTGATCTGACTGTGATCCTCGCGAGTACTCGATACTCGATACTGAGTAGTATCGATACTTCAGGACCGATACTTTTTTGGTATCGATACCATACCCGTCGATACCACACGAGTACTCGGTATCGATACCAGAGGCCGATACTTCGAACCCTAAGCACAGATAGACAAAGCATATGAAAGCTATCATAGAAGAATCACAGATTGCTATAATAATAATAATATTACTTCTACCGATATTATTACTCGTGTGGTTTTTACTTTGACATTTTTGCAACATAAAGACATTAGCTATAATACACAGGTCCTAAAAATTTTTGAATAACATTTTTGGTTTTTGTCATTCCCATTTATATACAAAAAATCATTACCGTTAGATAAAAGCCATTACCACAGATAACATTACCATTTCTTATAACTTATTTTACATCCGAATAACCTTTGATTTGCATTAATGAATTTGGAGGACTTTTGTAGGCTTAATTATGTGCTAATTTTTTTCGAGATTTTGAATGCAAATTCCACAAACTGTAAAAACAAATAACATATCAAAAATGCGAATTAACCCACCGGCATCTGCATCGTATTTATAAATGACATTCAATGTCAAATTGTCTGACAAATGACAATTAATGTCAAGTTAAGAATCTGAGAGAATAAAAAAAATAATAATTCAGAAAGTTTGATTGTCATCATCACACGTATTTTCTTGAATCCGAACATTCCGAAACCTTGAATTCGAATTCGGATAGCCAAATACATGGCATTTATTGATAACTATTGTGATTAGTGTGAAACTTTGCATTGCTACATTTCTAGCATATCTAAAGGTGAATATTGGATTATTTTACAGTAATATCATTTTTGGATGATGTTTGTGATTGGAGTGTAGGTTTAGGTATTGTTTTCCGTTCGTATCACATCAACAATATCGTGATTACGTAGTTGAACGTAAAACACAAATCACGAGGTATTTTATTGCGTATAAACACGGTAACATTTACAGATGAGTGAAGAAGAGCGCACCTTGGTAGACAAGTCTGAAAGTAGTTCGTTCGAGGACTTGGCCTCCGCTGCTGCTCATGAGATCGAAGAAGCCAAATTGGCAGAAGCTGCATCCATCGAAAAGGACAAACAAACGGACGCCCCCGCCCCAGCTGACGAATGGCAAGACCTTTTAGGGTCAGGAGCTATACTTAAGAAGGTCAGATGCATAGTTAATGTTTGGTGATATTTACATTTTGACCTCGAAAAATTTTAATGCAAAATACACATGTTGGTTGGCATAATATTGACAAATTGTCTCACAATGTAATGTTCTAAACCAAATTTCCTTCTTATGACCCTTAATTGTTCAATTTATCACTTTTGAGGATACCATACTCCTTCTGGACTTATTATAAACTTATTGAAATAATCTTGTATTCTAAATTTTTATCTGACTGAATTTAGCGTTATGTGGATCAATGTTAACTGAAATTAAAAAAAATTAATTAAACAATGTGACATACATGTTATTGTAAATTTCGTAAACAGTGTACATACATGATATGTTACATAATAATTATTATGAAATATTTAGTTTATGTGTCACAAAAAATTTCATTTTTGCAACCAATATAGAAACGCAAACAAATCCCTAATCCAAAAATGGTCTTAGAAGACCCATAATATTTTTGAAATTCCTTTTCAATGATACCCCACACTATGGGGTATGCAATGAAAAAAAAATCATCCTCACGCTACCTGTAGGGGAGGTACCATGAATAAAAAAATTTTTTGTACAATTTTATAGTTTTCTAGCACTAAGGGTCTTGGTGCTATGCCTCGGACAGACGGACATGATGAACCGATTCAGATTTTTCTTCGGAACCCTAACAACACACCTTGTATGAGTATTCAAGATTTTTAAACAACAAGTATTTATATGTACATAATCAAAAATATGACAAATTGTTTTTTTACAGCTTTACAAATTTCTACAATAATTTAATACTAATAGAAGTCCTGTTATTGCAGATACTAAAATCTGGAGATGAGTCAGATGGATCCCGGCCACAGCGGAGTGACATATGTAGGATAAGTTACGAGGTGAAACTACAAGATCATGATGCAATTGTTGAAAAGAGAGACCAAATCAAGATATATCTGGGTGACAATGAGGTAAACCATTTGTACAAATATTTGTGATATTGTTTGTGATTGAATTCACAGATTATTGTAAATTTCTCATGTTCACGTCAGATTAATGTTAATTTCTAATGTAGATTTATCTGTACTAATATTATAAAGAGGAAAGATTTGATTGTTTGTTTGCATTGAATAGGCTCCGAAACTACCAAACCGATTTGAAAAATTCTTTCACTGTTGGGAAGCTACACTATCCCGGGTGACATAGGCTATATTATATTTTTTTTTACTATTTTTTCTGAAGCGAAGAGAGGGCAATTTCCCAGTGTATAATAAATTTCTCACACTGTTACTTGTACTGTTTTAATTTTTAATCTATGCATCTGAAATGCTGTTATGTGGCTTTTATTTATTATTTTAATAGAACCAGAGGGGTCTAAAAGTGATTTCAAGATTATTTACATGATATTATTAGGCCACTTTGGTTCCATCAAAATCATGAATTTTAAGTGTTTTAAATCGAAAATTCGATATTGTAAAAATGTAGTTAGGCTGTTTTGGTGATGGCCTGATGTATTAAGTAATGTTATAAAACTATCATAATACTGTATTATTTATTGTATTAGAGATATTAGTGTATTTACCTGACATAATGGTGCAATCTAATCAGTGCAGTGATTGTGCTGTTTGCAATTATATCAACATTCTGGATTTGGTTCACAAATACAGTGAAACCTATAGTTAATATTATCTTTAGTTAAGTAGTTGTAAAGGTTTAATTGTTGTGATATATATCTATCTAAATATTGAAGCCTAATCACAAATAGTTTCTGTATAATACATTTGTATATCGCTCACCCAGTAATACAATGGCACATCTACGTTTGTCATATTTTACAGAAACGAATTTCAAAAATTTTATAAAAATGTTTAAAATTAATTTATGGGTTCTGTTTACGTTTTTTACAGATTGTATGGGTTTGGTTACTAGTATAGACATTAATACATATTTATCACTATGTACATTTTAAACATGTATACCATATAAACTTTCGCAATTTCGCATTTTTTGCAGATATGCCATTATATTACTAGGTGAGCGGTATGTGGTTTATCTTTTCGTAAACTTGTATTGTATTTTGGCATAACGTGTATGTTCTGTGCATTTCAACTTTATAGTCATACAATAAGGTATTTTTTTTTGTCGCATAAAAATACCCAAGAATGCCGTGCCGCCAATCGGACTGGCTCTTATATTGCCAATGAAGTTCTTGAAAGTAATTAGCTATTATGCTCATCCCATGCTCAGCTCATCATCTGATGCCCAATAGCCGTTTGTCTGAGCTATTGGCTCTTATGGAGATCGCCAACTTTTACTAATGCGAAAATTGCGATATATTCAGTATCATTATCGTTACAAAAATTGTTTTGACTCAAAAAGTAGACAATTACCCATTGTCATTATATTAATTGAGTATTGTAATAAAAAAGTGAAAGTTTCATACAAATCATGAAAAATACAATTTTACGGCAATATTTTCTCCCAAGATAGTTATCTATTGTATATGTATTGTGAGATATCTTTGATAATTCTTTTATTAGACTATAATCATAACTTTTATCAATCCTGCAATCAATCATATTATTTATTGTTGAATGTAAAAGAACAATTTATATTGCGGTATCACAATTAATAACATGCAATTAAATAATAAATCACATTTCCATACTACGCTGTCTTGTGTGCTAATGATATGATGCAATTGGATATTAATGTCATTCCTCAATTTTCAATTAACATTTCAGATCCTTCAAGGCCTGGATTTGGCGCTGAAACTCATGTACAAAGGTGAAGCTTGCCTTCTGCGAATCGCACCGAGATTCGGGTATGGGGAAGCTGGTCTCCAGCCTGGTGATAGCCTCGGTCTGATAGGGGAGGTGGATGGACCACTGTACGAAGGTCCAGTGATAGGCCCTGAGACCTGGCTGGAGGTTAGGCTGGAACTCCACGACTGGGCAGAAGAACCCGAGCATGAAACATTGCCTATTGCGGAGCGGATGGATATAGGGTGAGTTCAATTGTTTTAGGTTGCTGGTAGTAACCAGTATGTGAACTAATGTCTTACTTATACTTACATATACCAGAAAAAAGTTAAGACGGAATTCTTTAAATACTATACTCTTTTTTTTATGTGACTGATTCAAGATAAACAAATGCTTAATGTTACCCCATCCCAAGCTTACTAAAATAAATAATTAAAAACTGCATCCAAACCGTCTAAGGTGTTATTGAGATTAGGTGGATCAAAACAAAGGGCAAATTACCGCCAAAATTTTTTTTTCTAATAGAATTTTTGTGACAATTCACAATGAATTATTACTATCCACACATGAAAAGAATTATACGAGAAAAAAACTCGTAATTCCTTTGAAATAACTCCTGGCTGGGGATCGAACCTGGCACACCTCGATCCTTAGACATGGTCTCAGACAATAAGCTATTTCAATGCATAATAAACTATTTGCAATGCAAATTAGTTGATGTGTTGATATGTATGCCAAGGTTTGTGGTTATCTATTTCCTGTCATAGCGGTTTTAAATGCCGATCTAAACAATTTAGAAGGAATATAATATTGGATTCAGGCATAAAAATGTTTTTAATAATCAGAAGGATAACGTAATTAATACAAGAGCAACTACATTTTTATGTTTTTATGTTTTATGTTTGTTTTTTAGCTGAGTGTGAAATATTATTTTTTATCCTTAAATTCTTTTCATTTTATGACTGACTTATTTTTTTATTACAAATTATGATAGAATGATTTTATGTAAGATTGTTTGCTATATAAGATTCAAAATGCAAATATTTTATTCATAACTGATTTGTTTAAAAAATTAAGCATACACATTTTACTTATGAAATCGATGTTTAAGATTGCCTGTAGTGTTCTGGTAGATTAAAAGAATGACATGAGTATATCAGTGATACTGAAATGAATAAATGATTTTGAATTTACCAAAGATAATGTAAAAAGAAAAGGATATAAGATGGTAAGAACTGGCCTTAACTTGCCATGGTCAAATAAAGCTCCTATCGAGGTCATTCAAGCATTTGAAGTGTCTTCATTGGTGAACAATGATAACGATACGGACTACTTATCGTGTACCGCTCGAATTTCATTGATGACTAACGCCCGTTATCAATATTCTATCTGTAATCCTAAAGTAAGTTGCCTAGCAACTTTCAAAGAGAGTGTTAACAGCTCAATAATTCTACTTTACCTAATAACATATCCATAGATAGTGAATATGTAGCGATAGGTACTCCCCGCTAAAGATAGATAGGTCATTTTTTTCGATGAATCTTACGTAAGCAGACTTGTATATAGTTACTACTTTTTATGGAAATACATATTAAATTCATTAAAACAAATTGGACTTGGACGAGTTTTAATGGTTGCCAGAAATTAGTTTTGGCATTTTCAAAGCAAAGGCAAAGGTCGGGCGATGGCCCAGGGCGCCAAATGTGGAGGGGCGTCACATTTGGGGTGAGGAGCAAAAAAAAGGAAAAATAAAATTCTTAATAAACGTTCTCATTGGTTCAGCAAAATTTGATGATTTTGATTTTCTTATGTGGGCGCCACAATATTCTTGCCTGGGGCGCCAGTGGTTCTAACACCGGCACTGGCGATGTCTGTTCATTCATTCATTCAATCAATCAATCATCTTTATTGTGGAATACAGATGATTGATTGATTGTATTTCAATGATTGTTGATCATTAGTATAATATACTTCAATGCTATGCTAAACGCAGAGTCGTGCGTCTTGCACTGTTTATGGATGACGTCACACAGGCACAGAGATGCGAAACACCTAATTTCCATAAACAGTGCAAGTGCAAGAGAGAAAATGATGTGCGTCGTCTCTTTTGCACGTTTTATTACTCCGCCTGCCACGAGTCTTTGCGTTTAGTATAACTTGCTTTGTGTTGGTGACGTCAGCACGCGACGTCGCGCGCGCGGCAACTGGTGGTACCGGCGCGGGGAGGCGCAGCTCGCGGTGCAGCTGTACCGGCGCGCGCTGGACGTGCTGGACGAGAGCGAGGGGGGCATCACTGAGCCCACGGAGAGTGGGGAGCTCGCGCCCACTAGCGCTGCGTTGCAGGTCAGTTGTTGACGTGTCCGTTAATGGCGGAAATCTGGCTAGTATTTTGAAATACCTAAGTTTGGACGGGCATGATGGGAGCGGATATGACTTGCAAAACCTTTAGTTTTAAATGGTCTGTGAAGGTTGGCAGTGTAACTGACCCAAGGAGTTGTATGTGTAAATATATTATAATAGAATATAGAGCATACTCCACGCTGCTCAAAGCGGATTGGTGAAGAGGTTAGTGGCTAACAACTAACCAAGTGTCACACAGAAGGTCTCAAGCAACTTTGCCACTTACGGTTACCTGACGACTTTCGACCGCGTACACTGTGGCTTAATCCGGTCGAGATGAGTTTAAGCACTGCAGATACTAAAAAAAGAATGGTTATAACTATTATAATTTATTATAAACAACATCCGTATCATTATTTTAGCCGTATTGGGGCGGCTTAGAACACTAACCCCAATCCCATGCCGGATAGGTGTCGTAAGAGGCGACTAATCCGGTCCGCTGGTGGTAGGGCACCTCGAGGGATTATGTGGTAATATTGATTTTAATTGATGATTAATACTATTATTATTATATTATTATATTTATTATATTTCTCCACGGAGTTCGCCCGAATAGCTACCGCCTTTGAGCATGAGTCAGCCGCCAAACGACTCGTGTTCCGGCTGGGGGCTTGAGAGCCAGTTCTTTCTTTCTTTTTCTTCCTTCTTTCTTGGCCGGCAACGCATCAGTGATGCTTTTGGTGTTGCTGATGTCCATGGGCGACGATAGCCACAAATCCGTCGAGTTTTTGCATGAAAGAGTAACTAATATCCATACAAATGATACAAACGTTCACATTGATAATATTAGTAGGATGAAGATAAAGTTAATGTTGACTGTCACTCGTCAGGCGCTGCTGGAGGAGCGGCTGCGGGTCCACAACAACATGGCGGCGGCGCAGCTGAAGGCCGGCGCTTACGAGGCGGCCTTGCAGGTAACAACACTAACAACCAACGGTTTACGTCCCTGACACTCCTGCGCGTTAGTTGACGTTAGTTAACACCTATACGGCCATGTTGCGAACAGTGCGCGTTAGGCGTTTTATTGCAATAGGGATGTTTACACGAATTATAAATTAATATAAATGTTTGTCTAAAATACTAGTGGTAACATTTAAAGGCCTAAAATATGATTCTTTTATCGAAATCAATCACAATAAATTAAATATCATTAATTTAAAATGTTAAAAATTGTACAGTGTCACGTGACCTCAAACGCCATTTTGAGCTTATGACGTCATTGAAAGTATTTTATATGCAAATTCAACTAACTTCAGCAGACAGATAGTATTGAATAACGGATTGTGACGTCACGTTACGTTTTTGGTGGAAAATTTGATAATGATTTTTATTTATCACTTTTTGTTTTTAAATTGAAGATTATTATTTTTATAATATTTTTTTCGTGAATATTAAGGTCCTATCTATAAAATTAAATTGAATCCTAAAATTTGTCAACATCCGTATTATTTATTTATTCTGTGTGTGTAGGCGGTGACGCGCGTGTTGTCGTGTCAGCCGGACAACGCGAAGGCGCTTTACCGCAAGTCGCGCATCCTGTCCGCGATGGGGCGCAGCGCCGAGGCGCTCCAGGCCGCGCGCGCCGCCGCCGCCGCAGCGCCCGGTACTTTTATATTTATTTATTCTTTAGTGCACCTTAAAACATAAAGGATATAAAAGACGAAGTTGACGCTAAAAGCATTCTCTGCCGGTTAACCTTAGCGCAGTGTAAGATATACACATATACACAGTGTACAGATATGCACATACACATATACACACAGATATACAGATTCATAGATATACACACAAATATACACAGATACACAGACACGTCAAACTTATAACACCCCTCTGTTTTCGTGGAGGGTTAATAAAGTAACAATGTTACTGTAATGTTATTCTAGCTTTTGGAACGAAGTTCCTTATCGCGCGTTATGAAAGGGGGCTAGAAGGAAAATTTTCTTACGAAATGTTGGTACGATACTTTTTGAAGTGATTCAGAGAGTTTTACAGAGATGGCGCTGTACAACTTTATGAATCACGCTAACTTTCTGAATCACTTTAAAAAACAATACTTAAATCGAAAGGAACTTCGTTCCATCCGGGTGTCCCTTGACACCTCTCGTTTTTTTATCTTTTTTTATTTTGTCGTATTAATTATATTGTCTGTGCACCCTACCCTTCTCGCACTCATTACTATGTCCTCCTCCCTAAGGTGGTCTGGAAGAGATCGCTCTACGAGTATAGCGATAAGACCGCCTTTTGTACCTCAAATTTTACATGTTTTATTGTGTCAATAGCATAGTTGGTGTGTACAATAAAGAGTAATCTATCTATCTAATGTTATAACGGTGGCAGAGGATCCCGGCGCCCGCAAGGAGCTGCAGCGATGCGAGCAGAAGGCGACGCGTGAGCGCTCGGTGGAGAGGAAACTGGCCAAACGCATGCTGGGGGCAGTGGGCAGCGCGGCCCAGGGGAAGGGCGAACCGGACAAGAAGCCGTCCAGGGCTAAGGTAGGGAGCCGTGAACGTACATTTTGTTAAAAATAAGGCAGATACAAAAAGATATCTTTTAGATTAGAACAAAATCAAAATATTATAGTTCTGCAAATACTATTTTTCGATTCAGTTCCGTTTGCGAAATATTCGGCTTTAAAGTGCTAATTTTGGTTTCCATAAAAAACAAAAAAAAGTTAAGTGCCCCCCCCGTGTCAGCTACGTTATAGGTGTTGGACATGTGAAAAAATTCGCGGCAGTAGCAATATATAAGCGTCATTGAGCTAACTTTACAGGAGAGCAGTTTAATGTTGGAATTTTTAGAAAATAAATCATACATTTTTGTGTAATCCTCCTACCGACGTTATTTCCACTATTTTAGAATCCTTATTTTATCATCTATATTGTGGCATATTCAACAACTTTTTTAAAAATTCCAACTTTAAACTGCTCTCCTGTAAAGTTAGCTCAATGTTGTTTAGTCAATGTTTCCCATGTTTCCTTTCAAGCGAATCGGGATGTTGACACTAATTATAAATTAATATAAAAGGTCTAAAATATTAGTGGTAACATTTAAAGGCCTAAAATTTGATTCTTTTATTGAAATCAATCACAATAAATTAAATATCATTAATTTAAAACGCCATTTTGAGAATATGACGTCATTGGAACAATTTTATATGGAAATTCAACAAACTTAGTAGACAGATAGTATTGAATATAGTTTAGTGACGTCACGTGACGTTTTTGGTGGCAAATTTAATAGTGATTTTTATTTATCAATTTTTGTTTTTAAATTGAAGATTATTATTTTTATAAATTTTTTTTCGTGAATATTGAGGTTCTATCTATAAAATAAAATTGAATCCTAAAATTAGTCAACATCCCTATTGTAATTTAAAACGCAATTATTGTAACAGTAAATTAACGTGTAATCGTAGCTATAGGGTGGTTTTTTGTTGTTTAGATGTTGATGTGGGGCTCCCTGCTGCTGAGTCTGCTGGTGGGCGTGGCCAGCGTGCTGGTGTACCGGTACAAGATCCAGGCCCACTGACCGCCGCCTCCCTTCCGCATGTGAGTATTGACTGGGCTGGATTATGTGTGGTTATGTCAATGGTAAAAGCACAGATCAATAACTAACCGCCTTGTATTTGAGTGAGAAAGAAAATACCATGCTGGATTACGTAATTCCTGTATTTACAAGCTACTCCGCCCATCCATATGTCAAAAACCATGCTGATTTCTGCCAGTCCGAAAGTTACTGGCAGAAATCAGCATGGTTTTTGACGTGGATATTTTGACAGTTTTTTTGCACCTGTAAAATTGCAATTTTCATCTTATGCCTTTTTCCACTGAGGGTACGATGTTAGTGTATAGCTAAACAACAGATTTTTTTGTTTGCAGGAAATTCTAATAATTTCTGAGCCCCGGCGCCCGTCATCTATATACGTATGAAGACTTGTTACTTGGACCGACATTTTGAGCCCAGAACGCCGTACGCTGGTTGTTCGTCTGTATTATAACATTTACTAAATGATGTCAATGGATTTCCAGTGTACGAGTATTTGACAATTACCTCAATCTTCTATTTGTGTACTAAGAATACTGATCTCTTTAATATGAATATGATTAACTTGTTGGCTGCATTTTAACATATCGTCCCTTAGCTAACAACACCGCTGTCATTGTTACCAACTTTACAGGAGACGAAAATGGTTGGACGCGCAATGAGCTCCATCTAAAGGTATTTACATTTGAATATCGCCAATTTTCGACCTAGCGATGATGACAATTTGTATTGCGATTCGATGACATAAGCGTTTCGTATCGTAAAAAAGAACGCAAGAACTAAAGTTTTTCATACTTGTTTTTTTTTAATTCAATCGATACGTCAATAATATCAATTTGATCTAAATTGTGTAACGAAAAACATATTTCTAATATAGAGATCAGTATTTTAGGAGTTCGGTGGCGTTCGGTCATGATCGGCAAAGCTCGGGCGTTGTCAGAATTTATGCGAATGAATGCTGCTACGAGCGCTTCCGGGCTCCGGAGGGCACATTAAGCAGTCCGTCCCGGCTTTCGGGTCTCTAACTTAATCATTAAACTCTTGACCAAACTGCATTGGAGCAGTGTGGCGGATGAGTCCTGATTTTTGCATTTTTGTCTATGGCCATTCTTAATTATGACTATTGAAATGGTATTTTCGTGTAAGTTAAAGATAGATGTTGAATTCTATTAGCTCGGGTGTTGAGGAGATTCAATGTATAAATACGTATCGAATGTTACAAGCAATAAAACGATTCAGTCGATAAAATGTGTCATACATCCATCTTACTAAAACATGTTTCAACAAGACAGGTTATAATAAGGTGTAAATTATGTCTGTGAATGGTAACAGTTCAATGAAAGCGATATTAATTAAAATTTATTTGAAAATACATACTTTAAAACATGTATAAAACATTAAGATGTCCTCATAATTCCATCATCAGGCCTTCGTTATGGAGTTAAAACTATCATAATGTTGTATTGCCAGGGAGATCAATGTATCTGCAAAGTTTTATAAGATTAGGTTCAGTAATGGAAGTTGAAAAAGGCAAGTAGAATTAGGGTTACCATAATTCATAGTTAGGATAATTAAACTCCCGATAGGATTGCAGACGAATTTAATACATTGTTTTTTACGCAGAATTTTTGATTTTTCCAAAAAATAACGTTTGAAAACGATCTTGTTATATAAAACATGTTTATTAGTAAGGCGGATAGATTTCGTCATTGTATAAAGGGGTAGGTTAGAGTACTATAGGAATAACATTCATCAGCATTGTATCATATAATACTTTATTTAATGCTACGTAAATTTAAAAATGTTATCATCAGATGTTTTATAATTATTTTTGTATTGTTTTTTGATGGCCGTGCCAAAACTAAATTGGACATTTAGAGAAAATATTTGTTGATTATATCGCACCCTCAGTAGAAAAAAAGCATAAGTCGTCTTATCTTGAATTTTAGTTATTAATATGATTGGAAAGAAGGACAAATGCTGCATATGTTCAATTTTTTTTAGTTTTTATCATTAATATTGACGGTTTTGTGCAAGAAATCGTAATGTAAATTCCTTAGACTACTTACTGATATTTGAACAGTTTTTTTGCTCTCCTGTAAAATTACAATTTTCATCTTATGCCTTTTTTCCACTGAGCGTACGATATTGCTGGCGTGAAGAGTGGTTATATTATAGGAAGATGTATTTGCGGTGCCGATAAGCTAATTTTGTAGTTGGTAAACTTACGTTAAAAAAACGCTAAATAATATTTTATTCTCCCCGCAAGAACAATCAATCTGTAGCCACAAATCATGTCAGAAATACACTTTTCATTTCCGACTCTTACGTGAAACAACAGAGTTGAGTAAAAAAGAAGTCATTCAATGTACAGGCAATCCTGCATTTCGACCAATGTTAATCGATTCCAATGAACCTGTGTACCTTTATCATATCATAGATAAATAAATATTAAATATCCTACATCCACCTATCTATACATAATAAATATAGTAATGGAGTATCAATGTAATAGAAAAAAAAATATTTTTGGAAACTTTTCTAGCGTAAGGTCAGAAGCTTTTATTTTACGGTTTGCATTCCAAGTTCTCTATATATATTTTTTTCTGATAATATTACTACATTTGGTGATTTATTGGTGCTTCTCCTTTTAATTTATATTTTTATTTATTTAGCGAGTTTTAAACTTTCCGACGTCGCATTTCTTATAAATATTGTTTGTATATAATCACGTGTCAACAATCGGATTTCCTCGTTGGGAACATATTTACAAATAACTTCAACTGTGCTGTAAGCATGATACATAAATTTTATTAAGGGTAACAATAAATGTGAAACTGTTGGTTTGTAGACATTTGTTTGGTGTAGGCTTTAATTCCTGTAAAAATATAATAAAATGTGGTACTAATGTACTGTCCAGTTTGTATTTGTTTTATTTCATTATATTACCACAACAACAAGTTCCTTTCCGGTCGACAATGGATGGGTGACAACTGACCACACGAATATCTAATATATAAAATTCTCGTGTCACAGTTTTCGTTGCCATACTCCTCCGAAACGGCTTGACCGATTTTGATGAAATTTTTTGTGCTTATCCGGTATCTATGAGAATCGGTCAACATCTATTTTTCATCCCCCTAAATGTTAGGGGTAGTCCACCCCTAAATTTTATTTTTTATTTTTTAGACAAAATTTTTAATTTAAATTTTTTTATGATACAACATACAAAAATACATACAATCCTCAATTTTCACCCTTCTACGATCAACCCTTATTTTTTAATATGATTGTTAAGTGATACGAAGTTCGCCGGGTCAGCTAGTGTTTATATAAAAAAGCTTCATTCAGGACGTAATTGTTTCTATACAATATAAAGCATATAATACAATTTCTTAATATAGAATATAAAACATAAATATGGAGGCAGATATTTGCTTTTGCAATTCTATTCAAGAGTTTTTTCTACGGGTCTATAAATTTCAATTTTTATAAGGTGTTTTTGTTACAAATGTAGAAGCTAAAAGGATGGCTAGTAGGATGTTTTGGCTATAGTAAAAAATACTTGGAAAATTTAAAAATATTTTATTTCATGTGCTTCATTTGTTATTGGTAACAATAAATTATATCAAACTTATGGCAACTCATAGTATATTTATAAATTATATAAAATTATGTACACATTTGTAACCAAAGACGTAAGTTTATAAGCTTATTCAATAAATTGTATTTTATATTGAATCATAAATAAGTATAATAAAGTAATCAGTAATTAGGAACCCGAATATCTATCCATAATCATTAGTAAGTTGTTAGAAACTTTCTAGAAATTACATACATTGAAGAGTTATTTGTTTTTAATCTACCAATAACTTTACCGGAGATTACAGATACTCACTCACAATCAGTAAAACGAAAGCAAAAATATTTTATTTCGTTCAAATGTATTCTATAGGTATGTATTTAATGTAATACCACAATTGTTACACATAGAGACATGACATAATTTTTATTTGAAATATATATTTAATACTTATCAGCCACAAACTATAAAGATATATTAAATAATAGTCTCGTTATTTTAACGTTCATGAAGGAATGCAGTAGAGATCTTTTACACACAAATAACTTTCATACAGGTAGACACACCAAACCTAACTTGTGCAATACATAAACAATTATATCTTTCTTTCTTTCTTTCTTATTAAATGGAATCATAAAAAATACCAAACTACATAAATATTATACTGTATCACGTTAACGAAAACGTTATAATACGATTTTATTTTATTTATTTATTTACCTTGCCCTGTTTGTTTGGATCAAATGTTGCAAGCTTAATTATTAATTTCAACTCCTTAAGATAAATGGAATTAGGTGTAATTATTAGAACTGCTTCCATTTATTCTAAGGAGTTGAAATTTTACATATTGCTTTAGTTTTGATGACAATGCATTATTGTGATAAGAATGACCTCTTTAATGATTAACATCACAGGCCCAATTTTTTCTTTACTATCTACATTGACACTATAAAACTGTGTATGTATTTAGTTTTTTAAACTATTAACTTGTTTTGTTACTATGATGTGTATCATAGGATCTTGTTGTAGAGTTTTAGACAACGTTTAGAATATGAGTGAAGAGAAACCTTCATAGGAGTAGGAACTTAATAAGACTCGTACAAACGAGATTATTACTGATCACAAATTAGTGGAAACATGGTCATTTTATTGAATATCTTTCGGCTAATCTCATTCCATATAGTCCCTAGAATATGAAAAATGAATATGAATAAATGCATAATAGAATTTAATTATAACCTTGAAAAAATAATGGAGGTCCTCCACATCCTTTTCAATCGACAACGCATCGGTGATATCTTTGGTGTTAATGATGACCATGAGCGACGGATCACCGTCACTTTTTAGTTGGTCGACAAGTTACATAAAAAATATTCTCAGAAAATTACTTAACTGTACCACAACCAACGCAAATTAATGTATAATTGTTTTGTTACATAAATTATTATAGTTTTTGGTTACATTAACTTACAAATACAGAAGTTATAACTAATCAACATTATTATCGCAGGTTTGGATGTAAATTAAAATATATTTATAAACAGGACGGTACCCAAAGCGATTGTGCTAACAACGAAACCTCATATTTTTTGTGTTTTGAATGTCTTTCAAACTGTTTATTAATACTAGTCTTATCCCTATATCGGACCAGTCTTTCATCTTTACTTTGGAAGCTATTTTAATCGTATGTCAACTAACGAATATCATACGCCTGTCCCCACTTTATAAGAACCTGCCTACCTTTATAATATATTGGAAGTCTACCACTTAAAGAGGATGAAAACACCCAATAAACAACCCATGCCTTTTAAAATCACCGGATATCTTACTGTAAGTAAAATTTAATTCAGTTAATTCAGACACATCATTATTTAGGTATCATTATTACTATTCAATAAATTAATGTTCAGCTAACAACATGAAATACGCCAATTGTCTTGTAACACAATGAACCAATTTTTTGGCTCACTGACAATGATTCACTCACAGACTTAAAAAAGAACTAGACGTCACCTTGTCTTATCGAGAGTGACGCAGCCCGCTTACCATGTGTGTGTAATTTTTAGTGCGGTCCGACCAATCCGACGCAGTAATGGCGGCCGATTAATAACAGCATGGTGTCAACGTGTGCGTGTGATACTTGTACGAATAGAGCAGTTGGTATTACTAAGGGTGCTTCACTGAATTTGTTGCTGAAAATCCGTCTGGTTCTTTTTTAAGTCTGTGGATTCACTATACATTTCAAGATCAGTGCCTTGTAGGTCACAGTCGATTTACACATTTACACGTAATCCTGACGCTCCAGGCGGTATCCTATCTATCCAATATGTCCATAAGTCACGAAGTCCAAATTCATTCAGCTCACAACTCACAAGCCGGTCTTATAAGTGATAGTTCTAGCGAGCCAGCTGGTGACGTGGGTGAACGCGACAATAACCGCTATAGTCGAGAGGGCCTGAACACTGAACACGACCGCTACGAAGTCATACAGCAGCTTGGGTGAGAACACCGTCCACACGAACAGGTGTCTACGGAATATTAACGCGATGACACAGTACCAGGTCACTTGGTACACCCGATGGAAGGCTATCAGGTTCGTTGCACGCCACACCACTTCTAAATACCTGTACAAAACAAAAATTGGTGAAGTGAAACTGTTATAGACGGAGTAATAAGAAATGTAACGTTTTTGCGTCACGGCTGGAGTATACCACTGCCAAAGATAATGCTTGTAGTTTTTAAAAAGATGTGCTGAGGAGTTTCTTTACGGCTTTTCTTCTCTATGTCAAAGCACCTTTCCGAAAAGCTAGTAGATAAAAAAAATGATGACGTGCATAAGTGTATCAGTGATAACTATATGAATAAAATGTTTTTACTTTGACTTTAAAAAGGAATTTGAAGAACTTGGTAAGAATGATTAAATCTATAGGTCGTTTTTCTTGAAGTTGTTTTAGATTATACAAATTATAGTCAGTCAATTTTTTAGACGAATCCTATTCCGTAAAAAATCTTAAAGAGCATCTTTTGATCCTAATTTATAATTACAAAACAAGGCTTACACTAAAAGACAAGAATTTAAAGAAATATGATGACTTAATGACAAAACTAACCAAAACTACCTCTTTACCATATTTTTCTTATCTAATTAGAATTATTTTTTCAAAGTATTGCCAAGATTTTTTACAAATAAGACTCGTCAAAACGGACTACAGTCTGACTCTGACCCATAGAAATAGAGAATGGACTGAGCGATCCCTATACAGCTGTAAAGTAAATACAGGCAGTAAAGTGTAAGACAGATGGAGCGATTGTGCGGCCAGTAGTTGTATTTTTCTAGGATTCCGATTGGTCTACGTCACAGCCGTGAGCCAGGAGCGGATGAATTCAAGAAAGAGATAGGTATTGGCCGCACGATCACTTTCTCTCTTTCTAGACAATGGTCAATTTCAGTGCAGGATTAAGCAAGTGCGAAACCCGTAGCAAATTTTTTCAATGAGCCCTTGATCTACTATGGGTTCTTAACAGTGCCGGATTTATATTTTTTATCAGAGTAGGCCAATTTATTTCCGCCGCCCCATGTACCTTTCTAAAAAAGTAATTTTCCATTCATAGTAAGGAAGGCACTGAATTAGTCACTAAGAAAGTGCGTAAAAAAACAAGAATCACAATTTTTTGCGACACTTTTTGAAAGCAAAATCATCTATCATATCCTTAAATCTGCCGCCCCTAGGCCGCGGCCTATACGGCCTATTGACAAATCCAGGACTGGTTCTTAAGTATAAAATGGTTCTTAAATATAAAGTCTAAAATATGCGGGGCCCCCTTTCGCGCGGGGCCCGTCGCAATTGCTATTTTTGCTACGTGGTTAATCCGGCACTGGTCAATTCCATACGGGTATTGCTCAGTCCATTCCTTTGTCTAACTCTGACCTCTTCCAGTTGTCTCTGCTGGCCGCCAGATGGCAGTAAAGCGCGGCGCCGGCGAGCGCGGGCCCGGCGTACGCGTGGAGCCCCATGCGCGCCGCCACGAGCGCCGCGTTGTACTCGCGGAGCCCCACGTAGCCCGCGCCTAGGTCTACAGACGCTAGGCTGTTTGAATTACCCTGCACACAATACGGATGTTCACTGACTTTAGGCACAGAATAATTAATAGTACCTATTGGTACAGAAGAGTCACTCCGCAAAATCATTTAAACAAATAGCGACTCTTGCTCCGACACAATAAAGTATAATTTAGATCATACAGCGCTAATCGTCAGACATTGATCTAGACGTTGCCTCTCTTTCTAATCATAACTATTATCCTTTCTGATAACGTCACAGTTGTCTTCTTTTTTTGTGATGACATGATACATATATATATAGACATAGATTACGTATGTAAGACACTGCGTGCCAGTCCTTCTGAAATTGGCCCGACTCGTCGAACGCGACACGTACTTGTAACATCATACCAAAAGTGCAGAGTGTGCCAGGCCTGGTTTAGGATTCAATATCATTTTATAGATATAATATAACTAATTTAATGAAAAACATTTACAAATATGCCACCCCGAAAACGACACGTGACGTCATTATCCGATATCCAATACCAATAACTTGTCGTTCCGAATGGGGATTGAGATCAAGTTTTCTCTCTCCCTTCTTGACCGTCAACACATCGGTTATATCTGTGCTGCGACTAATGCTCACGGGTGACATAAACTACTATGCAGGTAACTGATCCATGGTCACTCTTTTGACCAATAGTCTCAGACATAATAAGCTGTGAAACATACAAGAAATCAATTGAAAAATTCTATAAGTTCTGGAACTTACTTGATAAAAGAAGAAGAGTGATCCAATCCAGATATGAGCCAGCGTTTGACCGATCACATCCGCTACATCCGTCTGTCTGGCTGTCCGGGGGTCCAATAACTTGTGGTCCAAACACTGGTTGACCAACGAGCTAGTGACGTATATACTGGGCACCATTATCACATTGTGTGGCCGCATCAATAGAACAATAATTAGCATCAGATGGTTATACATTATATGTGAGATCGACCGAGCCAGGTTTAACTTGACCTCCTCCAAGTTCCAGGGTTCCTCCATCTTATCGTAGAAGTAATCTTCGGTTTTCGACTTAGGTTTTATGTATTCGAAGTTATTCAACTCGGTTTTCATCGGTTTGAGGCCACATCTTTTGAATATGCCCGTGTAGGTCAGTATTTCGAAGAGGAACTGGGTGAATAGGATAGCCCAGAAAACATTGACTATATTGACGGGGTCGGTCTCGAGGAAGGGGGGTAGGGCTCCGGTGGCGCCTCGGTAGGCTAAGACGCAGCCCCCAGCCGCTAAAGTTAACGCTGTGTGGATGTGTATTGCATTGTTCATGTAGCGCAGGTTCCGGAGACAAATGCCTAAAGTGGCCAACGTTCCTGAACAAACAAATTGTTTTCGGTGAACATTATACAGAGAATTGTTTGCAATGTTTCTATATGTACATCTAAATCTAGAATCTAAATCTAAAATGGGTATTTTGATATCTGGTTATCCATTTCACATCAATAAAAATACATAATATCTGTGGGCTTAGTACCGAGTTTTACGTGAAATAACGGGCTCGCTAACGTAAATGCGAGTCGGCTATGCTATTGGCTACCGATGCATTTCTTTTCACTGCCGCTAGATCGGTAGGCAATAGCATAATCGACTCGCATTTACGTTAGCGAGCTCGTTATGTCACGTAAAACTCTTACTAAACCCACAGTGTATATTACATACGTAATTAGATTTATTTTATACCCGACGTGTGACGCAAAAAAATTGTATGAAAAAAGTCCAAAAATCGAAAATATGCCTCAAGATTCCTGTGCTCAGTAGTGGACCTTTAATTTAAGACGTATTTTATAGACAATATTATTAGTATTAGAGGAATTTTATAGAAAAGAGCGTGAGCATGTGCTTTTTCATAATAAATTTTTCTATAGGGGCACATTTCGGAGAGTGTGCACAGGAATTGTTTGAGATAGTTCCCTCATCTCCGTTTTTCCATCCAACGACACGACGCACGGTATTAATTCTTTTGTCGTGAACATCCCGCCGGTACGGACTACGCGGTTTGCCTCGTCATTCGTTACATCTCCACTTACCATCAGGTGGGATATGGTCAAGCATTAACTTATTTGTGTAAAAAAAAAAGCATAACTGTTATACTCCTTACCAACAAGTACGTGAATTTGTAGGTATATATAATTTTCTGGAGCATTCAGCCAGTCGGCGGTGTCTGGTAGAAATAGCCAGCGGTCGCCAGTCTGATTCATCGTTCTCAGGTACCTGGGAAATATTTATCTTACAGCTATTCTACTAATCAATAATCCTACTAATATTATAAATGTATAATAAAAGATTGTATGGATGTCTGGTACTCTTTCACGCCAAAACTAAACATAAAGCGATTTACATTGGCTTCAACCCATTAATGGCCCACTACTGGGCACTGGTCTCTCTTCGTGAGGAAACCTAGAGCATACTCCACCACGCTGCTCCAGTGCGGATTGGTGGAAGGGTTAGTGGCCAACCCGAGCGTCGGAAGTTTTCAAACCGCCCGAGGGCCTCCGACATGGCTTAACGACTGTTATCTTATGATAACAACCGAGACCGACGGCTTTATGTGCCCTCCGAAGCACGGAAACGCTAAAGAATTTTTTGCCACTAGGCGGTCCATCCAACTACCGACCGCGCCCGCTGTTGCTTAACTTTGTCGATCACTTAGGATCGACGCAAGCCGCTGGGCTATGAGCGCTTCAAGCGATTTACATTTTTTTTAAATTTAGCACACTGTTAGGGGCCATTCATTAATTAATTTATAAATATAATTCATTAATAAAGGTCTCGAGGGAGAGGGGGGTCCTCAAAATCTCTACATGCCCTTATCTTGGAGTCTTACGTAAGAACTTAAGAGCCATTTCGCGGTTAGACGCGCGGAATGAAGAATTTGATGTCAAAAATTAGTATCATAAGAAAGATATTAATGCTGGCAAATGAACTCATAAAATAGATCAATCCTTCATCTTGGATCTTCATTTACCGGAATTTTGAAAATATTAATTTGTTTCTGCGTAACTGTCAATCTAGCATAACTATTTTTCAGCAAAAGGACGACAGAGTCAATTTCATACACTGATTTTCTTTATTAAGTTTTATTAAATTGAGTAAAAAAAAATGTCTAGAGAACACTCATATATTATATTTTGCATTTATTACAAGGGATATACGATTACTATAATATTCGTTTCAAAATTAATTCAATAACATTACCAATTTTCATGGTTTATGCCATGACTTTACCATCGATTTTTGTATTCAATAAAGCGTATTTCCCATCAAAAATTTATGTAGTAATAAAATATGGTCTTTGTCGAATATGACACGTAATTTTTTTTTATCTTACTGCAAAAAATAATTTATTAAAACGAATTTACTTTACCATATAAAGATACGCACTGGCGCGAAATCAAATCAGTCGTGCGGCAGCACTCTTGGACGTCGGACCTATGTCAATTTTTGCTTTAGCCATCTAAGGAATAGATTTCGTAAAAGTAACGTAATTATATTGCCATTGAACAGTCTTGATCACGTGAGAATTTTTAGTTACAGTCAATTGTATTATTTTTAGTTTTCTATAATTTTCAGGGTTTTGTAGTCAAATCGGAATCATGTCTAGTCCGTTCGTTATTTCAACCGGCCGGCTAGCCCGTCCGGCCGTCCGTCCTTCCGTCCGTCCGTCTGTCCGTTCCGTATGATTTTTTCTTCGTCTACCCCTTAATGTGGGGTATCGTTGAAAAGGTCTTTCAAAAATATTATAGGTTTCAAAAGACCATTTTTCAATTCAGGGGTCCGTTTGCGTAATATTCTGCTTTAAACATCTTTGGTTTGAAGAAAACAATAGAAATTAAGTAACTATTTCTTTCCAATTTATGTAGTGTAAGTAGTAACGGAGAAAATCACGAACATACATATGTACAAAATATAACTATATCTATACTAATCTATACTATTACTATTGTAATATTATAAAGCTGAAAAGTTTGTTTGTTTGTTTGGTTGAACGCGCTAATCTCAGGAACTACTGGTTTGAATTGAAAAATTCTTTTTGTATTGGATAGTTCATTTATCGAAGAAGGCTTTAGGCTATCGGATTTTTGGAAATTCAACCCCTATTGGGTTGGAAGTCACTGCTGTAATTTGAAATAAAATATTGTCCGTTTTTAGACATTAGTTACTGTTTACAGTATTTAGGTTTTTTGTTATATGTGTAAATTACATATTTACATAGAAAAAAATAAATAAATAATTATAAGTTGTATACACATACCCTTTATTTATACAACTTTTAGATCAATCTGTACTTTATAGAGTTCCGTACCCAAACGGTGTCAACGGGACCCTATTGCTAAGCCAAAATGTTGGAATGATAGAAGCTCCGACATTAGTCAGCTATAGTCACTTATTATTAGTCAAAGATAATACATTCGTTGTTTGGAAACTCTCGTGCACCCAAGTTCCGTCAACTCCCCAAAACTCACGTATCTCAAATACAC
Organism: Thymelicus lineola; assembly: GCA_963932265.1. NCBI lineage: Eukaryota > Metazoa > Arthropoda > Insecta > Lepidoptera > Hesperiidae > Thymelicus > Thymelicus lineola. The sequence continues at coordinate 4,281,170 of OZ010700.1, read as the reverse complement.
AACACAAATACAAATCACCCTCTCATTTTTTCCCTTCACAACCCCTCGCCTCCCCCTACACCCCCCCCCCTCAGTTCTTCACCCAAAAGTGGAATTTTGCGTCGTGATAATCTGGGAGGCATCCGGGCAAATACCGCACTCATCAGGTAGGCGCAGATCGGCAGATCAGGATATCGGGATATAGATTTTTGGAAAACCGGAAATCCCGGATATCTCGGAGACGGTGCGTCCTAGACAAGTTTAGACGGAAATTTCAACCCCCTTTAGTAAAGCCCCAAACCTTATTGCTAAATCTTACTGAACCCACTTTTACCCCCCCCCTCCCCAAATTTTCCTAAAATACCATATATCTCCTAAACGGTACGTCCTAGACGATTTCCGACTGAATTTCCATCCGCCCTGTGGAACTCATACTTGCAACATTACCCAATCTTATTGGGCCCAACCTTAACCCCCCCCCCCCCTCCCAAATTTTCCGAAAACTCCTTATATCTCCTAAACGGTGCGTCCTAGACGATTTCCGAAAGGATCGAGTAAAAGTTGTAGCCCATAAAAAGATTGACATTTTATGTGCCATACATTTTTCTTGTAGAGCAAGTGGTTTGGGAGGAAAGTGCGAATTTCGTTTCTCATAATTTATTATACTAGACTATTGTCAATATTTTGTTTTGTAAACCAACAGAAAACAATAAAGAATTCGTTTTTAACATTCAAAGAATAGTGTTCTGAATATCTTCTTTTTAAAGCTGTAATCATTTTTGTGTATGGATTGTATTTACCTTTATTTTTACGTTATCTTTTGTATCACGGTAATGATTAGGGTATCGAAAACCGATCCTGTTTTAAATTACCGGGATTTTCGGTACTCGCCTATGCTGGAACCGGGATTCCCGGGATTTTCAGTTCTTTCGGGATTATTTTACCACGGCTTTCCCCGCGTGAAAATAGTTAGTATCGCGTTTCCTATTTTATCTCTCAGGAGCATTAAATAGGGAAAAACTGTTTTCTACCCAAATCCGTATAGTCGTTTGCCGTGATTGAGTAACCATCATACTATTATACCTTACATGCAAACATAAGTTTCGTATTAATTGTATGAAAGCAACACAATTGTATTGCACAATTCAGCACTGCTTGGACGAGAAAAAAGAGTTAAATCATCTTCATTTATATTAGAAAAATATCGATCTGGGTTGTGTAAATAATATTATATTAGTATAGCTGCTTCATGTAGCCGACGTTCTGAATATCTTCTTTTTAAAGCTGTAATCATTTTTGTGTATGGATTGTATTTACCTTTATTTTTACGTTATCTTTTGTATCACGACGCGACATATTTTTATTTCCCAAAAGTTCAGAAAATCCCGGTTCTTTTATTTTGTTTCCCGGTTCTTTTATTTTGTTTCCTGGTTCTTTTGAAAAGTACCGTATTCCTTTGTAAATCCCGGGATTTTCGGTTCCGGGATTTCCCGGTTCTATACCCTCCGATTGATTTGAATTTAGGTATACCTATGTATTTCGACGCGCTGCGAATATCGCAGGCAAAATGGACGCATATTGCATTTTATAGATCACCTTGAAAAAACGTGATTTTTAATTTTTCACGTTGATTTGCCAAAATATTGATTTTTGCAATATGCATCTATTGGACATCTTTATTGTGATGTACCTAAGTAGGTACCTAAAATGTATTATGTAAATAAGTTACCGATAATGGTACTACTACATTGTACTCTTAATTGTTATATAAACTTATATTGTCACAAACCAGATACATGTATGTGGTCACAAAGTGTATAATTAAAATTATATGTTCATAATTTTAAAATTTTTACGTTTGAAAGTATCAAGAAGATTACTCGCACAGAACTGAGGTCAAGCGCGACGCGAGCCGCGCGAGGCAATATCACGCCGCGGAGCCGCTTCAAATACCTATAGTTTATCAACCGAGTTTTGCGAAATGGCTCTTAATAAGTCTAAATACTAACATTATTATTGATGTTATTAATCACCACTCACCTATGTAACGCGATCAGAGCAACCCAGCGAGGTACCAGCACGAACCCAGCATTACCCATATTTTGCATCAGTCTTGGCTTATCCTGAACCTCCGTAGCGCCTTGAATCAACTTACTCAGATACGATAGGAATCCCACTACAGTGCGCATCAGGATGAAAAACATGAGCGTATTCCAAAGGTAGTACCACGTCATATGCTCTTCTTCTATGAAACTGGTTCCGAAGAAGGTCACTGCATGGAATAAAGTACCAATGATCAGGAGGTAGTCTATCGCGTTTAGTTCCCGAAGGAGAGAGAGATCCTTAGTCTTTTCTACGGCGGTTTTGATAATGAAGTAGGAAATGGTGACCCCGACGCTTGAGACCGTTAGAGGGATTATCCAGAGGGGGTGGAAAGAGCAGAGTTGGCTGTTGGTTTCGCTGATGACGCAGGCGAGGAAGAAAACGCTGGTGGTGATGAGGAGGATGACGGTGAAAGCCACCACCTTGCTGAGAGTGGTGACCCGGTGGCGGGTGACCACACTAACTCTGCGACTGCTCTCTGGCTGGAGCGAGTACAGCGTCACTACCGCAAGAGCTGCTGTTATCTGCAACGATATTAAAACGACTTTGAAAAGTCAGCTAAGTATTCGTGTTGGACATGGAAAAATATGGAGTAATATGACAATTATTACAATAACTCGGCAATTTATCGAGTCACTCAACTTAATAATTTTAAATTTCAATTTAAAAAAAACCCCGACAGCTTATTTACACTAAACATAGTTAAAACACTCGATTAAGGCACCTTTCATCTATACTAATATATAAAAAGGAAAGATTTGATTGTTTGCATTGAACAGGCTCCGAAACTATCAAACCGATTTGAAAAATTCTTTCACTGTTGGGAAGCTACATTATCCCCGGGTGACATAGGCTATATTATATTTTTTTTTTAAGGAAAGATTTGATTGTTTGCATTGAATAGGCTCCGAAACTATCAAACCGATTTGAAAAATTCTTTCACTGTTGGGAAGCTACATTATCCCCGGGTGACATAGGCTATATTATATTTTTTTTTTACTATTTTGCCGCGATTTCCTAGTAAATAATAAATAACGAAGATAAAACTAGATCAAAATCGGTTCATCCGTTTGGGAGCTACAATTCCACAGATAGGACATATAGATCCACAGATATATAGACACACAGATACACAGACACGTGAATCTTATAACACCCCTCTGTTTTCGTCGGGGGTTAAATACTACGGAACCCTGAACTGCATGTGGCTCGACCCAACACGCACTTGACCAGTTTTCTTTTACCCTGTCTCCACATGGATAGGTACAAGTTTCACTTCAAAACCAATGTCAGCCCCCGCCGCAAAGAGAGGTGTTATTTTTTTAATGGAAACAGCCGGCAAACGATCTGACGATCCACCTGAAGGTAAGTGGCTATCGTCGCCCATGGACATCAGCAATACCAAAGGCATCACTGATGCGTTGCCGGCCAAGAAAGAAGGAAGAAAAAGAAAGCAAGAACTGGCTCTCAAGCCCCCAGCCGGAACACGACGAGTCGTTATATTATAACCCGTTTGACTTGTCAGTGTGTCTGTCTGTTTGTGGCATCGTAGCTCCTAAACGAATGGACTGATTTTGATGCGATTTTTGTTTTAAAGCTGATGTGATCTAGATCGGTCTTAGTTATTTTTAATCGACTTCAATAAAGGAGGTATTCAATTCAACTGTACTTTTTTATGTTTGCTACATCAGAACTTTCGACTGGGTAAACCGATTTTGATGATTCTTTTTTAATCGAAAGCTAATGCTTGTCATGTAGTCCCACTTAAATTTGAGCGAGATCTGACAAGCAGTTTTTGAGTTATCCCTAATTTTGGAGTCGGTTATTTTTTATCAAGAATTATTATTAGTGTGCATAAAACTGTCACGTTTTTTAAAATTTTACATTTTAAAGATACAAAGACCAGCAAGGCTATTCTGTTTTATAACTCGACAGCGGAATCCGCGATAAGTTTCAAAATTGAAGTCCGAGTCAGATATCTTGATATGTCATTCTCTAATCATCTATTACGCACTTGCGAAGTGAAGTGAGTCTCAAACTCGAACGTCAAACGACTAAAAATATGACAAATAAATATGTCATTGTCTAATCATCTTGCGAAGTGAAGTGACTCTCGAACTCTAACTTCTGTGCTCTAACTTCAATTTTGAAACTTATTGTGTATTATTGTGTTTTATTATCTTTTTTAAACTAACATAGGCTAAGATATCATAATACTAACCCATGTGCTGTTTTTCGTTGTGCTGTTTTACTAACATAGTTTTTAAGAATATATATTGTGTACTAACCAACTGTATGGTCTGAAATAAAGTATTATTATTATTTTTTTTATTTATCGCGGATTCCGCTGTCGAGTTACAAAACAGAATAGCCTTGCAGTTGAGTATACTGACCGCATAGAGCAGAGCAGCGGCAGTGACCAGCGCGAACAGGTCAAAGTCCGTGACGCTGCCGGCCAGCAGGCGCGCGGTCTCCCCCAGCGCTGCCTGGTAGAACTCGCGCGCGATGTTGGCGGCGCTGGGCTGCCCCGTCGCCAGGTAGTGGCCGAACTGCTTCTCCGCTCGCTCGAATGTCTTGTAGTACTCTGGGAGGGAACAAACATATAATAGAATAGAATAGAAAAAAATTATTTACACTATATGGCTATTTATTTATTATTAAAAATTTATTTACACTCTCGATTAAGTCACCTTTGAGACAAAAAAAAACTAGATCAAGATTTACTGCATTAAAATTCACAATTTGACGGAAAAAAAGATTGTCTCATGTTTACGAGTAAATGTCTCAAGAATCCCATGTTTAAATGTGTAAAAATAGGTAATTAAAGACTGAAAACGTGTTTATATAATAATAATAATAATAATATAATAATAATATAATAATATTCTTCTTATAAAAAAATAAGAAAGACTGAAAAGAATGAAATGAAAGAACCCCTCCCCAGAAGTAAGAACATATAGAGATGTTGAGAACCCCCCCCCCCCCCTCCCCTCAGGATCTTTACGTAATTTATTTGTTTTTAGTATTAGGAACAATGTATTTCTCATGCAAATGAATTGTATATATTCTTTTTGAGAAACAAATATCTTAACTGGTATTTATGAAGTTCCCCTTAGGTCCGCAGTAGCAGTACCTACCAGCATCACTAGGTCCCAACTGGCGTACATTCTGCGCAGTGACCACATGCAGCAGATACAGCTGTTGTCTCATATCCCCCGGCAGCAGCGACGGCAGGATAGACCCCGCGCTGTCGCCCGGTATGGCCGCGTTCAGCAACCATGCCACTGTAGGCGCCACATCCACTTGGGATATCACTGGACCTGGACCTAATCTGTACAGACCAATGATATTATATACAAGATATGCCAAGATGGCGCTGAAATTATGTCAGTCGAATTTAGACAAGTGTAGCGATTTTAATTCAGATAGTTGATAGCTGCCTCTGAGTGAGGCCGTCTAGCTGTCTTTTTCACTATTATCGTTTTAGTAGTGCCATCCCTTTTACATAATTTACTAATGTAATAGTGCTTGATGTAGTGAAACAAAAGATAAACGTGTGTGTAGCTGTGTCGGAACAGATTTTTTGGTTGAATTGTAAGGGCATAACGTATCTATAGTTTAATATCATTGGTACAGACAGACATGTTGTGTACACACGGCAAAAGAATTGGGATGTTGACTCATTTTAGAATTCAATTTGATTTCATAGATAGAACCTTTAATGTTCACGAAAAAAATATTATAATATAAAAATATTGTAATAATCTTCAATTTAAAAACAAGAATTGATAAATATAAATCGTTATCAAATTTCCCACAAAAAATAGTCACGTGACGTCACTAAACTATATTCAATACTAGCAGTTTATTGAAGTTTGTTGAACTTCCATATAAAATACGAACAATGACATCATAAGCTCAAAATGGCGTTTGAGGTCACGTGACAGTAAGTACTATTTTTAACATTTTAAATTAATGATATTTAATTTATTTTCATTAATTTCATAATGGCAGTTTAATTTATTTTCATTAATTTCATAATGGCATAAGTTGGCTGCCCTTCTGAAATAGGCCCGACAGAATGTTTGTTTTTAGTTTCCACATCCCACTCAGCTTTCTTCCAAAACCAATGTTTTTTAGCGATAATTTTGTAGCGATGAATCGCAATCCTACTAATATTATAATTTTATAAATGTGTGAGGAATTTTGTTACGCAAAAACAACCGAACGGATTTTCACTAAATTCATCACATAGGTAGACCACACGAATATACACTATACAGGTAGACCAGCGGATTTTCATATCATCTGGAATAGGACAAGCCGCATTCTAGGAGGCTACCTAATCCCACCCACTCAAGTAAAAGAACTGGAACCTAAGAACATCCTACAGTTCGTCCGGGCAATGGACTTGGAGACCAGATCTAACTTTGAAACGGGTACGACTACAATATATCAAATCTGGTCGCAGTGGCCCCTGGGATAGCTGTCCCAGACCGGAAAGCTCAAATAAAATTGGTTGTCTGTAAGTCGGTTTACGGACGATAGTTTAACGTGATGTCATAAAGAAACATTAATGAACAAATACATGCGGCACGAACCGAGCGCTTCGGCCGATCGTAGCCGATCGTGCCTCTCTATCGCTTGTTCCGCGCTCTCGCTCGCGGAACTTGACAGTGAGTGATGCTTTTTCGTGCGTGCACCCGGCGTTCATCTTTTTAATAGACGTTGTCACGTCAATAATAATGATAATAGGACATAGGGTACTTTTTACTCGGACAACGCAGGTAGAGGGCTCGTAATACATACTTGTAGGGACACAAGTTGTCTCCGGTCCTGGCGACCACCAGGGGGACGAGCACCTCGGCGGGGGACGAGCCCCCGTGACCCCCCGCGTCACGCATGCCGTGGTCTCCGCCCAAGAGTAGTACGCCAGTGCGATCCTGACAACAGATATCTTTATGTTACACACCATAGTTGATTTCCTAGCTAGTGTTAAAGTCACAAAGTTCCAGTGGCGTTTGACCAAAGAAAGAGTATGGTAGTTGGCTTCACTGACTCTCATCTAGGTAAAACATGGAACTTATTACCAACTGATATAAAATTTTTTTTTGAACTCTACTTAGCAAGCTACCAGCCTTGATTCTGGGCCACCCCAATGCGAGCATAGCTTGGAAATGTTTGACTATACCAAGCAGGGAGACCAGATTCTGTTGCCTCTTATGACAAGCTGGTCTACCAGCATGAGATTGAGATCAGTGTTCTGGGCCATCACAATATAGGCAAACGTTTGTTATTGTTGTAGTACTCATGAAGCCGTAACGGTAAAACTTTACAAAAAAGTTGCATTTTTTTATACACTTTCCATATCAACATAAAAGTATCACTTATAATAGAATTACCCATTTCTGCATAGCAGTGTATATCTTCTTGACGATGTCATCCATTTCTTGGAGCTTGGGCTTGATCTTGGGGCTCTGTGCGCCCTCCAGGTGTCCGATGTGGTCGAGCCCCAGGTAATGAAGGACCAGGAAGTCGAAGGTCGGCTTGTTCTTGTCGTCAGGCGTTAGGACTGTGTCCAGATGTCTTGTCACGTTATTGTCTACCTGTAGTGGTAAAATTTAAACTATTATCATTGAAGTATAATGTCATAGAACAGACATCTCGAACAAAATGCGTGTCCCGCCCGGGAGGTTCTATTTTCAAAATTGAGCCGATTGAAAATTGAAGCCGATTGGCGCCAATTCATTGGGACATACATCGTGTTCGCGGTGTCGGTTCTATACTAGTAATAATACTTCAATGACTATTATAGAGTTTCATGTAAGAAGAGTTTCATCTCTTCGGTAACATACTATTAGCATGACAGCGAAGGGAACTTTTATGTGAAATGCGATCTATTACTAACTTACTGCTAGGAGAGATAAGTATTGATTGAACCTACTTATTAGACGAGAACTAGTATTACTTTTCGTTGAACATGGTGGTAGAGAAAAAGAAAAGGAAAGAACTGGCTCTTAAGCCCCGAGCCGGAACAGGACGAGTCGTTTGGCGGCTGACTCATACTCAAGGGTGGTAGCTATCCATGAGAACCCCATGGATAAATAATAATAGTAATAATGGTATTAATTAACAATTAAAATCAATATTACCAATATAATCCCTCTAGGGGCCCTACCATCAGCGGGCCGGATTCAGCCGCCTCTTATGACACCCGTCTGGTGTGAGATTGGGTTAGTATTCTAAGCCGCCCCAATACGGCTAAATGAAGACTAGCGTTGTGTCCGCGGCGTTGCCCGCGTTTTCCGGAATAATAAGTAACCTATATCTTATACCAAATCATGGTCTACCTGCATGTTAAATTTCATGAAAATCCGTTCAGTCGTTTTTCCGTCACAGAGTAACAAACATCCATAGAAACTTTCACATTTTTAATATTACATGGATTAGTAGAATGTTCTTTTTACTGTGGCTTCAACCCATTAATGGCCCACTACTGGGCACGGGTCCCCCTTGAGGAGTCCTAGAGCATACTCCACCAGCTGCTCCAGTGCGGATTGGTGGAGGGGTTAGTGGCCAATCGAGTGTCGGAAGTTTTCAAACCACCCGAGGGCCTCCGACATGGCTAAACGACTGTTATCTTACTTTACTTATCTTTTTACTATCAATATGTCTATTTTGCATGTTTATTTTCTCTTTCTCCCTCTCCCTTAGTAACACCCAAAACCAAAGCTTTCTCTCTCTCTTCCAAATCAGGTTAAACCTACCAACCTCAGTATAATCCGTAACAAAGAACGAGGTAGTCCCATCGTACTCCGACCACAATCCAGGGAACAGTCTCAGCCAGGTGTCGTCTCCATACATCACAGTGCGACGCCCCCTATCGGCCGCTACCCGCAGCACGCTGTCCCCGCGCACTGCGGGGGCGCCGAAGTTGAGCGCCACGTCCGCGAAGGTTGATACGCTACCTGTCATCATTGCCTGTGGATCGATGGGGAAACATTGAAGTATTATTACTAGCGTATAAAAGAAACACCGCAAACACCATGTATGCCCCAATGCATTGGCGCCACGTGGCTTCAATCTTCAATGGTCTATTTTGAAAGGAGAACCGGCAATCAATTTTGAAAATGGAACCTCCCGGGCGGGACACACATTTTGTTCGAGATGTCTGTTCTATGACATTATACTTCAATGTGGGGAAACGAAGTTGCGGTTATGAAATACGTGATAGCGAGATTATTTAAAGTCAGGAAAGCGTCACACCACCTCTCACGTATAAACCTGTTCTAGCACACTGACATCCGTGCATTACTTATGGACTCAATTAGTTATAAATTTTTTTCTCAATTTTTTTTGTGTCTGTTTGAAATTTTTTTATATTTTTTTCACGTTCGTGTGTGTATCTAATTGGCACAGAAATAAACGTTTTTCTTTGTGCCTTTCTTTCTGATAACAAGTTTGCTCAATATAGCGTACTATACAATGACTATACATACTTTTTACACGATTGTAACTGTATATTATATTATTTTCATTAAAAAAATTTATGTACTGATTTGAGACTCTTTATTTATTTATTCACTTAACAATTAATAAAACCACCGAGGTTTTAGAAAATGATTCATTTTCATTACATACAGGAGCTAAAAAATGATGGTAAGCAGAACCAAATTTCGCTGAACAGTTTTACAATTACTTTATTACTATTATCATAAATCTATAAAATTTAAATCTAAAATTGTCCAGCGCTACACGATTGAATGCGATAGATTAAAATGAATGATTAATCATTATTATTTAATTGTTAAAAATCATGCGATAATAAATTAATAAGCATTCAATGAACAAGCATGCAGAAATAAGAAATTAAATTAGGTAGGTACATACATTTAAGTCTACATTTCATTAGTTCTGTAATAGAATAACTAATTAATCTATACTAATTATAAAGAGGAATTTGATTGTTTGTTTGCATTGAATAAACTCCGAAACTACCGAGCCGATTTGAAAAATTGTTTCACTGTTGGGAAGCTACACTATCCCCGGGTGATATAGGCTATATTATATATTTTTTTACTATTTTACCCGAAGCGAAGCGAGGGCGATTTCCTAGTTTTCATAAATCCGCAAGTGAAAGCGTGTCTTTTACGTCTATTTGTCGGCAACGCATCGGTGTTGTCTTCTATGTCGCTGATGTCTATTGGCGTGACTACTTTCCATCTGTGGTTCGTCGGCTCTTTTGCCGGCTATTTAGATAAAAATATACATTTTATACAAGTAGTCAACTCAAATGAATTTGCAGAAGCCATAACTAAAACGGTGTCTACATGTAGATGTATATTGCACATGTGTTTCATTCCGTTCTTTAAAACGAAAAAATGTAAAACGGACTTCCTATGCGAGTAATAATTACCTCCATATCGACGTGATTACAATCGCGGGTGCAATAGTCCTGATCTAACGATTTCCTGACATGAACAGCAATGATACTGTTAATACCATGCAATAGAGGTTAATTCAGTTTTGTAGTTTAATATTGAAAGTAATCATATATGATTATAATTAAATTAAATAAACCCATAATTAGAACAAACCCATAATCATCCGTGAATAATAATATACTTTAAGGTGTGTGTGTTATGAAGATAGAATAATAAGGATATGAATTTTAAAATATGTTATTAATTGAGTACAAAATAATAGGGGGGACTTATTTGGTAGGTACCCTATGGAATGTAAGCCTATGGAAGATCTTTCATCCTGATCTTATTTTTCAATCACTCTGTAGGTACAGGAAACAATTGATAAATGACACTTGAGACTTCATATGTAACTGTTATATGATGTTCTTGTTTATTGCTTAAGATTGTAATAAGATCTCAAGAGAAATCTCGAGGCAATGCGATAGCTATAGAAGATATTGTATCTTGCAATTAAATAATGAGTCCACTCGTTAACATGAACACAAATTAGGTACTACGCCACTGGGGCCCAGTATTAGTTTTCTGCGCCACTGGGGCCCAGTTTTAGTTTTACTTTTAAGTATTTATTTTAGTGTTAAAAGTGTTTCAAGCAATAAAAACGTATTAATTAAATATAAATAAGGCTTTATAATAAGGCATTGATGATAAGGTTTTATAAAAGGAGGAAAATGCATTGTTTTAATTACAGAAATAAATAATGACAGAAGCGCTTCTATGTACAAAAACATACAAACCTAAGGTGTAGTATAATAGATAAACTTTGGACATATATTAAAACATATACACATTTATAATTCACATGCAAGCAGCAGCAACAGCACAAAGATACAATACCAAAGAAAAAACCTTGTTCAGAAAAATGTAATTCATACCATTTCAACATTTACTATTTAATATGAATTAAACATATAAATAAATAAATTATAAACAAACTGCAAAAAAAAATTAAAAGAAACTAATCATTTAATGTACACTCTTTGATAAGACGTACTTTAAAGTTACACAATAAATGGCATAAAATACATTTTTTAGTTCAAATTAGTATGTACTACAAAAACTAAATGATAATATGACTTAAGAAACATCTAGATTGCATCAAGTTTTTTCCTTGGATATATTTAAAGCACAAATCAATTATTGTACCGCCCATAATGCACTTCAATGTAATCATAATCCACTAATAAAATGAATTTTTATGTTGAAACTAAAACCAGTCATTGCATTGAAGTAACTTAGTATTTTATAATACAACATTTATATTTAATTGTACAGAGCACCCAAGATTTGTGGTTTATGAGTACCATGTGCATTATACAGACGGCACCCCACTATACCATGCAATGGAATATTTATAAAAAAGTGTCACTTGCAAAAATATCCCGCCAGAAGTTTATTGTGCGCCTCCACTGTGCTTTTTCCTTCTTTCTCTCTGGGGACTGTGTATAATATAACATTAATATAGTTGTTCAGAAATTACTCAAACCTATGAACATATATTTTTTCTTTGGCACTGTAACAACTGGCAATTGAATAGGTATATTCTTAGTCATTATCCTTTTGATAAACTTAACAATATATTGTTAATGAATTACAGCTATTCACTCATTGTACTGTACAATCATAAAGCCAATAATAATAATTGACTTATAAGGGTAGATAAGATTATCCAATTTTTTTTGTCAAGCGAATGTGTGCGAATACAGACCTTAATCCTGGGCATGGTAACTGTAGGTGGGTCAGCAACAGCCACATAGATACAGGCACTTTTATTCTTCACAATCTCTGCCGTGAATGGCATGAGGTCTTCTCTAACAAAATCATAGCGCAGACCGTCTATCACCATCAGAATCACTGAGTTCTCCCCAGGATTGTATACTGCTTGCCCATCAATACTGAAATAATAATTTTATTACAAAACCTGACTAACTTAGTAACTTTTAGCAGTATGACAATGAAAATATTTAAGAAGTATTGATTTATAAAGTTTAAAATTTAAAAGATAAGAAATCATTATTACCTGTCTCTTAATTTGGATGATTTTATTTTACACAATTTTTAATTTTAATAAATCTGACAAAGACTCACCTGATGCCATCAATGAAATTGGGCAAATCATCTATGTGGGCTAGTTTTCCTGAATGGTATTTCAACGGGAAGAAACCATACAGGAACAGGGTTATGGAGCCGAGTCCGAGGATCAGCAGCCAGAGGGCGGTCCACCGATGTTGGAGCCAGGACAGCATGACGACCGGCCTTGGCTGAGTTACACGTACGTTTGTTTATTAAACACCGGTGCACTGTTTCTCCCTACGCAATACTAGCTCCTTCCCTTCTAGCCGGACACGTTGAGTAACACGGACATATTTTCAGTTCAATTTAATAGCACACATTCACTGCATAATTTTATTATTTGTCGGCTTTATTTATCGACAATTGAGTTGACAATATAGATAACACAACACTTCCAATTCGAGCGGGATATTTTACGCACTACGATGTTAGTTAGGTACTGTCTGTTTGATAAAAACTTAGAGATAAAAATCTTTATAAAGCTCTCAATAGGCGTAAGAACTGTGTTGTAGATACATAATTAATGTAATTATCATAATTTCCTTCACACCTCCTAAACAATATAACAAGCGCCGAGAAGGGGAGTCAGGGAGAGAAGCACCAGGAAAGCAGGAAACAAACTAATCATAGGACTGTCAAATCGCCATTATCTTTTCGTATGATTGAGGTGAACCAATCATTGCGTATAAAATTATTCATGGACCAATCATTCAACTCACAGGGTACAATTTGAGTGACAATATTGGCAACTGCAGTCCCATTGTAATTAGGACAATGACAAAATAAAAAGAGAGGACAGGCCCTAAGGTCACGTGATCTGAAGCCAAATAGGTCTCTAAAATGGCGTCGACTCCGCCCATGCTCCACCCATAAAAATAGTGTTGTGTTTTTACATATCGATATAATACTTTAAGACAAAAATACCTATAATTTATTTTCTGTGCTAGTCCGAAATAGAAGTTTTTTAATCGTTATAATTATGTTTTACACTTACTTCTGGCTAAATCTCGCAAAGAATTTTGTTTTGTTATGTATTCAAAATAGCAAGATCCAACCTAATGTTCCAACATAGTGTTTCAGCATTCAATAATTCAGGAGGGAAAAGGTGATTGTCAAACGCAAATATAGGTCTCCTAAGATCCTGGGTACACTTCAAGGTTCTTGCGAAATAAAATATATATGATATATGTACACGCATGTACATGAGAGAAAGAAGGTTAAACTTCACAATATTTATTGCAAACAATTACCATATTACAAAGATACAGCTTATAGTAATTGGTCTAGAATGCTATTAAGGATGGCGATACGCGTGAGGAGAGGAGTCCCTGGTTGGCAGGCGTTCATAGGCGCGGGCAAAGGGCTGGAGCCCCCGCCTCACCTCCTTCGTCCCGAGTAATGTTGGTAGCAAGCGCGAACAATATAATTTAATTTATAAAGATAAACCTAAAGTATTTCTCGTAGTCACTTTGGACCCTTTTCTTCCGAGGCTTGAACTGCGAAAGACGGTGGACGGTGCCGTCATTTGCTGTTCATCTAAAAAAGAAAATGTGTGCAATTCACACGTGGTAGAAGTGAAACTTTCCAAAATTTTGGTTTCAAGATAATGATATGAAAAAGCAATAAATCGAATCTTAAAGCAATAAATCGAAGCGCCATCTATGAATACAACTTAGCACTTTTTAAAAATCTATCTAGCAATAAAACGAATGTTCTATCTTACTCCTCACGCCATCTATGAATACAACTTAGCATTTTTACTGTCTGTATAATCGGCTGGTCGATCGACAGAATGAAAGAATGAAATTCTTATTTTTTGTTGATAAATTCTTTGAAAATATTTAAAAGAGCATTTGAAAGTATTTAAAAACAGTATAAAAAAAAAACTAAAACAAAAAACTAAAAAAAAAGAAATATTGTGAGACGCGAACCTGCGCATCAGGTATTGTGTATCTACGTCCTGACCATTGAGCTACGGACTAGATAAATTGAATGACGAAATTAGCAGTTATATTATCTTACCTGTCGTTGCATCCGGTTTCAAATCACTAACGATTCTAAAGAAGTTTCACTTCAAAAATTTTAAAACTATCGTAGAACAAAAGATAATAAAGAAGTCATAATTACTGATTTAATTAAAAGTAATTCATACGAACTCTCATGTTTGCTGTTGACGCTATTGAAAATGTTACCATTGAAATGAAATGAAATGAAATGAAATAATCGTTTATTGACAGTGTTACAGTTTTAGTTGTTACATTTTAATTGCATGTATTTAAAACTGTCTGATGCCTGAACTAGGATCAAAGCCCGTATTTCTGGCACCATTAGGTACATATAATACCTATCAGGTTCATTTTTATAAATTAAATTTTGTTTCCCCAACTCGTCAATTTTGATTTGATATGTCGATACTTTCTGCTTCAGCATCTTTATTTTCTTACGCTGTTCTTGTACTTGTCTGCCTAATTTTTTTAATTTTATCTTCAGATTTAGCTGCTATAACCTGGAAAGTAATTTACAATATATTAAGTATTAACTAGGATATCCATATACAATTATATATAGGGTATAATCATTAAGTGTGGCCAGGCGATTATTCCATATACATACGAGATATAAAAATGCTTTAAACTGATAAAGATTTTTTGTATAAATAATTGTTGTAACAGCATTTTTAATTTGAAATCATTTTTTGTACATTAATACATCAAAGAGTTGATTTCTTTTTATATGATATGATGAAAATACTCACCATGGTACTTACTCCTATATTAACTGTTAAGTCTACATCCATATTTGTTGGTGTCGTTGGCAGTTGATCCATGTAAATCAGATTAAGTTTACTGATGTCAATGGGCATATACGCTGCAAGAAAACATATATTATTACTTACTTATTAAGTTATTACTGTGCTAGATTATCACTGAATATGCAATGTATAGTTATCACAATAAAACATGGAAATCAAAAGTTTATATGACAACAATTTAGTATAATTATGTGTAAAATAAACTAAAAGAATAATAACCTACATTAACATTTAAAAGTATAGACAACAAGGAGCCTAGACAAGCATTCATTTTACTACATTATAAAAAATGTAGGTATACTTACTGAAAAAGAGTGGGAACCACATCATCCTTTAGCCTAACAACATCCAACGTCCTATTCGCAGTTTTTTTTTCTTAATCCTTGGAGCATATTCATATTACTCCTGCAGGTCTTCCTATATCATCAGTCCATAATTTTTTAAGTCCTTCATTCTTCGGAAATCTAAAAAAAATACATGCACCGATAAAATAATGTTATAAATCCATGATAAAATAAGTTCACATGTATTTTAGATCACTGCTTAAAAATATAAAATTATATCCTTATCAGCTGTGTGGTGACAGCAGAACAAAATACAATTGTCGCCCTCCCTCTTTTTGCCCCAGGTGTCATAAGAGGCAAATAAGGGAATATAATGGAGAACAGGCAGAAGCGTCCTCTATGTAACAACTACCATTTACTACAATCACAATCCTGCCTGCCCAGCTTGGTGATTATGGGCAAACACTTCCATTATTGGAAGAGGCTTCAGTTCAGTAGGAGCAGTATTAATAATCTTTTAATAGTTTGTGCTATTATCTACTCGTAATAATAATGTGCAATATTATGTTTAAATATTATTTCCAGAAACATATGACAATGGCTCTGAATTTCGATACATTGGCAAAGCGACATTTTGGTAAACAGTATTTAATCACTAATGCAAATAAATGTTGCATATAATATCGATAACTCGAAAAGTACGGTACAACGCTAGGTGTGTTTGTAACCATTTCAAATATTTACTTGATCTATTTATGTTGAAATTAGTTATCAGAAATTATAGATAATAGCAGAAAACGCAGTCCAGAATTCCTAATGTAGACACATAATCTTAATAAACCCAAAATACACATGAAAATTACAACTAACCTGAAGAATGATAATCCTTCGTAATTTTTTCGAAAGTTTGAATTGCACCCTCTGATGCAACACTTTGCCATGTTAGGTTTTACTTAGTTCACTTTAGATACGCAATAAAAAGTAGCAAAATACACAAATTCACTATTAAAATCAAAAATAAACTTCGAACAACGCGTTAGATGACAGCCGAACTACTTAGTATGTTCGTTTCATAAAATGTCGTCCGAACCGAAAAGCGCTTCAAGGCGGGGCTTGCATAGACTTTATTAAAATGTTACTAGAAAATTGAAATATGCTATATGTATTGTACTTTTTCTACAAATCCATATTGTAACGTGTAAGAAGAAGACAGATATATTTTTGGTATTTCGGGTCATATTTGCACAATACATGTATAATGAAAAAATATATACGCAAATTAGGGCCTGTCCTCTCTTTTTATTTTGTCATTGAATTAGGAGCGCTCAAGTCAAGAGGCGCCTAACCTAACTTTTCAATCAGCTGTCAAGTGTCAATTAAAATGACATGACAATGGACATGACATGACAGCTCACTGATAAACATTAGAGGTATTCATGTCGTGCAACTAGATGGCGCTTTACATAGTTCTGCTGTCTGCATCTCGCTTTTTATGTCTGTTCTGAAAATCAGTGAAAATCTGTTGCAAGCAGTATCACAAAATACATAATAATACCTTAACTCCTTCCTGGCAACGTCAGGATTGTCTTCTGTGTAGATTACGAATGTATGACATGTCACCTTAACAACACCATGTTCAATAACTCATACTGTCATAAAAGCTCGGTCTAGGAAGTATTGGTTGGAAACGAACGTTTCGGACTTCACACAGAGTACTTTGTTATCATCAGAGCTGAAGACTGGCTGTGTCGTCTAGTCCCGATCTTAATCCGCTGAATTATGATTTATGGTCAGTTTTAGAGAGTACGGCTTGCTCTAAACGTCATGATAATTTGGAGTCCCTAAAACAATCCGTATGATTGGCAGTGAAGAATTTTCCCATGGAAAGAGTGCGTGCTTCTATTGATAAGTGGCCTCAACGTTTAAAGGACTGTATTGCAGCTAGAGCATCGAGCCCGGGTTTACCCGGACCGAAAAACCCGGGTTTTCCCGGTTCTGAGGATTACAAAAAAACCCGGGTTTTAAAAATCAAACCCGGGTTTTTCGGGTTTTTTAAAATACTTTTGTTTTTGTTATTTATTAAGTTTAAGCCACAAGAGAGAAGAAAGTGAATTGGACGACGGAACCACCGAGGACACTTGTTGGTTTACTTTTTGGAGAAGGAAGATCTCTTTATGATGAACTCCTTCTTCATAAAGAAGCCTCAACGCAGGTGGACTTGGATAAGTCCTGATGGTTCCACAAAAAGCGAGATAGACTTCATTCTGGCAGACAAACAGCACATATTTAATGATGTCTCTGTGATCAGCAAGTTCAAAACCGGAAGCGATCACCGTCTTGTGCCTCTTACACATTAAATATCGACGTGAAGCTGGAACGGTCATGCCTGATGAAGTCTATGCTTCGTCCAACACCTGTCCAAATCCAGGGATCCGAAAACTTTCAACTTGAGCTGCAAAATAGTTTTGCGTACCTAGAATCATGCACGTCGGTGGAGAAGTTTAACACCAGGAATCAGGATGGTAGCGACTGTCCACGAGGTAAGGTCGAAGTATTTCAAGACCCACCCCAGTGGTAGATCTCAAGTTCTCTCAGAACAGAGTCTCGGTCTTATGAGAGATCGACGAGAACTATGTGTGCAGTCTCCAACCTCTATGGCGGAATACCGACGGCTCAATGAACAGATCTCCAAGTGTAGGCGACGCAATTTGCGCAAACACAACGCAAATCCTGTAAAAAATACAATAAAGCGAAACCAGGGCTCCAAAGTGTTCGCCAGAGACCTGTCTATTGGGCAAAGTCAGCTGACACAAGGTTGAAGACCGAGTCTGGCACCATAGTTACGTCGAAACCTGAAGTTCTAAGAGAAACTGAGAGATACTACGGACGGTTGTATACCTCCTCTCAAGCTCCACCTCCCAGTGAGGAGAGCGACAAGAGAGCTAAATTAACCCGACACTACACAGAGGATATCCCGGACGTCAGCCTGTATGAGATTAGAAAGGCTCTCAAACAGCTTAAAAACAAGGCACCGGGAGATGACGTGGTATCACCGCCGAGCTGCTAAGAGCTGGGGGGAAACCCCTCCTAGTGGCGCTCCAAAAACTGTTTGTTACCGTCATCCATACTGGAACTACCGCGGGAGCGTGGAGCAGAAGTGTGGTGACTCTGTTTTTCAAAAAGGGCAATAAAGACCTTTTGAAGAACTACAGGCCAATCGCACTTCTGAGCCACGTTTATAAGTTGTTTTCGAGGGTGCTCACAAATCGCATTGCATGCAGGCTTGACGACTTCCAGCCTCCCGAACAAGCAGGATTCCGGAAAGGCTACAACACCATAGACCACATACACACACTGCAGCAGATTATACAGAAGACCGAGGAGTATAATCTGCCGTTATGTGTCGCCTATGTGGACTATGAGAAAGCCTTTGATTCTCTCGAGACCTGAGCAGTACTAAATTCTCTTCAGCGGTGCCGTATCGACTACCGGTATATCGCGGTGTTGAAGTATTTGAACTCATCAGCCACCATGTCCGTCAAAGTACACGACATAGCCACGAACCCCATCCAATTGTAGAGAGGAGTCAGGCAAGGGGACGTTATATCCCCAAAGCTGTTCACCGCTGCGTTGGAAGATGTGTTCAAGCTGATGGAGTTGAAACGACGTGGCATTAACATCAATGGCGAATACATCACACACCTGCAATATGCCGATGATATAGTCATCCTGGCAGGATCCCTGGAGGAACTAGGTACAATGCTCGGGGACTTGAACAGCGCCTCACAACGGGTGGGTCTTAAGATGAATGTCCATGTTACACCCGTACCGGTTGTTGTTGACGGCGCTGCTCTCGAAGTTGTAGACGAATACAATTACCTGGGACAAGTGATCCAGATGGGTAAGTCCAACTTCGAGAAAGAAGTCACTCGTAGAATCCAACTCGGATGGGCTGCGTTCGGGAAACTGCGTCATATCTTGTCGTCCAAAACACTACCTCAGTGCCTGAAGTCGAAGGTGTTCGAGCAGTGTGTGTTGCCAGTGATGACATACGGATCCGAGACGTGGTGCTTCACTATTGGCCTAATACAAGCTCAGAGTAGCGCAGCGGGCTATGGAGAGGGCTATGCTTGCTATTTCTCTAAGTGATCGCATCAGAAACGAGGAGATCCGTAGACGAACAAGAGTAACCGACATAGCTCAAAGAATTAGCCGGCTGATGTGGCAATGGGCCGGCTACATAGTGCGAAGGACCGATAACCGTTGGGGAAGAAAGGTCCTCGAATGGTGCCCGGGTCTCGGAAAACGGAGTACAGGACGCCCCCCGACAAGATGGACCGACGACCTGAAGAAGACAGCTGGCATCCGCTGGATTCAGAAGGCTCAGGACCGGTCAGAGTGGCGCAAGTTAGGGGAGGCCTATGTCCAGCAGTGGACCTCCAAGGGCTGATGGATGGATGGATGGATGGAGATTACTTACTAAGTTTTAAGATATTCTGAAGAAAAAATAAATCTTTATCACTTTTTTAAACATTTTAAACTGTTTTTGTAATTTGTAAAGTACTATTTCATTTATTTAAATTCTTCCTCATCCTTTATAATTTGTACTCATTGCAGGAAATCGATATATAAACGCAGATTAGTGTATTTTTAAAAATACAATAAAAGGCTCGAAAAGCTCGAAAAAACCGGTCTACCCGGGTTTTGATATTCTTAAACCCGAAAACCCGGGTTTTCAAAATTGAACCGAGCTTCGATTGCAGCCAATGGAGACCGCTTCGAAAAAGCTTTTTATATTTTAAATTGTTAACACTGTAAAAGTAATAAATGTTATTTGCAATAGAATTTTTTCTTTCTTTATTTCAGTATTTATGGTAAGACTAGGTACCTATATTATAATATTTTTTGTTTATATTGATGATAAATAAATTGGCTAAATAAATTTCCTTTCAAGAGTCAATTATGTCTGACTGCAGTCTATTAAAAGCACAATTTCGCTATTAATACCCTCTGAATACCTAATTCCGATCCATGAATGTGTTGGTGCAATTTATTTTTAGCGAAGAATCAGCTACGACATCTCTATGATTCAATACGCAAGACGTAAGCAGACATTTCTTCGATAAAGAGAGTCACACCCTGCCCACGTATAGGAAAGAGATTCTCGAAACACACCTTCAGATTTTTATACAATTCGTAATATTTTCTGTAATTGCCGGTGCATCATTGTCTTGTGACCATGCTTTTTGAGCTAAGATGGACAAAGAACCAACTATTCGTTACTTTGATCATATTTTAGTTAACTAGGTACATGAATCATAGCCGTGCCCCGCGGTAGCAACCGCGTTCATTTGATGAAAAAACTAACAAGTAAAATATATTATTTTATAAAGCGTATAGCAATAGCCTTCCTCAATAAATGGACTATCAAACAAAAAAAATAATTTTTCAATTCGAAGTATATAGTAGTTCCTGAGATTAGCGCATTCAACCAAACAAACTCTTCAGCTTATATTAGTATAGTTAGAAAACTAAGTATGACTTTTAGGATCTATTTGACGCTCGCAATTTGATTACGAAAGGCAATAAAAAAGCAAAAATATAAATCCTAATCCTTTATCGAGGTCGATCGTGAAAATATAATAGTATATTATGATTATGATGGCCTACTTGTCAAACTTTAACTCTGTAATAATACTATTAAATAGTTGCTGTGCACTCGGTGGGGTCTTTTTCCGGTGTATCAGATTGTGCAATCAAGGATAGTAGGGACTTTGTGTCCTTATACATGTATTTTTCTCAAAAGGGCCTGTAGAGGTGCACATATGTGTTGGACCTATGTCCCCAGCCCAATGCAACACTACCAAAATACCGGGTCCACTTACATCTAGGACCTAGGAACCGAGAAACTTGAGAGATACATGGGTACTAATATTAATTTTCGTACATTCAATTGTAAACTCCTTACATGTTAAAATGGAAGTCTCGAATAAAAATCCCACTAAAAAGTGACAATCAAATAATTCTAAAATAGGTTTTTAGTGATAGAAAATAACCGAATCGAACGACTAATCGTATAAATCGTATAACGACTAATTTGTATTACAGGTCAAATTTTTATTAGCCCTTGCCTTCCTGTGTGGTGTTTAATATTGTAAGTTAATATCATTCACTATTAGTCTATCACACAAAATCCAATAACACACACAACCCTGTAAATATTTACCGATTAAGTACATAGGAACATTGATTGAAATCATTGATTGCAACCAGTACTTATTTAACACTAGCTATTACGGTTATATGCATGCATTGCGGTTTCATCCGCTTTAATTTGTGGAAAGAACTAACTATTAAAATATATGATGTTATATTATTATAGCCTATAGGCTTCCTCGATAAAAAAAACTATCAAACACAAAAATATTTTTTCAATTCGAACCAGTAGTTCCTGAGATTAGAGCGTTCAACCAAACAAACTCTTCAGCTTTATAATATTAGTAAAAAGTATAGTTAGATTAGTTTTGTTTTTAGCTTCTGCGACTTCTGCGAGAGTAAGCACGCTAGTCCATTTTTAGTATTCCCAACATCCAGAATAATGGCGATCCTATGATCATCAAGTTCAAGGTACGTTCTAACGTTCCCGTTGAGTCAGCTGGTGTGGGCCGATGCCGCGATGTATATTTAAATCTGCGCCGAATCGTGGCTACCGTAGTCTTACGAGCATATCGCAGCGCGCGCCTGCAACGAACTAACTCTTCTCAAAAGGTACGAAGTTGACATGAATTTAATTCTCAATTATTTTCCGTTTTAATTATTTAATTGTGATTAAGTGTGAACAAAAAAATTAAAGTATGTGATTTTAATGACCGAAAATTTTTGAAGTGATCGTTGAAATGATGTATCTAAAATTAGAGTTACAGATATTTTAAGTGGCTCCATGTATTTATTGTGTATTTTCTTTTTAAGTTTTTCATTACTATTCAGTGTTTATTATTATTTAGAGTTTACAAACAATACTTGTGTTTACTTGTTACTAAACATTATTTTAGTGTTAGTAGCTATGTAATGTAGGCAATGATAACATCATTTTTAAAGAAGTGAGTGCATGTTATTGTCTCTTCACAATTTTATTTAAACGTGAGTAAAGAACATAATCTGAATGAAGGTTATATTCAAATTTGTTAGGTATAGGTACAAGGTATTATAAATGACAAAACATGAATAAGTAGTAGGTACCCGTTGCATTTAAAATGTTTAGTGTCCGAGATAAGTAGATAGGTACGTGACAGTAGATATTAGTTTAAAATCATATTTAACATCAATAGTTGTACATCAATAATGCCAATAAAATGAAATTATTATGAGGTTATTTAAGAATATGAGTCAATATCTTGAATCAGGACAACTAAAAATAACGCGAAGAAGTGATGATAATAGTCGCATAGCATTCATGGCGTAAACAAATTCTGTTGCATCAGATCTAAAAGCGTTCCCAGGTGAATCATTCCTGGAATCTTTCCAGAACAATAAATTTGGATATTTTCTTACGTATTTCATATTTATTATACAATTTTGTTTATGGGTATGGGTAATCATAATGATGAATTTGTTTGCCGATTGTACAGACCCGCCCACGATGCCAAAAAGACAGAATGTCGTGAATTTTTTAATGCAAATAATTGTGCAAAATTCAAGATATGTTTGAAATCTTATACCATACTATCTTAGAATTCAAGAATGCATATTACAGCATTGACAGCTAATGATTCGACTTAAAAGTTTTACACAATACCAATAGGTAAATTAGTACGTCTTCTGTGACGAAACAAAATTATTTGACGGGAAGAGTTGTCTATAGTTACCGAAAAAACAAATTTTATTACATTCAACAAACATGCACATATGTTCTGCAAATAAACACTAACAAAATAATTATCATTAGGTTCTGAATATAATATACAGAATGTCTACATAATATCGTCACCCTCCCCGCTAACTGTCCTAACTAACAATTGATAGTTTTCCAGGGCAACCGTTTTTCGGTTTGGCGCTACAATCATGTTACTGTGCTTAACTAAGCTTTGACATCATTAATGAAATGATTAAGATTTACTACAATATTTAGCTTACTCTTTAAGTCAGTAGTAGTCTTAAAGCTCTAAGGTATATATTTATTTACTTCTAATCATGTGAAACAGATAGGTCACTCTGTGAGAACTTTGTTTTATATTTTATGTTAGTTAGGATGTCAGTGTATTTGACTTAAAAATATAAATAAAATACTATCAGACATTCTCGTTTTCATTTATTTATTACAAATTTCATAAGAAGTAACAAAAATTATGTTTTGAGCATTTTGGAAATTCAGCTATGTACTTTATGTATCCTAACTACTAACTATATCTAATGATTCGTTGAAATTCAAAGCTTTTTATAACAAGAAGGTATTCTGTATTAGTTTCTTTATTACAATCACATTCTTAAAAATGTCTTAGTAATTAGTTTTTAATTGGTCTTTGTTTATTTACGCCCCAACCAGAGTCAGTAACAGTTACTTAAATCGCTCTTTAGTACTAGTTTTTTTTACTTAAAAAAAGTTAATGCTCGACCACAATCCCACCTGATGGTAAGTGGAGATGTGGTCCAGGGTGGTGGGCGCACTAACTTAATAAAAGCCTATTCACTCTTTTTTTGAAGTCATCCACGTCATAGGTGAGCGGGAACGCAGACGCAGGCAAGCTGTTCTAATCCTTAGCGGTGCGCATAATGAATGACGATGCAAACCGCGACGTCCGTACCGGCGGGATATCAACGACGTAAGGGTGGATACCCGCCGTACGTCGTGTCGTTCGATGGTGGAACGGGGAAGGGGGAATTAATTCAAATAATTCCTGCGCACACTCTCCAAAATGTGCCCTATAGAAAACCGAGAGGCTGGCTACTCTGCGCCTGTGCTTGAGGCTTTGCAAATTGATCTCAACCAAATCTGGGTTACCAATGAGCCTCTTCGCACACCTCTCCATTGAATCCAAAACAGAAAGGTGATATTTGGCTGCACCTGCCCAAATGTGAGAACAGTACTCAACACACGGCCGAACCTGAGCTTTTTACAAGGTTAAAAGTTGCCTCGGTGTGAAGTACCGCCGCACCTTCGCAAGGACGCGAAGTTTCCTTGCATCTGCTTTAGCTTTGGAATCGATGAACTATCCAAAGTTGAGCTTGGAGGATATCTCAACTCCTAACAACTGAAGGCAGGTGGTATAATCCAAGGACACGTTCTGAAAAGTAGGAGCCAAGGTGAGCGGGCTCCTTTTGGCGGTGAAGAGACACGTCTGTGTTTTAGTGTCGTTGAATCTCACAAGATGGGGCGTTATAGTTACAATCAATCAGTCTTATTTATTGACCGTAGGATTAAAATAAGTTTAATAATAATGTTAGGTAGGCACGGTCTAATACAGGAACTTAATTGTATAAAACAGTTAGCTAATAAAATTAACAATAAAAGAATCAAAGAGGTATCATGACACGAATCTCAATTAGAAAGTGAAGTATAAAGTGCCACATGCTCTGGCAGCTTAATGATTGAAGTGTCATCTGATGTTAGGGACATCAGATCATTGTATTTTTCTACCGAAACTTTGGGAGGTGTCAAATTGAGAAGACCTTTTTCCTCTCTTAAGAAAGCAGTACCCGGATGACCGAGCTTAGCTCGGTTTAGTATTGCTAAACAACGCCATCTGCTTTAGCTTTAGTGTAGCTACTCGCCAATAGATGTCAGGAAGAGTCTATTGTAGCCGTTTTTCATTGTTTGAAAACACGGATAAAACGACATTTTTTAAAAATGAATCCTAGCTAGATCGATTTATTCCCGCGAAACCCCCTGCATACTAAATTTCATGAAAATCGTTGGAGCCGTTTCCGAGATTCAGAAAATATATATATATATATATATACAAGAATTGCTCATTTAAAGGTATTAGATAAACTTATCGCCTAAGAGAAAGAGAGCGTAGTCTCTGCCTGGCCAGTCT
Source organism: Thymelicus lineola (assembly GCA_963932265.1). NCBI lineage: Eukaryota > Metazoa > Arthropoda > Insecta > Lepidoptera > Hesperiidae > Thymelicus > Thymelicus lineola. The sequence continues at coordinate 4,255,402 of OZ010700.1, read as the reverse complement.
TGAAAAATATCTTTCTGTACATAAGACAGTTAGTGAGAATATTTTTTGTCTCATTTTGCAGATAGGCAAAACAAAAATCGCAATTTTCTTCTAAACGGTAGACGATACGGACACGACGGTTAGCTAGAAATTTTGCAAATTAAAGAGATGTACTTGTAGGTATGTCAGTGTAGATAGATCAGTTTGTTAGATATGACACTTAGCGGGGAGGGTGACGATATGAGAGGCTGCGAACAATGTTGACGAGCTATTTCAAGCGTAGTTTACGTGTTTCTGTTAGCGTTGGCCACTTGGCCATCAACAACATCTTGTTTGATGTACATTGCTTTGCATATCTTTATACGATCCGTTTATTACGCATTTTATTTTCAAATTAAAAAATATGATCTCAATTTTGGATGTTGTTACAATGTGATATCTTTTTTTTCTTTCTGTATCTTCTTGCGTGGTCAGTGATGCCTTTGGTTTTACTGATATATTTATTTCATTAACGTGTACCTACCTACCGTGTGTACACAGTAAATCATGGACATGTTTCGCAATACTTTGAGGATCGTTATATATTTCCCAGATGTCAGTAGTCCCAATGATGTTCCGTGACTGGTGGGATGACTGGGAGAGGCCTTCGCGCCTGCTGGACCAGCACTTCGGCATGGGCCTCCGCCGCGACGACCTGCTGTCCTCCCTCGCAGTGCCCTCTTCCTCTCTGTTCCGCAACTCCTACTTCAGGCCCTGGAGAACTAACCTCGCGAGGCAGGAATCTTCCTCAACTATCAACATGACTAAGGAAAAGTTTGAGGTATGCTAGTTTAGTCAACGCAGCTCACTCGTTTGAAAAGTCAAGTTCCATCCATCATACATCCATCAGCCTTTAGAAATCCACTGTTGGACGTAGGACGCTAGGACGTCCCATAATAATTACGCCACTCAGACCGGTCCTGATTAAAAGTCAAATTATTTTAATATTTATTTCAATTTTTTATCTTTATCTACCTAATTTATCCATAAAATTTACCGAGGATTGTAATAATGCATGATAATTACAAGTGGCAATTACCTGTACATGTTTACTTATTCGTGTTTGAAAACTAAAGAGCTCATAATCTAGCGGTTATCTAATTGATGCGATTGAAACGCAACATTACATAGTAGTTTGCTATGCCATGAGGAACCATGACGCAACCAAACAAACTTTCAAAATTCAAAATATAACAAAGACGTATATTGTTCAAGAAATAAATGTCAAACTATATTTTACAGGTCATCCTAGACGTACAGCAGTTCACACCCGAAGAGATCACAGTCAAAGCGGCGAACAACTCCGTCTTGGTGGAGGGCAAGCATGAAGAGAAGCAAGACGAACACGGCTTCATCAGCCGCCAGTTCACTCGCCGCTACATCCTGCCTCCAGGGTACGAGGTAGCGGACATCGTCAGCACCCTCTCATCCGACGGTGTGCTCACCATCACCGCGCCCAAACGCCAACCAGCCAGCCCTGGTGAAAGAATCATTCCTATCACCAAAACTGGTCCCGCCAAAGTCGAACCGCCCAAGGAACAACCACGAGAACAAACCGTCCCTATCGTCACGTCCCCCTAACTTATCACCCTAGTCATACGAGACATCGATGAATATCGATGATCAACGATCGAAACATACAGTACTGCCGACGTATCTTGGCACGTCTGAACGGTCTGAACTTCGCGCAGAAGGCTGCGCAGAGTAACATAAATCGGCAATGCTCGGTACGCGGCGTATTGTCTCGGTCACACGTTAGCATGTTCGTGTCGCTATCTCTGTCTTACATGCGCTAAAGTTCGCAAAGCCTATGTTCAGACGCGCCAAGATACGTCGACCGTACTGTACATAGCATTTATTCAACCCACTGTTGGCCAACAGTGAGCTGACTCGATTGAACGAATTAGGTTTATGTTAAGAGGAATGCAAAACATCACCACATTATTACTTATTATTAATTATTTATTTATGTAACTTATTTATATTTTGTCGTTATTAAAGCGATATTTTGATATTAATGTGCTTTTCGTTATTTCTCATTTTCAATTGGTTCACTGTACATTATTTTTTACATGAGTGACATTTGTAATTAATGTACATAATAGGTAGTCGATATCTGATATCTCAGAGTATAGTATACCTCTATGTTAGGATAATAGATAACTATAATAAATAAAATAGCTAAATACGCATGACACAATGTGTTTTAGAGCAATACGCAATTTAAGTATTTCATTCAAAGTGTACCTTTAATATACTGCAAAGGTATTTGTCCGTCAGGACTGGGGTCTCCTGGTCAGCCCATACAAACCTGGAGGACATTACCATGAAACGCTTAACCGAAGCTGTTACTTGTGCTAAGCAAACCGCGACACATTAGCGCTAGCTAACTTACAAGTCTTACAACACCGCAGAAAGCAATAAGAACCATGAAGTCTCACGAATAATGAATAATAATTCCTTCTCTAAGTAGTTAATCATGTTACTGCAAAATACGGCGTGGTAAATGTGGTAATGACACGTGTAAAAATGTCAAATATCGTACGGTTCCTATAATTGAAGTTTAAACTCGGCGAGTGGCAGCGATCCTGAGCAATGAAGGAGCGTTTGAGTAATTTAATTTTCTCGACGCCTCTCCCACTTCAATATTATTGTTAATTTATCATTGTCCCGAGGGTGGGGGCGGATGGAATGCTGAATGCCGATGGCTTGCAACATTACTGATGGCTGTTTTTATACTATCTTGCGTATTTAGCTTAACGATGCTTTTCTATTCTTATAATTTTAAAGCTACGAGTAAGTAAGTATCTACTTGTTTTTTAAAGTTAAGAATTGTTTTAAAATATTTACTACAGATAATAAAAGCAGATAAGCATATAACAAACTTTTGGTGCCTGGTGGGTAGGTAACAATTTTATTAAAGTTTTTTTTTTTCATTCATCAATTGTTTGAAAATTAAATAATATCAGCTATAACATAGATAGTCGTTTATTAAAAGATAAATAATTATCTGTTAATTAGATGAGACAAAATGCCACCTTGCGGTATGCCAAAATTACTTTTATGCATAGGTATTTCAATACCTACTATTTCAATGATAAATTAATATAACTTTATAATGTAAAATTATTAAGGTATCTATGTATTCATTATGTTATCTTATCATTTTACAGATCTGGTAAGGGCTAGATTAGTGTCCTGATTATTAGAATAGCGCCATCTAGCGGAAATCAACAAAATTAGAATGATCGATACATATTTATGAGCAGCCACACAACGCCATCTAAATTCAGGCGTATAAATCTGTAAAGATCTATCACAATTTCGTGTTATCATCGTTTTCATATATTCAGTGCGGGTAAATTTAATGCAACATTCTTTGACGATTTCCCATGATAGTAGGTAAGTTAAGTTCTGAAAATTTGGGAAAACATTTTTCGTCCAGCTTTGAATACAAACTTAACTTAGTAGGTATCTATATCTAGGTAGGTAGGTCGTAGGTCGTAGTTAAGATAGGTTCTCATTAGGTATAGCCTATAGGCTGTAGCCAGGGCACCAGACAGGTGCGAAAAAATACACCGGAGTTTCCGTTTTATTCAACTCGGATCCTCTTTAAAGACGGACGAATATCTTTTTAAGAAAGATAAGATTTACCCCAAGAAAGGAATATAGAGTTCAGTGAAACGACACGTTTTTAGGCAGAATTTTGATGTTAAGCAGTTACTCATGGTAATCTAGTATACCTACCTACCACCTACCAAAGGTATCACCGACGCTTTGTCAGCTAAGTAAGTCAACTTAGAAGGTAAAGTCGAGAATCTTATTTATCACGGTTGATTCTAGGAAGTAGACAATCAATCAGGAAATAATGTCTTATGTCTTTCTCCGGCCGAAATACGATGTGCTAACCACAGAGGCATTCAAACAAGAATGTGTGTGTGCCTGGAATCCTGTGTTTTATTTAGCATCCTGACATACGCCCACTGGGAGATATCCAAAGGAATATCTGGTAGAAGAATCTACAATACTGATCCTCCTCGTCACTCACTATACCCACCGCCGGCCTTTCCCCACTATTTTTTTTTTCATCTTTTATTTAAGAGCTTTATCACAAAATGATAATGTCGCCCTGTAAAACAACTTACAAAATTCTAACTCTAACATATTAATGTAAAAAATCTGTTACAAAATTGACTGATCTGAGGTAGTACCTATGATTATAAAAAAAAATTAAAAGTCTAATGTCAGTTGAATGAGGGTCCGCCAAAATAGCATTTATATCAAAACAATTCCTTAAAATATCTTTACACTTATCGTTACGTATTTAAGGTTGTGCTCCGGCTGCACTCTTTCCCCACCATAGAGTGCTAACCATCAAATCGTGCTTAGCACCAAGCAGGGACGAAGAAATTAGTATCCGACTTAAAAATATATCTAAGTACATAATTTTCTTCACACTAAAATTTAAACGATTGAAGTCCTTTCGCAAACCAGGAAATTGTGATACAAAAAAATCGAATCACAAAAAAATGCACTAGACTGCACTCTGCAGGTTTTTTAACACGCTTTAAATTGATATTATTACATAGTTTCTGTATGAACTTCTAAAAATAACGAGTCTCGAGCAAGTATTCGCAAGTATTCCCTACTAATTTATGAAATAAATATTTCATTACTGCGAATTGTGTGTCCGATAACTAAGGGCAGAAGGGCGCCTCCCCCCTCCCTCTCCAGGCGAGGGTAACGAGTTGGCACTCCATAACGTGTGAAATAAAAGCAGTGAGCACGGGTAATAGATCTCATAGCCATGGATCACTCAACTCTAAACGGCGGGGGGAGGGGCGCGGGGCGGTTCATCAATCAGCCCCGAGCGATTACAGGGCGCCTGGCCCAAGTCATGAGCTGAGCGGACCAATAAAATACAAGATTAATAATTCAAATAGGTATCTATGTAACTAGGTTTATTCACCGTAACCCAACTGCTGCGGTTCGGGCCATAAACGACCACTCGAATTCGTAGATTTTATACCATTATGTCCAACCGACTTTTAGCTGTGCAAGTTTCTTCACGTTGTTTTGCTGGCACCAAAACAAGTGGTAATTATTTTTAATGCATAGCAAATCAATTTGAATTCTACAAACGCGCGAAAATTCCCGTACATAGACTACTTAACTAGCTGTTGCCCGCAGCTTCACACGCGGAAGTTATACTTATCATATATACCCCCTATTTGAGCCCCTCGGGGTTAAATTTTGAAAAATCCTTCCTTGGATGATGCCTACGTCATAAGAGGAATACGTGTGCGAAATTTTAAGTTTCTAGCCCTAGGGGTTTGGCCTGTGCGTTGATACATCAGTCAATCACTTTTGCCTTTTATATATACAGATAATTAATACATCCCGTAGACAATATTAATATTGCTCGCAAGAGTTTGAGATCCTGGACATTAGCAATGAGACCTCTAAGGCCCCAATACGGAAGTCTAAAACTCTTTTTTACAATTCCTACTGGCTACTATCGATGATATCAAGGGTATCCATCTAGCAACAATACCATCGATACTGAAAAAATCCTATAGGTTTATCAATAATATATGACTATATAGTTTTCGAGGTCACGATATTATCACCGAGCAACTGATACCTAACAGTCGATAGAACTAGAGGCAATATCGGCATTCTCATTACCACCTAAAAAAAACAATGGGCATTTTGTCAACGTCTCTACGTGCCACCCGAAAATGGACATGTAAGTTCCCGGATGCAATCAACAAACGCCATCTTTCCAGCCTTGGACCCCTGAGCAAAATAGTCCAGCGCACTGTTCGACAACCGATTGATCTGCCTGCTGTATTAATTGCTGTTGTCTGAACCTATACGTGGCTGTACGTACCAATAACAACAAACAAACACAAATAAATAGTACCTACATGCAGAAAAGTGTTATTTTCCGTGCCCTTGCAATCTCGCTAAATAGGGTACATTTATTGCCGTAGGTGAATAAAGTTGCCCCAGTTCTATAAAATGCTTGTTACATGTCTACGGAACTGTACCTACAATGTACGGTCCAATACTCTCTTGGCTGGTTCCCGGTTTTCCAACAGGACTCCTTGCACAAGTGTGCCCACTCAGAGACCCCGCAGTACTGCGTACGAATGACTTCAACACATAATGGACCACTACTGAGTACGGGTCTCGCCTCTTGAGGAGGCTTAGAGCATACTCCACCACGCTGCTCCAGTGCGGATTGGTGGAGGGGTTAATGGCCAGCCAGCCAGTACAAATAATCCCCTGTAAATCGCGAGAACAGCGGCGAAGAAGACAGTTGAGTCTTTAGATGTTATCTCCCTGTCCATGAGGCTTTCAGGTGGGGCTTTTGAGCCGAACTTCATCTAATTAGTGTAAATAACAAAGTGTAAGTCTAAATAACAAAGTGTAACAAAGGATACGCAATAAATATTTTTTCATTTTTCATTTTTCATTTCAATTTACGTTGGTTATTTTACGTTGGGGAGCGGGCACGTCTCACCAAATATCACTTTTTTTTGCAAGAAACGGAGTAAAATTGCGAGAAAGTATTCAATTATATAAAACATTTCCTTCACTAAAATGTCAAATACCACTCATATATTATGACATCTATAACAAATATTTTGAAAAATTAGGTACATTGTTAGGGGGATGGGGGAGGGGGATGAGCCAAATCTCAAGACATCTCACTATGAAGGAGGGGGGTCTGAAAATCGCTAAAAACGTATCACGTAATTAATGGACGCCCCCTAGACGACAAAGGAGCAGAATTGCCACCTGGTAAGTGGTCAATGTCGACCATGGACATCAGCAAGACGATAGGCATCACTATGCATCATGCGTTTCCCGCCATTAAAGAAAAGAGAAGAAAGAAAGTTAAGTCCTGTTCGATAGTCAGCTTCAGCCTTCAATTCAATCTCTGTTCCCAGTGCCGGCGTTAGAGCCACTGGCGCCCTAGGCAAGAATATTGTTGCGCCCAAATAAGAAAATCAAAATCGAGCTTTTTTTGCTCGGAAATTTTTTTGCTGATCCAATTTTTTTTCCTTTTCACCCCAAAAGTGGCGCCCCTCCAAATCTGGCGCCCTAGGCCGTCGCCCAACCTTGCCCCCCCCCAACACCGGTTCCGCCTGTACCTATTGATAAACCGATCTTAAGATCTCTGCGCTCTCAAGATTCGGATTTAGATGCTGATCATAATGTAAAAGTGAAAGCTGTAAGATCTAAGATGCACTCTTGAGTCAAGATCAGATACAATATCGATTAAATCATTCACATGTAACACATAGGTACTTAATTGCCTAAATAAAGATTTCAACGCGCTTCGAAATAAGTAGGAAGGTAGGTAACTTTAATTCTCAGTCGTAGGTACAGTGGAATCCGTTTATAATGACATCGAAGGGAATTGACAAACACGTCATACTAAGCGGACGTCATACAAAGCATTTTTGTGACAAAAAAGCCAACATTCTTTTTTTGAGTAAATAAATACCTACTTATTTTAATAAAGAAAGATAACATATTTCATACAAATTAAAATTGCATGTAATACATGGATGTATGTATGTATATTTATCATTTTTTTAGGAATCAAAACAAATACAAGCCACGTGCCGAACGTCATCGGGAATCAACGAACATTGCCGAAGGTGTAAAGAATCATGTCGGTCACTAAACGGACAAAATTTATTAAAAATGCGTCTTATTAAGCGACATGTCACTGTAAGCGAAGTCATTATATCCGACTTTGTTACAAAGAATTTTATATGAAAACCAAACTTCGCTGTGTATTACGTCATATATTATTAGGCGGTTGGTCAATATAGGCGGAGTCATAATAAGTACTTAAACGGATTCTACTGTATCTATGACTACCTATAATTTATTTGGATAGGCAGCCTAGGTAGGTAGGTACCCTCTTTATATTACCTATCTCGTTGTACTTAGGTATACCTACCTACCATGTCATGTTCTACTCGTCTGTTCTGTTCGTCTATGATTGTGTGAGAGATCGTAGATTTTGTAGATTTCATACCTTTGTTTGGGTCTGTGTAGGTACGAAAGAGATAGACTTGTAAAGAATAAGAAAGTACAATGTACCTTTATACAATGTACCTAACTATAATAGTTAATTACTTACTATTGGGGAGGCTTAGAATACTGATTGATTATTATTAAATCATTAATATTTATTGGTTTTGTTGTCTTTCCGTGAAGCCTGGCTGGCTAGCTGATAACCTCTTGCTTGGGAGCTTGAGAAACAAGTGTCCCCCCCTGCCAACTAATCGGTTGGAGTTGGACAAGTGAAAAAATTCTTAAAAATAGGTTATAATATGATGAATTTATAAGGAAAACTATCACGACTATGTTAACATAAGTAGTTAATGAGTACCTAATAAGTAATAGTCGATAAACTTACTACTTCGGAACCCTACATTGCGCGTGGCCTGACATGCACTTGCCCGGTTTAATTTGTCGTGTTAATTCCGATCCTCTGGGAACCCTAATCATCTAGCAGTACGTAATATAAGATACTTTACGACCTATTCTCATATCTATCAAATATACACAAAAAAAAATTCATTAAAATTGGTCGAGCCGTTTCAGAAGAGTTCGACCACAAACACCGTGACACGAGATTTTAATACATTAGATTTAATTGAAAATATGACTAGAAATAATAAGTACTTACAAACTTGTACATTATTATTGCTACATTCATAAAATTAGGTATTATTTCTGTTATAATTGGATTTATTAAAATAAATCTAGTTATGCTAATTATAATTTTCTTCATTTCCTTTATTTTTTAGTAGCCAAAATTAATGCAGACTATTCGGCGATTTTTTCCGATTAATCGATGTGTAGTCGGCCCATCTCTAGTTAGGTATTTCCTAAATACCTACACAGCTTAAAATACTAGCCTATTGTGCCTAGTATCTGCTTCCTACATACCTAGGTAGTGTAGGTGCCTAAGTGTAGGTACATACATACATTAATTACCAACCGTTTAGTTTCATTCACCTCAACTACTTTCTAAGGGTTTCAAATAGCAGTTGCTATACTTAAATACCTTTTTTTTTTTTTTTTTTTTTTTTTTTTTTCCGGGGGGGAAAATGCGTTACGCATACCACCCGGGCGCAGGGGGTACCCGAGTGGTTATGTGGGACTCCCGTATAGGCTAATGAGACCCACGGTATACCCACTAAAAACCCCCCCATCTTCCGCCTCGCCGCCTTGTGACGGGGTTACGGGAACGCTTTCGCACACATCCGCGACCCCGCCAACGGCAGCCGCCCACAAGCGGCTCCATCGCGAAAGCCCGAAGGCCCTCCACGATGGGCGCACCAGATGGTAAGGTGCGCCTCCCTCCTCGGCCTCCACCAGTACTGTAGCAAACTCCCCCTGAGTCTGCTACTAGGAGGCCATGGATACCAGATAACTGGTACCCGGTGGAGGATCAGGTCTGTGGTTCCTCCACCGACCACATCTCGGCCGCAGAGGATAGGGCAAGCGGCGCACCGTAATACCGACATGCCTCTTCCTCTGCGGCCCCACCAATGCCGTTTCGGCGGAACGGCCCCGCCAGCTCGCAGGGGGTAGGGAGAGTGGCGCACCGTAATACCAACACGCCTCTCCCCCTGCGATCCCTCCACGGCCGCAGAAGATAGGGAGAACGGTGCACCCTATCTTCCACGGTCCCACCTCCAAGCGCGTCCGCAGCGGACTTATTCAGCCCGCTGGGAGCGCCCTCCTCGGGCCAGCCGGCAGCCCAAACAGGCCGGCCCTGGTTGCCTCTTGGTTCACCGTGGGTGACCAGTCCACGGTTACTAAGCCCCCCCGCCACGACAAGGCGGGCAACCCCCGGGGGGGATACTTAACTACCTATGCTAAGTGTTGCCAACCTCAAATTTAAAAACTAGGATTTGAAGTTGGAGAAACCAGGACAATTCAGTTTGAAAACAGGACGCAGTTGAGTTGCAATAGTTAAATTAACATGTAGTGAAAACAGGTGAAATGAAATTCAAGTAATTAAAATAATCATATTTTAGTGAGACCGCCCGTAACGTAAGAATTTTAAAAGAGCGCAAGTCTTAAAATTTAAAAACCCAGGACGCTGCTTAAAAACTATTCAGGACGTCCCAGGACACTAAAAAAAACTAGGACATGTCCTGGGAAAATAGGACGTTTGGCAGCTCTATGTTAAACTCTGTCGCAAGGCGTTTTAGCTCGAATTAATGATGCCACAAAAAGACGACTTTATTACGTACTTAATTGTTTTATTGTGGTAGGTATTTTGTCACTCAGCATAAACCAATCATAATATCCACAAACAGCGCAATATCATTTGCCTCGAACAATCCATTTAATGACCTCATTACCGCCAATAAGCCAAACAACGCGTGAACTTACCGCACTATCCTCATCGAAGCCGCGGCATTATTTTATATCTCGAATAAAAACAATATAAAGTAAGCGGGCGGAGCGTAAACAGAAATATCAGTTTGATATCGCGCGGTTTGATTCGCCGTGACGCGGACTGACGCGAGACGCCTAGGGGCGGGGCTTGGTAGAGGGGAGCGCTTCGTTCGCCATACCATTCCGTGATTCCGTGCGAGTCGTCGCGTCACTCCGCTGACTCCGCGTCTCCGCACTCGTGTCGTGGTTCCGCTCCGCGTTTATACGGTATATGTGCGCGTGTGTGAGCGTGTAAACACGTGCCAGCTGTGGCGTGTTGTCGTTCCTCGTGCTTGAAAACCGCCAAGATTCGGGTGAAGAACCGAGAGCCGGTGCCGGCGTACGCCATGGCCGACGCCGACCGTGATTCGGACCTCGGTGACGATAGTCCTGTGGTGAGTTCGTGTTTTACTCTTTGCTTAGCTTAACTTTGCAACTGTTACAACCTGACCACATACGGTATAACTGGTGACACCAGGCTAGTGTAACTTTAACTAACTTTGTTTATTTGTCAGTAGGCTGTTGATACTGCAATATCATTTGATTTCTTTCATTAATATTGTCATGGTGAATTCGTCTTCTGTAGGTAATTACAAGATATTTATTAGATAATCTTTTGCTGCTTATCAATCTTACAGGTAACTAGTTGCTTTTTAACGTAATTCTTGAAACTTTTAGATACCTGCCAGTTTGCGCTGGTGAGGCATTGCAAAATTAAGTTACGCTGAACCCACATTCAAAGATTCTTTTTTGTCATTTACCTTATCGGGTTCTACCCAGTAATCATTAGATAATACAACAAAGAATTGACTGTCTACAGGTAGTAGGTAGCTTTGTTTGGTGCCCACAACGGTATTTTTACAATCTTTTGCTTGCATTGTTTCAATACTTTCAATATTATAAAAACTGGACAATAGCAATATTTTCTTACAAAAGTGGTTTTAATAAACATTGTATTGATTGATGATTCACTGGGGTAGGTCAGGGTACCTACACGGAAAATAGGTAGTTTTAAGTCATTAATGTTATTACTTAAGCTTAGTCCTATAGGTCTAGAAACGTTGCCTTCATCATACAGCTGGAACCATTTTATTTACTTAGGTACTGTTCCCTTTACTTACTACTGTAGGTAAGTACATCTAAATAAAGTTACCAACCCTGTCAACTAATTTGACATAATCCGTAAAAATACCTGTTTACCTATATCGATTTTATCGTCGATTATGTAACAATTCTATAACAAAATAACACTTGACAGGCCGAATCAGGTAAACATTTCTCCTACCCTCCATTTTTATTTAACCATTTTTCACCTTCAAACATGTAGGTACCTATAGTCCGTTTTTGAGACGAGTCTTCTTTGGCTAACAGTCTTGGCATTTTTTATTGAAATATTAGTCTGAAAAAGTAATACCTAAACAGAAAATATTTTGTTAGGTATAGCATTAAACGTTAATGAATCCTTAAATACTTTTAATTTTATGCCTTATTTTTAAATTGCAAAATATGACAAATAGACCCTGTAAATTTGTTTACTAATTGGCTTCTAAAATAATTATTTCGATTTTAGATTATTTTTAGCAACGACGAGTTTTGCTGATTTATTCGCTAACATTCTCTGAATTTTTGATTTGATTTTCTATTACATAATTATAATGTTTGCGAGATTGTAAATCCAAGATATGTTAAAAAACCCTAAAGACTACTCAAGTGTTAAATCCAAATATGTGTGCAAATACGGTGATACATCTCTACAGTAGGTAGGGTAAAACTACCAAATATCGGCCATGTTAACATTTTTTGACATTAGATTTTATGTAGTTGATAAGTTTGGGTTTTTATCATTAAGTGTTCTTTATTTCATATTAATTCGTATCATCTCCTTCTTTTTAATTTTTGTTATCTTTTATTTGCGGACTTCGCTAGTTTTCCTTGTATGGGCTTTTCATGTCACAAAATCGGCCTTTTTACAGCCTTATAAGAAGTAGACTTCGAAAAACATTAATCATACCTAATCGCCATGTAGGTATACCATCACTTTTCTACTTTTCTTACCCTATACATATCTAAATATTAGATAAATGCAGATTATTGGCAAATTTTAAGCATTTTATGAAACTGTCGAGCCTATCACCCATTAAAACTATTGCAAACATGTGTTGCCAGCATTGGGAAAGACGAGACAGGCTAAGAAAATGGCGCCGATATTATACGGTATATTATTAATACCAAAATCGGTTTTCGGTTTATAATGTAGGATGAAGGACGACCCTTTTAACATCTGTGCCGACTTAAAACTTTACTGCGTATTGTTTATTTAGCGGAACCGTTTTTGTCACTACGGTTAATGTTAAAAAAACGTGCAGGCATAGAGTATGGTCGCTTTTTCATTAGTAAAAATTAAAAATGTAATATTATTATGACAAAAGCAATAGTTTTTTTTATATCGACAGTAATATTTTTTATACATTTGAGTCTCCAGTTAAATTATTATCTAATTGTAGTTTTACAATCCTTACATATCGGTGTGACTATTTTAAATTGTGAGTCTCGTAAGCGTCGATACGAATTAAATAATAAGGACGTATCATAAAACAAAATTAATGATTGTCCGTATGATAACACGACAAGCTAAACTTCTGTAATGACCACAATTATTATCAAATAAATGATTTAACTTAAAGTGATATTACGCTATGGAAAAATAATCCTCTCTTTACGTACCTAAATCGATTTTATAGTCCGGCAGATAAGTCGCAGCCAGGTATAAGGTATACATTGTAGCCATTGTAGGTAGATGGTACTAAAATACGTTCAAGATGACTAATTCCAGAAATAGGATTAAATTTTAATGATCCAACGGAACTGGATCTGACGACTTCATTATTACTTACCTGTATAAGACGTCGTTAGCCGTCTATTTCGGTCTAGACAGATATAATGTTTGCGTTTGAGTTAATCATTTATTCAGCAGTGTGTCCGACTCTGGCGACATCTCACGGGAGGCCAAAGCGCACGCACGATTTATTATCCCCTCTCGGGGAACAGAGGGCTACAAATTAATTAATCAAACATAGCTGTCAGTCAACGCACAATCGCGCTAAACTTAGCTCGAATTTGAATTTTGAACGCCGCGTTTCCTTTTCCTGTCGACACCGCGACGTTCTATTAATTGAAATAATTGGCGACTTCTTGAGATATTTTCTCGTGCTGACAACACCTTTCGACGTAGCCCACGCCACAGGTTAAATTTGTTTTCATAGATAGCTAGTTCTGAAAATTCACAGATTAATAATTGCTAGGTAATGAAATCGGTTTCCGGTTAGTACATTTTTTCTTTGTAGATTCTATTATTGTCAGAGAGTAACATACCTAATAGTGTTTAGGTGTATCTATATAATATTACAAAAAAAAACCCACCACAATTTTTTTATTGAATAGTAATGCTTAATGGGTATGCTACGTTTGCCGCTATAATGTTATACAATAGGTAACACTTGAATGCAATTTGCCGTACCTTTTCTTGCACGTGCTTACCCAGTTTATATAGAAAAAGGTGAACCATATGATATATCGTAAACGATAGGTGTGTCATTTCGGCAGGTGTACAATGATGGGGCTACCTGGGCGCGTGCTGTGGGCGCCTACCTTTACCTCAACAAGTTTATAAAAAACATTAGTTGACATTATGTCATTGGGAACAGATTACTGCAGATAGGATTGATCTAATGATATCAGTAACATTTTCATAACTACTGATTATGTCATGGACTTTTATGGGTTGTATAGTAATGCAGGGTTTAAAAGGTACTTGCACCAGTGATGGACAGATACAGAATGTCTGAGCACAGATTTAAACTTGGAAATAGTTTTCGTGTGAATGTTATAAGTGTACCAGAATCTGATGGCAAAATGGGGTAATTAAAATAGGAGACGCGACACTCCCCAGCGTTGGGGAAATTGGAATAAAACTTGTTGATTATTTTTATCATAGTGTTAGTTTGTTACTACTACTACTTACTAACTAAGAAAATATAAAATCAAGAAAACTAAGTATCAAAACGAGTCAATCCTGCATGATGGATAATAAGTGCTTATTACCTAATATTGTAGACAATGGTTTAAGAACTCCTTTTTTCTCAGATGTTTTTCAATAAAAATTTAAAATAATATTTCTGGTTTGTGATCTTAAAGGTTTTTTCAGTATTAAATCAATTAAATTAATGATTTTTATTGCCATATTAAAAACCCATTTTTCGGCTTATCAAAAATGCCATGAGATTCTGGAACACCTATACCAATGATATGTTATGATAGTCAAAGTCAAAGTCAAAATATTTTATTCATATAGGTATCATTGATACACTTATGCACGTCATTTTTTGGCTTTTCAGAAGGTGCTTTGTCACGGAGGAGAAGAAAAGCCTAAAGAAACTCACCAGCACATCTTTTAAAAGAAATATTACAAAAAAAGATATTATCATACAAAAGTTTACTATTCTGAGTGGAACTGGTTGCAGAGCTAACCATTTCCATGCTTCTTTGTCATTTAAATACTCGTCTACACTATAATATTCCTTGCCTAACAATTGTGTTTTTACACGTTTTTTGAAAGATTCTATTGGCAAGTCACGTATTAATTTTGGGATTTTATTATAGAAATGTACACCAAGCCCTATGATATAGATACAGTTGAGATTTTACTGGTCGAATTACAAATACTTATGTAATTCACAGGATGAGTACGTGATAACTAGCGTTAATAACGTTATTCAAAGAATTAAAATTTTGTTTCACATCCTGAAACTGGCCACTATTTTGCAAAAAAGCGTGCTCCCCGTTTCTTTTTTGGCCGAAAACGTTTACGTCAATTTATGTCAACAACCTGTGTCTTGTCCCGTCATTGGGGCAAACACCTTATGATGACTGCCAAATAAGTTCGAGCATTGCAATCATTGCATTCAGTGAAGATATACATATTACCAAAATGATTAACATAACAATTGCTCTATTACATTACATGGTTAATTAATTTTACTTCTTACACACAGACACATCTGTAGGTAATTTTTATAATTCTCTACAAAGCTTCAAAATTTAACCATGAGTTGTTATTTTTTTTCATGATTTTCTTTTGTGGCTTGTAGGGAAATCTACCTGTAAGTAGACTATATCTAATCTCCTAATAGTAAAAAATATTATTTTACATTTTTTTTCTTTATCATGCTCATGATGTGTTTAAGTTCAAATTCAAACACAGTAGGCAATTATCACACCATATGTAAACATTATACTATCGATAATAATTCTGATATTTCGATACCAGGGGTCGTATAAAAAGGTTAAGATTTGCATACAAATAAAACGCCTGACTCGACAAAAGTGTCTTTGTCACCGATCTTTACAGAAATCGAACGCGATATTTTATCTCTCGTTTATATTCAATATATCTCTCGTAAATATCGCATTGACATTCAATATTTATAAAGGGAAGGTTGCGTGGGTTAGATGGGCCGACAGTCACACCGAAGCGTAACTCAACTTGTTAACTGACAGCTGGGTGATCGGTGATTTGCTCAAACACTGTTCATTTACACTTGTTCACGTTACAGACAGCTTTATGACAGTTGTAAGTGGTTTGAGATGAAAATATAAAAAAATAGTTTATGTTCATTTACTGACTTGTCTACAAAATGCACTTAGGTACCCTAGGTAATAGGGGTTCTAAGAGGTGTTCATTAACTATTTAATTGTAAAAGAAAGAAACTAAATCAGTTGCATTTGCTACTATATTTGTCTCAAGAAAAGGATACATAATATGTATTATATATTATTTTTTATAAACTTATCTGTATTTGTGTCTCTTTATCACGGCCATTCCTTGAATACGAAGTTAAATGAAAAGTGCCTTAAGCTAATAAAAATATACATTTTCTTGAACAGTAAAAATTATGTCTTTACAGTAGTATTAATCTTTAGTTCATTCGTTCTTTTATGCTCACTATACTAAAGAACGGTTGTTACATCATGGTGTGACGGCCGGACTGGACTAGCTCAGAGGACTTATCATTGTTACAATAGTATTCTTTATTCTATTATTTAAAATCCGGCTATCTGATTCTTGTATTATTTGATTTGACTTTGCATCCTACTGTTTTGTTGGCCAACAGTAGTACAATGATCGAAGGTGTTTGACGGAAGACTTTGGCTGAACGATTTGATTTTATAGACAATATAAACCTACGTGTTTCTTTTAAAAGAATATCACTTCAAGAATGTTATGAAATGCCGTATTTTTAAAACAAATTGGTCATACACATGTCAGATAAAGAAAGAATTTTCTTAGAGGATATTTCAAATTTGTTTTTAATATTAGTGGGGCTTTTCAGATCCTAATTGATGTTCTAATATTTAATTAGAATTCTAAGGTTTAAGGAATTCATAGTATTCATACTGTTGTGCGGTATATTATACTGTCGTTTTTCGTGTTCAAGGAAATCTGTACATGTTTATCATTAACGAGATAGATCGATAGATCTCGATTGATAGATTGTTGTTGTATAACAAACTTCTAAAACGGGTTGATCACTAAAACCATGGTAGAAATAACAACTGTGCTAAAACTATCGCTATTGAAACAGTGGGTTGGAGTTTTTGTCCTTGCACGTGATTTTTTAATGTACCTATAATAAATACAATGATATTATATATTAAAAAGAGGCAGATATGTCATAAGCGCGCGCGTTGTGTGACTCAAAAAGTTCCCAATTGGGAACTCTTATTCAGGTGAAGAAAGAGATAGCGATGTAGTTTTGACGCGAGAGCGATAAAGACGTGCGATAAAGCAATAAAGCGTGCCTTGCGGACATAGGAACAGATTTTTCGATTGATTTGTAAGGGCATAACGTATCTATATTTATTTAAACATCATTGAATAAATAGCACTCTCATCTATACTAATATTATAAAGAGGAAATATTTGATTGTTTGCATTGAATAGGCTGCGAAACTACCGAATCGACTTGAAAAATTCTTTCACTGTTAGGAAGCTACACTATCCCCGGGTGATATAGGCTACGTTATACTTTTTTTTACTATTTTTCCCGAAGCGAAGCGAGTGCGATTTCCTAATGTATAATAAATAGCACTCTCATCATCAATAAGATGCCACCGTCGTCTATCACTATTCACCATCGATGCATGAACGAAAAGTGAAGAAAGTTGGTAGGTGGGTCTACTAGCTGGCTCTCAAGCTCGGTCTTATCCGGCTGAGCAAATTGAGAAGAGCATCGTGCCTTGTAATAGACCGCCAACGATTGAAGCCATATATAAAATTTCAACGAATATATTAAGAAATTCATCGTCTAATTCGTCTAATGTCACATGTATTCGTATCAACCATGAGACTACCACCCGTAGTAATTTCTAAGCAATCGTTATCGCTCACGACATTCCGCTATCAACTATAAAATATTTAAATATTAATTAATTTAATCAATACAAAATTCTACCTTATTTCCGACGAATAAAGTAAGTTTTCAATGAAAGGTACTGTTGATTTACAGCGTTTAGATTCAGAGATGTGCAGTTCGCAGGCCCTCGGTACCCGCATCGTAGAAACAATTTATTCTATAATACCTTCCCTATTGGTTAATATCGCATTCTTATTAATAGCGGTTGATTAACTGTGACATTATGTTGGTTAACGGTTTTGTTGTTCCAACTTTCTTTTTAGGGTTCCGAAGTAAAATCCTTATAGTTTCGTCATGTCTGTCCGTCCGTTCATCCGTCCGTCTGTCCGTCTGTCCGAGGCATGTATGAGATGCTGAAATATGTCTAATCGACAAATAGTAGGTACATACGTAAAAAACATTGAAATATAATGTTCTGTTATCTGTAATAATAGTTTGTAAGATCTGAGATCGCGCTCTTGAGCCAAGATCGGTTTATGAATACGGACCCTAAACCAATTACTTCTGCGTCTACTGACCAATATTTGTCTATTTGAGGGACCACTGGTCTTTGTAAAATTCAATCTAATCACTGTCCATCTTGATGCAACTTTTGTGTATGGTGAATTTTTGCTGTAAAGTCAGCCCTGAAAGGTTTTTACCGTGTTTTCATTGCAAAAATATTCTCCAAACGTGGTGGCTTTCATAAGATATACCTGCATAATTATTACTTAGTAATCTTAGTATATTTTATTATGTCTACGTACTATTACTATCACTCATCAGAGAGGGTGTGGTACATCGATTTACTACATCGAAGAGATTTCCCTTGGATAAGGGACCTGCTTACATAACTTTTTTTTTTAAATTAATATTCGACATTTATACGTTATCTGTCATCCAGAGAGTATTGTCTCGAGTGCCAGTTTCTATTTGTCACATAGCAACTCCATCCTTATAATTCGTGTGGAGCGAAGTCGCAATGGCATAGAAGCCATGATAACACAGGTGTTGGTATCGCATCTGTTCGTTTGTCATTCATTAGACGTGAAGCCGACACCATTAAATTTACATGTATGTAATTGTCCATCCATTTGTATTAGTAATAGATGAGAGGGCGGCGAGTTCTAATGTCTTTTATTCATTAGCATCGCTAAGAACTAGTCTAGGATCATCACCTTGTAAGAAGTATGTGGACAGCGAAATGTTTTTATAATGAGTGGAGGGTGGTTATACATTTGACAAGAAATATCTTAAATGCTGAAAAGGATAGGATCTATCCAGGTTTTTAGTATTTTTAAAAACATGTTTCTTTTTCTCATTTTTATTCCAAGTACCTACCTAACTACCCAAGTAGTTTATTAAAATATTAAAACTTTTTTTTTAATTAAAAGATCGAAACAAAAAGCACATTAAAAAATAAACGCTTTTTGAAAGTAAATGATTAATACTAATATAAACTCATATTAATACGTATTACTTTCTAGTTTCAATTAAGATTCAAATAGGCTACAAGCTTTTAGAATTTCTAACAGAGCATGATTCTAATGATTTTGACTCCATTATTTAGTTATTTACTGAGGCCTGAGCACACTGCACAGTGAGCACTTACCACAGAGTAGAGAGATGGATGAATTCATTGTTTGTGATTTGTGATTTCCCGCGTAAATGATATGGCGGGAAAATTTTATAGCTATGCGACTGAACGACGATGACGATTAAATGCGTTTCTCAATTTACAGGTTTGCATATTACCTACTTACCTATTTATTTTAATAATGATTGTGTAAAAGTGGCTTTTCGTTTACTATTTGTTACTCCATGCATGGGCGTAAAAGGAATTTTACTTATTTGCAAAATTAATAAATGGCCGCCATGAGATCTCAGCCTCAGTGTTTATTATGATTGCTTTCTACCTCTAATATACCTATATTTATTTATTAAACTTCTTGTATTAATAAATAAATATACTATATAATCTGCATCACTACTAGCTAGGAATTGAACCCGTTGATTTAGAAAAAATAAAACTTATCCTGTATTATTGCACCATGCGATAATGTCATTAGCAAGGATGGAATTCTGGGAAGTAATGACATATAATACACATAACAATGAAATACATATAAGATAACAGTCGTTAAGCCATGTCGGAGGCCCTCGGGCGGTTTCAAAACTTCCGACACTCGGGTTGGCCACTAACCCCTCCACCAATCCGCACTGGAGCAGCGTGGTGGAGTATGCTTTAGGTCTCCTCAAGAGGAGAGACCCGTGCCCAGTAGTGGGCCATTAATGGGTTGAAGCCAATGACATACAAAAAATCAATATTTCAAGCCAGGAATCGAACCCGTGATTTTGAAAAAAGAACGCACTCTGTATCATTACACCTTTCGATAGTGTTGCTAACAAATGACATACGTCAAACTTACGGAAAGAGCTCATTTTTGACAAAAAATTAATAAAAATGTTAAAAATGCCGCAGTTTCTTAATTTCAATATTTTCCTTAAGTTTGCCGTATGTCATTAGTACCTACCGTAGGTATGTTATTATCGAATGCTGTAATAATTACAGGTTGTATTTTTTTTCAAAATCAACCGGTTCGATTCCTGGCCTGGAATATTAATTTTTCAAAAATCTAATGATGCAGTTTTAGTTTTTATCAAAATCGGCCCCGAGACTCCTTTGAGCATATTTCGCTATTCCTCGTAGTTTCGAATTTGGCCCTCCACGCACACTTGGAAAATTCATCCCATATCCAACCGAATGTGCCTGACATTCGGTTTGGACTCGATGTAAACAAACTGTTGCCTAGCAACCACAAACAAACAGGTGCATGAAACTTTTTGTCGTTTGATTTGAACTAAATCTGCAGTTTGCTCTACCTAATGTTGGTAGCATTGAAATAAGACCACCCGGCAAGACCGGCAATATCGGTAAGACCGGCAAGACCGGCAAGATCGGCAAGCCACGTTCCGTTCCACTCTTTATAAATTCGATCTTTCAAATTCTGTATTATTTATTTTGCAATAGTTTAAAATAACACGGAATAGTTACGTAAAAAATCGATATAATCTGTTTTTAAATACATAAACATAAATAAAATGTTATTCGGCTTTGTTTAATTCGAAAATCGATGACAATTAATTAATAAGAAACACGTTTAATCCCTGATATCAATGAGCGGCACAGAAAGTAGCCGTAAGCCGAAGTGTTGGCTATCGGGTTCCCTAATCAATAAGGCGACCGTCTTTACTTGTCATTGTATCGAATGTCCAAGTAGCGCGTTCACTGAATGGAAAGATTTATGTAATTATTACCTTCCGACATAGATATACATATATCACACCTTCAGTGGAAAAAAGATGAAAATTGCAATTTTACAGGAGAGCAAAAAAACAGTTAAAATATCAGTAAGTAAGTAGTCAAAGGAATTTACATTACGATTTCTTGCACAAAACCGTGAAGATTAATGATAAAAATTTGAAAAAAATGAGCATATGCAGCTTTTGTCCCTCTTTCCAATAATATTAATAACTAAAATTCAACGTAAGACGACTTATGCTTTTTTTGACTTATACTTAAATGATTTTAAACTTATATCATCGCGGACACTGAACATTTTAAATGCAACGGGTACTCACGATTCGTATTCGTATTCCAGAATCCCGTAATTCACAGTTTAAAAAAACTATGTTATTTAATGCCAAAAATATCGGGAAAAAATTAGATTGAAGGCAAACTGCTAACGTACAATTATTGAATGTAAAAATGATTTTACTATTTATTATTAATCTCTAGGTTTACATTATTCACTTTAATTTAGGATTCCTAATATAATTGCAAGCCTTCGCATGGTAAGTATGCAAAGGAAAAAAATTTTTTAAGGATGTCTTAATCCACAGGACTAATTTAATGATTGCCTGAAAATGTTATCAAAACCAATTCAGCCGATATAAAGTCCTTAGGGAACTTGGACGACCCCCTGTAGCCTAGTTGGTAGCGACCCTGCCTGCGAAACGTAGGGTCCCGGATTCGATTCCCGGCTGGGGCAGATGTTTATGTGAAAGATGAATATTAATAGTACTCGGGTCAGGGGTGTTATAGAGATGTCTAATTTGTGTTGTCCATGGCACCCACGACACAGGGAATCCTAGTGTGTGGCGTTTATATAAAAAAACTTACCTACATACGCACATCAAAATATTGTTTTAAACTAAAGTATAGATTTAATGGCCAATTGCCAAACCGCTTCAACTCAAGCCTTTTCAGAGCACTCCGCACTTCGCTCAAGATTTCCACATGCACTCTGTATGACGCAGCACTTAATTAAGGGCAGACGTGCACCGATCGCAATATCGAAACGCGATTATAATGTTCATATGACTTCGCGAAGACCCACCAGTGCTGCCGTGATACCGCGGTGTCGGCTTACATAACTAACTACACATTGTTTGCAATCATCGATATTGTATAGCACTAGTTTTGTGCTGTCTATTATACATATCGACGCTTGAAAGGAAGAATTGACTAAGCGACATTGAGCTAACTTTACAGGAGAGCAGTTTTAAGCGTCGATCGGTCGATATAGTATCTATTCATATTTAGCATCTGTATTTTTGCTTTATCAGATATCACACATTAACGCCTTCACTTTGATAATCGGTGACATGGAAAGCTGGACATCACTAAAGAAACATTCAAATATCTGCAGAGATTCGAACCCGAAACCTCTCGGTCAGTGACAACTCTTATAGACTTCGAACAAATTTTATAAAATTGCTGTTAGCCATATGAAAAAAAAATGATAGGTACTGGCTGTCTTCTGATGCAAGAAAACTTTAGGCCAGCAATTCATGTTTAACCGTGACCACGATTATACGTCAGCCATATTAAGTGTCAAATAAAATGGGAATTATATTTACTGTCACTCTGAATGTTTAATATAATCTGTAATTGTCTCGTTGATATAGTATGACTAACAATATGTATCAATGCAAATAACACGTCGGGTCATCGCTTATAGAGAACTATGACAATATTTCGTTCCACCTGTGCTATTACAATCGTTAGTTGTGACTAATCAATTATCGAAATGTCGACTAAGAGCATGTCGAACTACGCACAGTTAAGTTCCGTATTTGGGAAGAATATTTACAGTTAAGATTTATTTTATTTTATTTATTTATTGTGAAAATATAACAGTTACAATTCCTTACTATTATCTTAAATAACAGATGTAGTTTAATAAACATTACAAACAAGGTCTTGTAAACTTTACAGTTCAGAAGGTCATTATACTTACTATTGAAATTTAATTCAAAGTATTTTACGATTTTTTTAGCTGTAATAAAAATATATATAATAATATAAGGTAAAATACGGGTTGGAAGTCATACAAGAAAACTTTAACATTATTTTGATCGTAATTAATCAATTAACGAAATGTCGATTATGCACGTCGAACATAAGGGTTGAAAGTCAGTTTCATACAAACCAACTTTATTAGTATTAAAGTTAAAAATGTAAAGAATTATTATCTATTGCTCAGCGTTAATACTAACCGTTACCTGTATCGTAGTTTTTTCGGAAATTTATTCCCAAAGTGATTATAATTAACGGGAGGATAATTATATTATGGTTAAAACAGGTATCACTCAGTTTTGAACATTTCGCTACGAAACCCTAAAAGGGATTAGATTACATAGGAATCATAATTATTTTGACTGTCGGTACTAATATATACAGATTCAGAAACAAATAAATTGGATGATAACGATAAATTATAATCAAAAAGATATCATAAATATAATCAAGGAGATCTTAATTGGAGCATCAAAATCCATTATTTCTATAAGTAATTCTGTTTAAATTGATATCGGTACTTTTAATGTCGATTAAATGTTTTACATGACAGCTTAATTTGTTGTTGAATTTAATAACTACACAGAGTGAAAATAAAAATGGAACAGTTAAAGTATAGTAATTTCCGAAATGTCCTCCGGAAAATTTTGAAATAGGTAGTGGATGAAAGGTTGTAAAACATTTATTTTTTGTCTCAGTATGCAAACAAGAAAGCCTGTCATTCATATCATCGTATCTATCTATCACCCTCAGTCAATCTGGATCAATACTGGTGGGTTTGATACCGCTGCGCTGTAATGATTAGATCGTATTAGCATTCGTCGGGTTTCCCGCCTTGAGACCACTTTCTTGTAACTCGATCGTTGGCCGATGCCGTATTGATATCACCCACTGTGTATTACTAATCAATATCGATTCGACTTACCAGTCTGATTTAATATTATGTCGCAGAAATAACGTTTATGAAAAATCAGGCTTCTAGTTTTATCCACAACGAAGTTATAAGGGGTCGAAAATGGCCTGAACTGTTTCGAGAAAAGGATGGTAGGTACGGCCGTGCCGCTTTTTTGCTCGATTTGGCGGGGGCACTGCCGTGCCCCCAAATTGGCAGAACATCGATAAAGCCTAGAAACTGATGTCCATGGATGGCGGTCAATACTTACTATGGGGTGGAACATGAGTCGTAGTTGATCTTTGGTTTGTTATACTATAAAAAAAATTAGAACGTAAATAAACTTGAATTACAATTTTATTTATACAGTGTGACTGGTAAAAGACTTTAGATACTCAAGGACATGATAGTACATGGTCTTAGCTAATGATTTAAAAAAATCAAAATCAAAATTATCCTTATAGTCCGTAAATTTACTTTATTCAAATTAATCTCAAAATACTCCGGAAGCATGGACACCGTGTACAAACGTTCAAAACGCTTCGGTCGACGCCGCCCGCCGCGCCGCGCAGTGCCGCGATCAGCTGGTGGGTGGGTCAGTGAACTTTGGTAAGGGCAACATATGATTCCTTGCGGGGATTTCGTTAAAACTGACACAAAAAAATTATTGCATCAACAATAGGTCTTTACTTATCTTCGTACTTTTTGCGTATTTAAAAATGGAATCATACCTATTTACAACGATTAAATTCGTGTCTATTTACAATTATTGAAGTTTTACGTACGTTTTACTCACCTCCTCGAGTGATGCAGAGTTCTCGAGTGATGCAGAGCGAATTGTCCTTTACGCGGTTTAGCACAAGAGGATCACTTCGAACTTTATCAAAAGCAGTCAGTATTCTTAATCTGTTCGAATACTCCGTAGCATACACAACACTTTTAACCTCGCCCCACAAATAGGAATCCATCGGTGTGAGGTCCAGAGAGGGCGCCAGCCACGGCACAGGTCCTCCTCGCCCTATCCACTGATCACCGAAGTACCACCGATCACGTAAGGCGTAGGTATCCTGCGATTAGGAAATGCTTCGTGATATAGCCGAATGGCTCCACTCACACTATCATTGGCACAAGCATATGCACGAACCATCTCCCAGTATTCTTCATTCGTAAATGACATTTTTGTTACTTTGTTAATTAATTAATGTTATGATCTTAGACCTGATCAGCGCGTGCGCGTAAACAGAACTGAGGTAGTGAGTAGGTTTGGCGTAGATTTTGATAGGCGGAGTCGGCGGCGGCAACGTCGCTCAAAGAGACCGAAAGCCGCCGCGGTGTCTTTGAGCGCGCCGACTTTTGTGAAATTACAAACACCGGTAGTATTTGTGTTTCACCGCGTTTTTGATGTAATAAAATGTTATTTATTAATCGCATGAGTTGAATTCTCGTGTGGTACGAGTGTCCAGACTTTTTGTTTTTAATGGATAATTAGGTCAAATTTTAAGCACCCTTTTTAATTACACATTTGGATTGAGAATCGAGTACTGAGTATGCCCTATCAATATCACAAGTGTCTTACCAGTCACCCTGTATAATGAGTGTGAAGATTTTATAAAAAATATATTGTAATAAAATACTAAGCTTCTGTAGTAACATTCAGTTAAAAACCGGTTATCTGTATGTTTTCATAAAAAATAGGTTTTTATCTTTTCCATAGTCCTTCTGTCCAAAATCTCTCTACATATCTCTTATTCGCCTCTAAATTCGATGTTTGTTCCATCCAAGACATCTCGCAGCTCGCTTGCCCCACATACTCGTAAACAACTCGCAAGGTTCCCACATCAAATTAGGCGCGTAATTATTAACAGTGCCAGTAAAAAGGTGTTTCACCCGACCTGCCCTACCTTTCCTGCCCCTATAAAACAACTGCACGTACGTTACACGTATATACGGATATTTCGGATATTACAACACTAAAGATAACCCCAGGGATGTGCTCTTAAATCTAGATGCTATACCTAGTTTGCGTATGCTTAGCTTATTTGGTAATGCCCTTAAAATCTCTTAATCTGTCATCTGTCATATTTTTGTCGACACAAATGCCCGATTTTACCCGTGCACAAGTATTTTTATTTATATAATTTTCTTTTTTATTACAAATTTCGTGATTTACGGAGAAAGAGTTATAGCATAGGACTTAACACAGGCTTGATAAAGTACTGATAAAAAAATTACTTACCTACTTTAAATAATATCCAATTTTTAAACAAACTTTCATCCCTTATTTCACCATCCTAAGATTTGCACATCCATAAACTAAAAAACGAAACTAAGAATATTATTAACGACATGAACTTAATAAGCAAGAAAGGTGAAGAAATATAATCTAAAATTTTAACAAAAAAGAACCGACTTCAAATGAAGTACATAAAATACAAAAAAGAATCATCGAAATCGGTTGGCGTGATATTGAGTTATTCGTCCATTTATCGAGCACATACTTAATGCAAATTTAAGACTTATATGCTTTTGACATGGATGCCATTGTCAAATCTCGCTCAAATTTATGTGGGACCACACGACAAGCACCAGCTTTCGATTAAAAAAAGAACCATCAAAATCGGTTCACCCAGTCGAAAGTGCGGAGATAACAAACATAAAAAAATACAGTCGAATTGAAAACCTCCTCCTTTTTTGAAGTCGGTTAAAAAAAAGCGATAAATTGTGTTGTTATCTGCGTTTCGGCTACAGACATGACATCGGTACAACACTATGGTACAGGGATCAACACGTATTACTCCATTCGGGTACTAAAACGCCCGGGAAATAAAGTTACTACAGTCCAACTGTCCGTCAAGGGGCAGGTGTATTTTCCGCACCTGAATTAAGGATGAACCTCGGAAATATCCGTGTTCTTATTTTACTTTGTTTACTACATAGCTACATAGTGTGAAACAAAGTCTTTGTCTGAATGTATGCAACAATCTCAACTACTGGATGATTTTTTATAAGTGTTACTGAAACAAATGATAAAAGTAAAGCGTTACGTATTACTCGTACATTTCACATGAAGTCATTTATTAATGTATTTATGAACTTCAATTTACAAACTTTCCCAAAGCAAAGTAGAAATAACAGTTTTACCTAGATGCATGTCTGTGGTTATACATCTAAAATAATATGACGCATATATGACATTGTATTTTAAACAATGAAAATCATATTTCTAAACTACAGAAAAATAATGCCATACTATGACATCACTCATGAAAAGGCAGTGATTCATCCGGATTTATTATTCAGATCTGCAATGAAATCTATTTCGTGTATTGATTTTCTTTAGCTTGAATTACTAACATTATACCGAAGGATTTTCCATTGAATGTAATACGTAGATTTTGTAGCCTTTATTTAAATCCAAAGACATTCAGTATTGTACTTATCACTTTGTTTAAATACTTTGTAGTCAATACACTTAGTTTGTATATCGGTAAAGGCACTAATGATCAATATCTGTGCAGTTTTAAAGAATATATTATCTTACCTGTATCTTTAATCATGTAATATATATAAAACCTAATAAATATTTGAATATTATTGTGTTATAAATATGTACTAATAAAATCAGTTATGTAACTATAACATTCAATGAGAATTAAAAAAAAAACAGTATAGGTACAATATGAGATTTTCTTCTAATATTGTGTAGAATTTGCAATATCGCACGTTTTTCTTTTTTGAAATAGTGAAAAGAAAATACTTCTGTAACAACTAGTATTTCATACAGTTTACAGCACGATACAGTACTGAAAATAAACCTATATAATTTTTTTGCGGAATAATTTAAATCATAATTCGTCAAAAACTTTGTGTTAATTAACGAAAATCCAAGTCACATTTAACTCGGTCAGTTATTAGTTATATACATATAACAACCAAGTTAAACTAATTGTTTGTGTCGACACAATTTATTCTAAGAAGGTTATCGTATAAAACAATATTCTCGAAGAATCTTTAGCACGGCACACTCATCTTGATCTTTGTAATATTTGCTATAACGATAATGAATGATAATTTCTGTTTATTGTAACTTAAACGTGACTTGAAGACCGTTAAAATGGCGTTATGTTGATTAAACTCGCAACATATAAATGTTCGTCAACTCTTTTGTAAATAAAATTGAGGATAATGTTTAATGTAAATTCGCAAGATGGCATGAATGTACTTGACGTGAACTATTCAAAAGACTGAATATATTATTACGACATCTATGATACATCTTTAAAATTGTTACTTAAATTTGCAAATTTTAAGTACCAATTTTATCATTCATATGTTTGTGAACTATAATTTTTGAAGGTATTTTCAATTATTATTCAATGTCATCAATAAATTATTGAAGACACATTATAATTTTAGTATATATCAATCACTTATTAATAATTTAAAATATAATGTATTTTAATGAAACAATTAAAAATAACACTTAAATTGCAATAGAGCGATAAAAAAGGTAAAAACTCTAACACATACAGTAATTAAAATAAAACATATGTTTTTTGTTGTAATACCTACAGAGTAGGTAGTTTAATATACCAAAAGGAAAAATAGAAACTGCGGCTTTTATCTATTTAATTTTTTTTTAATCTAAAGGACTTTATAGCTGACTGCAATTTTTTTTGCAATCAAACAGAGTCTTAGTTATCTAAAACCTTTTTTGTCTTTTTTTCGAATGAACAGTTGCTTCCGACGGCGACGACGACGATCGGCATTACAGCTTGGCATGGAAAACGACGTCATTTGACAACACGTTTCAGACAAGTGTCAATAGCCACACATTAGCGAACTCAAGTATCAACACAAGTGAGTCACTATCGAGGTAGCGGTCGTTTTGGGTAGTCCCGTTACTTGTTTTGGCTAACTGAAAAAACCTTTTGTGCTTTATGTACAAACTGACGACCTTTTCCTTATTATTGAATTATTTATTTTGTGGCTTGCCAGATGACACGTAGAATTTTTCTTGAAAATGTTTAATTTAAAATTACATCTTGGCCGGTACTTACCATATCTCAGGATTTGTCCTGAAATCTTAGGATTTTTTGGACTCTTCTCAGGATTGCGGCTGTATTTTGCAAATCAAATGAAATCTCAGGATTTTTAGAATTTTCAATAAAATACAGCTTACATTTTAAAGTTTTATAACGTTAAGTATTTATAACTTTAATAAAAAGTTAAACAAATTAAAAATAATCTTTCTTTGGTAATAATTGTTCAATTAAAATCAATACTTATTTATCCAAGTGGGTACTTAATCAGTTTTATCTTACTTAATAATATGCAAAGATACCTTAAGTAAGGTTTTTTCTTTAATTATTGATTCGTAAAATGCCTCACATGTTAAACTTTTCAAATTATATTGAATCAAAAGTATCTAAGCTCAAATTGAAAACACCGTTAGTCAGTTTCGAAGAAAATTCTCAAACCGTAAAAGATCTCAGGATTTTTCAATGGAAATGAGAGCTTTTCTCCGGACTTTTGATTTTTTTATCTGGTAGCCCTAGTCGGGACTTGATTTTACCTTTTTTAGTTTTATTTTTTATTATTTTTTCGTAAGTATTAAAACTTCAAAATTAATATCATCGACAAATGATAAGGCAGTTATTATTAACCATTACCTAATTTATCGTTTTTCAGCGGTTTTTATTCAACGATTCACATAAAGCCCCTCTGCCACCGATGTACCTAAAGCTGTTTTTTTTTAATGGAAATAGCCGGCATGCTGACAATCCACCTGATGGTAAGTAGCTATCGTCGCCCATGGACATCAGAAACACCAAAGGCATTATTTAATGCGTTGTAAGCCAAGAAAGAGAGAAAAAAAGAAAGAAAGAACTGGCTCTCAAGCCCCCAGCCGGAACACGACGAGTCGTTTGGCGGCTGACTCATGCTCAAGGGTGGTAGCTATCCAGGCGAAGCCCATGGAGAAATAATAATTGTAATAATGGCATGGTATTAATTAACAATGAAATTAAAATCAATATTACCCATATAATCCCTCCGAGGGTCCCTACCACCAGCTGGATTTAGTCGCCTCTTACGATACTTATCCAGCGTGGAATTGGGGTTAGTATTCTAAGCCGCCCCAATTTACAAACACGAAGGCGCATTGCGGCGCCGCCGCGGCGGGACTCACGGGATTTTGTTCGAGATGTCTGTTCTATGACATTATACTTCAATGATTCAGACGTTTCCCTGACTGATCACGTGATTCACGTGTAGTCTACCTCTGACGTCACCATAAATGTGTGTGTAGACTGTAGACAGTTCTATAGCAGTGTGGTCGGCGCGTGCGCGCACACTTGATTCCCCTCACCCTTTAGTTGTAACACGTTCGGTATTCATACTCTGCTTGTAAAGTGGTATTACATATCATCGTGATTTAGAGTGAGATGACATCGAATGATCGTTTATTTTTATTCGACTGCGTTACAAGGGTTGATTGGTAAGCGTGTGTATTATGTGTCGGTTAAATTAGATTGCTTCATAACAAGGATTTATATAGATCTTAAAATTTATTATATTTAATTGACTAAGCCATTGGGCGTGCGAATTACCTACATAGTGAATAGTCCATTAAAAGTCATTTATTTGCCCTTTACTTTTTTTGTTATATGAAATAAGTTAGTGCTTGACAACAGTCAATTGACAATAAGTAATTAACACATTAAAGTATTACTTAACTTAAGGTCTATTAATTAATCAAAATTCAAATTATGTTAATATGAATTATTTGGAACCTATTTCATTACCATTATAACCACTCCATAAAATAGTTTTAAAGGCCTGTCTACCGCTCTGCTTTGTATAAAAAAACTTAATTAATTTTCTCTTATTAACTTAATAGATGTCGCCGCTCATACGAAAGCCTCAAAAGACTGACATTTAAATATAATTAATTAAGTGTGCATAATAAAATACATTTGCCTTATTATTGAATAGGTTGAATGGAACTGTTTTTAAGTAGCTGTCTCATCTAAGCCAACTGACGACGATATTAATTTAATAAATTTTCACTCTAATGCCATATGAATTAAGGGTTACTAAATACGCACGTGTGACATGCAATAATTATAGCGATAATAAAAGCGGCACTAGTGATGTTTCGCTGCTCATTTGGATGATAAATAGTCATAATTACGAAATAGAGTTATTATTTTGGGATAAATTAATCGTAGTATGTTGTATATGTAACTATGTATCAATAGTATTGCGGTACAGTGGCTTGCGACACTTTATAGTATTTCAGTAGATATGTACGATATTTTACTCACGGGCGTAGCCAGGGAGGGTTTTGGGGGCTCAAACCCCCCCCTAAACGTTAGATACTATTCACGTACTATTCACCACATACCTACATTTTATCTTTAGATTTCTTGAAACATTATAAACACTGCTCAGAAAAGGACTCCCTTTATGTACTTTTAGTCTTTTTCTTTTCTTGACCCTCCCCCCCGAATCACTTATAGTAGGTTTCATCGAATAATGTTTTTTGAAGATTGATTTAATCAGTTAAAATGGCACTTTTCTTTCATCCAGCTTGTAAAATTAATTCCGATGTTTTTTGATTCGGGTGATCGTTATCTATTATAAAAAAGCTAAAGCTAAAGCTACAACCCATAATTGTCCCACTGCTGGGCTCGGGGTCTCCTCTCACAATGTGAGGGGTACAGGCCATAGTCTACCACGCTGGCCAAGTGCGGATTGGTAGACTTCACACACCTTTGAGAACATTATGGAGAACTCTCCGGTGTGCAGGTTTCCTCACGATGTTTTCCTTCACCGAAGCAAGTGATAATTAACTTGTACTAATATTAGAAAATTAGAGGTGCGTGCCAGGATTTGAACTCGGGTCCCTTCGTTCGGGAGACCAACGTTCTAACCGCTAGGCTATCACTGCTATACTATTATCTATTATATTATATATTAATATATTATAAAAATTGATCAAATATACATTTTGCTTCATTTTATATTAGATTTTACCTTGTTGAAATTATGAGCATTAATGGTATAAATACATCGTTCTCTATAATAATAATAATTAATTGATTATTTGGTGCCGCTAATAAGTACCTAATAAGCATCAGCCAGCTCGTACGTTTGTCGGTTATTTCCATCTTATCCATCCAATCCAATTTTGATCTTATAAATGCAATTAATGCAAATCATTGCAGAACCAGATTCACAACATTTCCTGATTGTTGTCACCTGTGTAGGACTACCATCCGTCCGGGTTTCCTCGGATTTGTCCTAAATTATGGAGGCTTTTAATTTTTAATTTTTGTCCAGCAGCGACGATTTAGTGATGGCAGTCCTCAATGACGTATACAGTATTCACGAACAATGAAACAAATAAATAATAAGTATAAAATAAAAATAAACTATCAATTGTAAGTACAGATTATCCAGTGTGGAACAGAGTTAAATGCACGAATGCTACAAATGTGTTGCCGTATCGTGATCTAGGCAACAGCTACAGGTCTAATTGCGACTATTGCGAGCTTTCCCTGCCTCAGCCATTCCAAGATGGCCGATCCACTTCTCGTCATTATCATTATTAAGACTAGTTATCACGCGACCTGCTCCTCTAATTATGTCGTGGCACCTCCCAACCAGATGCGAATGCATATTATGGACTGGAATACGATATAAAATCTACTTAAGTATATTTTTCCCGGATCCAGCGTGGTTCTTATCAACTGGCGCATAGAACTCAAAATTACGATGCGTTAGGAGCAGCTAAATACGGGAAATAATCTACTTTAAGACGCGTATTAACATGCTTTTAGCTCTGTTTCTATGTTTTAAGTGACTGGAAATGGTAGCTGGGAATAAGATATCGGCCAGTCTAACTGTATGTTACTTCCTTTTGGATGGCTTGTTATAATATAGGTACATGTCTTTAGCTACCTTTATTTTTTCCGATTTCAAAAATGGATTTAATGCATAGATGTGCAAATCGCAGTAGGTGTTATTAGTCCGCAAGGATACGCTGCTGCCCGTCTCCTGGAATATCCTATTAGTCGCCTTTTACGACATCCCAAGAAGAAGTAGGAGTGGTGCTATTCTACGAAGTTCTATTCACACTTCTTCATTGCAGTATAGGCCTACGAAACCCTACGAAATAAATTATATTTTGCTACGTAAATTGTTTTAAAGATGTTTGCAAATTTCTTCACTTTACCGTTATTTTGTTTTTACAGAAATTAGTACTATAATTTATACCTTGTATAAAATAATTTCATTGGCTTTTAACTTGCGCCTGTTTATGAAAACGAGTTAAGCTTCGTCGTATCTATGCAAAAAATCAACATGGCCAACAGCAAAATGCACTAAGCTGTTCCTAAGCGTTGTTTTTGCTTGTAAGCTTACTTGTCACCGTAAATTGTAGGCGTATTAGCTGTCAAAACAGAAATGACGATCTATACTTAGGTGATTCAAACGTTCTTCATTACTATCAACACGTACTATGGGAGTTGGCGTGAGGATTAAGGACTAACGCCCTCACGTCAACTGAGATCAGGATGCGTAATTATTGTAATTTAGTATCAAATCGGTCTCTATTAAACGGTAGCGAAGTCTAAATACGAACAGAGTATAGCGTGGAGTAGAGTTCGTGCCTATATTTTATAATTCATTTACTGCATATTCGGCAAAGTATTAACATCTAATTCACAAATGATGAGCAGGAAAGTAATTATACAAAGTTTTATTAAGCGCATCAACATCTTTTAATAACAAACGAACGGTTTTATTATAAGAAATACGAAAATACTTCGCGATAGGAAATTTTAACACATTAATTGACAAAAATTTCACAAAATTGTCCACCTCCTACCTCTCCCTTATTCTTAAAACATCTTAGTCTAAAGTTTTGAAAAATATACCATTTTTAGGATTCCGAAGTAAAATCGGGGCCCTTATAGTTTCATCATGTCCGTCCGTCCGTCTGAAGCAAAACATCGAGACTCTTAGTGCTAGAAAGCTGTAATTTGTAAGTAAGCTGTAAAACTCCAGAATCGTAGAATAAAATATTGAAAAACATTTTTTTCAAGGGTAACCACCATTTTTTTCAGGTTACCCACAGGTAACCTGAGGATGAATTTTTTCGTCGCGTACTCTATAGAGTGAAGTATCGTTGAAAAGTTCTTTCAAAAATATTATGGGTCTTCTAAGGCCATTTTTGGAAGAAGGGGTCTGTTTATGAAATATTTGGTTTTTAAGTGCTAGTTTTGGTTAGAGTCAAGTATCCCCTCCACCTGCCGGCTATAATTCTTAAAAATAGGTTATATGATGAATTTACAAGGAAAACTATCACGGCTATGTTAGCATAAGTAGTTAATGAGTAATAGTCGATACATAAACTGAGTACTTCGGAATCCTACATTGCGAGTGGTTTGACACGCACTTGGCCATTTTGTTTTGAAATTTTTGTACAAAGAGCGCCGCTTTCGGCAGGTGGGATTATTGCCATGTAATACCTTATTATAACAAAAACAGAAATATACTCATAAGTCCTGGAAATATTTGCAATATAAAACCGTATTCCAGGCAATTCTAACATCGACTAAATTGTTTTTTAAACCTTGTTCTGTATGATAACTTCTTTGCTCGATATAATGATTTTAATAGTATGATTATTATTAGATACGTATAGTGTATACACATATTATGTATACTTTTTGCATCAATTTTGTGTGTGTG
This sequence comes from Thymelicus lineola, assembly GCA_963932265.1. Classification (NCBI taxonomy): domain Eukaryota; kingdom Metazoa; phylum Arthropoda; class Insecta; order Lepidoptera; family Hesperiidae; genus Thymelicus; species Thymelicus lineola. The sequence goes on along the minus strand of OZ010700.1, from coordinate 4,220,433 downwards.
CATGGATCGGAACGTATCATTACGGCCGCGATAAACATCAATATTCCAAGAATCGAGATCGTTTAAGCAGTTACTGTAGCCATATTATGTCTGAACAGTCGGATAAGTTTTAACACGCATTGTACTCTATTTATTTATTTAAGGCACGCCTATTAGGTACATAATATACAGTATTATGATATAGACCAAAACATTTTCTATATGTACTTAACTTAAAGGCATGTACAACATTTACTTAACTAAGTATTACAATCAGTCAGCCCTAGGATACTTTCTAAATTCAAACAGAGAACAGAAAAAAATAACAATAATATGTAATAAATACTAAAATGGTAAGTGTACTAAGTACATTTAAAAGCAAAATAAAAAATAAAAAAATAAACAAACTAAACGAACTTTCATGGAATAGCAGTGTTGTTGTATAGAATACATTATGAAATTTTCTTTTAAATTTTCAAGTGGAGAAAAAATAGTATTAATCAAAATACGGTCTAGTTGCTATAAAGTAGTTAAAACTTATAAAGGTTCTAACCATTCCAAGAAATCTAAACTTCCCACGCAAAAAGTCTTTAAGACTAAAGTTAAAGCGATTTCTAAGGGCATAAATTATTTTAAAACAGAGCTACAATACAATGATACTATGAAAATTCAACCAGACGAATATCTTATTACGTGATATAATTTTACAATATTAAATTACATGTTAATGTCTTTAACCAATTTGTACTGTATAGCATATTATTACTTTGTGATAATACTGATTTATATAACATAATAAAATCAAGTGCGTGCCAGGCCACCCGCAATGTAGGGTTCTGAAGAGTAATAAATTTATCGACTATTATTCATTAACTACTTATCATCAGTTAATCATTAAGCCTATTTTTAAGAATTTTTTGAGAACTGTTGACGGACGGACATGACGAAACTATAAGGGTTCCGATTTTACTTCGGAATCCCAATAACACTAAAGAAAATAACGCGTCCTGATATCCATGTAAATCGAATAGCATGGTCACCCTAGATGGCGTGCTTCCAAAGTCAATCGGCGTGAGAATCCGTGCGATATCTCGGACTGCCGTGATTGACACTTGATTGTTTTTCAGCTAAATACCTCATCTACACAATAATTTGTCTAATTAACTGTAAGTATGGCCTATTAACATGCCTTATCGGCTTATCTACATTAATCAATTGTACATACCTGGACTATCTCCTTAATTCCAGTTCTTTGTTGTTCGATGACATTAAAGAAACGAATCTAAAATGGTGGAAATTATCATTCCCTAACTCGCACGCTAAAGACAGGAATAACGTGCGAGTGAGGGGAATGATAATTTCCGCCATTTTAGATTCGTTTCTTTAATGGCGCGGCTTATAACATTGTTAATGATTCTTACTTGACGTAGCTGTAAACAAACTTCCAGCGGGTATAAGACAACGCCTTTAATTTAAAGTTAACAGGAAAATGTTCATAAACTTGGTCCTTTTATAGAGTAATTAAGAATGAAGGAAAAATCAAGTTTCGCATAAGTTTTCATGCCATCTCCGAATGTTCTGTTTCGACACAAAATTATAAACGCTATACTGAAAATTTGTCCATCCCCCCCTTCAAAATGTGTTTTGTTTTATTGCCTTTTATTTCGATAACCTAATCGTTAAAATGAAATAATATGGAACAAGTGTCTACTGATTTCTTAGTTTTCTTACCTCCTTCAGTCTCTTGATCGTAATCAAACCGCGAAGTCTCTCAGTCATCATAATCTACCATTAGCATTATGATTACAGTTCCGATCCGTGCCGGTTTTAGCACTACCAGCGCCCTGGGTGAGATTTCTACGGCACCCCTATCCATTGAAACCCATACAAAAATAATAAATATGTAAATCCATGCCAAGTTACTGCGGATGGACGGACGGACAGACATGACGAAACTATAAGGGTTCCATTATGACCTGCGGCGCCCCTTCAAAGGCGCCCAGGGCGGTCGCCCAACCGCGCTCTACCCTAACGCTACTGGTTCCGATTCTAAGTCTTGATTCGATAACCTGGTCAGTGGTCACAAAGTAATCGATTCCGTCACGAAGTACATATGATCCATTTGAATCAAATCTGCAGGAGTCAATCGTTTTGACTGACAGCCTCAATTTATACGATAGCTTCTGTTTCTTCGCGGCTAACTAACATAATGATAGTCCAAACACGCCATCTTTCACGATATCAGTTACTTACGGGTAGGTATATTGTATTTAAACTAAGCAATCCGAAAAATTAAGATATAAGAGATCATATTTTTACCTGACTTTCAAGGAAGGGTTAGGTATGTTTTTCGCGCGTATTTTGTATGTATGTATGCGTGTAATATTCTTTACTAGGAAATCGCCCTCGCTTCGCTTCGGGAAAAATAGTAAAAATAATAATATTATAGCCTATGTCACCCGGGCATAGTGTAGTTTCCCAACAGTGAAATAATTTTTCAAATCGGTTTGATAATTTCGGAGCCTATTCAATGCAAACAAACAATCAAATCTTTCCTCTTTATAATATTAGTATAGATTACGTCATATCTTCCAAACCGCGGGACCAATTTATATAGTTAAGATATCATTAGATGCGTCTTAGATAAGTGACAAAAAAAACAAATATGGTGGCGGTAAGATACCATTGTTTAAGTATCAAAAAATAAAAATAAATGGAATAATGCAATATGGGTATCAAATTAAAGAGCACCATAAGCATTTCAAAAAGAATCATCAATCATGATAGCATTTTTTTATATTTATAAAGCAGCTAGGCGGGGTTTTTTTTATATTTCTTTATTAAATATGTTTATGGAGCTTTTAATGTTCAATTTATAATCCTAACCGTCAGTCAAACATTTTTTTATTTAGAAATAATTACAGAAGGTTATTTTTGCATTACCTAACATAAAAGATGCGCAAAAATTTAATTCTAATAATTTATTATTCTAACTTAATTAAGTAATTTCATTCCTTTACTAATGATGACATCTGCTAAGTTATTTTGTTAACCTTTTTCCAATAAATGTGAAGAAAAGTTGTAACTAACAAAGAATTTCGAGTATCTTCTAAGTCTTCGTTTAAATTTAACTAAGTCACAGTTTTTCTAAGATTATTATGTCAAATTGACGTAAATACTTAGTATCGGTGAGGACCTGAGGCGATCGTGACGGCACGCGAATTTTATTCGATTTGGTGCTCCTGCGCAGCCCAGTGATATTTAACACTAATGCGTCCATTATAACAATGTGAAGATTCCAACATGATCAACCGGTTGATGTCTGAGAACTGACCAAATTTTGCTTTAAAATTATGTGTGGGTAATATATGAAAGATATAGAGTCAAAACCTTTAATTTGTCTATAGTTTTGTACTTTTAAATTTCTGTTAGCTTTACTATTTGTTTAATCAAAACGATGTCAGTAGTATGCAATAGTGGGGTACCTGCATGAAGTTACATCGATTATTAAATCGAATACTTGTTGATGTCGTGAAAATATCTACGTTATACCAAGGGGTATCTTAAAAATAAGCCACCTATTATTTTTAATTCGGGGGAGTCTGACAAAGAATCCATAAATTATTTTCGATCGTATCGAGACAGGGAGCGTGGCGCGAGCTCCCGCCTAAATAATATTTAAATTTAGAACGGCGAAGGGATGGGACATGTGTGTCGTAACGCATTTGGCGAAATGTGATTACGGTCTGTTATTAACGAGCTTCTATTTATATAACCGACAGACGACAATTTCAATATTACCATTTCGTATTTCAGCCGCAGAACTAGCTAACGCCGCATAATTACAAATCCTTTGGAATAATATTATTGTATTCGTGAAAGTGTTTTACCGTTGCCCAACCGTGTCATGTCCGTTTTGTCCGGTGTCTCGAAATAAAGCACGCTTTCAATTGCAGACTAATTATTCCAACACGAGAAACTCATTCGGCGCCGTCAGTTTTTACGTGTAAAGAGAGATTAGTCGACTTTAACGACACTGTTTCAAAGGAGCATTGTGACGCGGACCGATAATGATGATACGTTAAGAAAAGTATTACATTCTGACCATAATGGGGCGTTGAAAAGGAGCGTTTATTATAAAATTTCATTTAGATTCAGCGTACGTCGCGTCTCGTATGTCACTCGCTCCCGCTTATGAATAAATTACGTCTGTACATTAATTTATTGATTGTTATTCAAATTGGATTTCTCAATCGGAGGTTGGAGGTGATGTTTCGTCTCGGCTTTTGTCCCCGTGAAGTTTTGAGGTTGGCTAACGCGTAAATTCTTTGACGGAAAATTGTTTTCGAATGCTCAATATTATTTGAGTAGTTGTTTGGGAGCTCTATGCTCTACGGTTCTACGTACGACTGACAGATCGTATCGAATGCCGTTGTCTGCGTTGCGGAGGTAATGAAAAGATTGAAAAGAGTACCTAGTATTCTACTTATTGATTGGCAGGTGGACATTCGGCAGTAGGTTTAGTCATCCTGGACATTACAAAATTATCTAGTGAATATGAATCCTTTAACTTTTATTTATCTGCTCTGGACCAGCGCAGCGACCAGAAGCGTGATGCCAAGTGTGAATACTTAAAGCACCGCATCCAGAATTCGACAAGAAGGTTACCACATTAGGACATGAGTATGTATTTCATAGCAATTGTTAAAAGTAACCATAGACAGAAACAACGTTTTTATCATCAATCGCGTGTCGTATTCAGTTCGGACTGTGCGTAAATTATTAAGAATCGCTCATTCGCCTATTGGCATTATAATCTTCGCGTCACGATCATACGCCCGAGGCGATTGCGCGTGCGCAGCGATTGGTCCCAGGACCGATTCATTTTCATAACCGCCTTCATTATACTTCTCTGCTGGTTTCTAAGAACATGGTACTCGTAGACGACCGCTTGTAATGACAAAAGCACTTTTTATTATTCGATCGGTCGCTCGTTTCTCTTAATTGTTCCGGAGACGTGATTTTAATATATCATGGATGTTGAGTGGACTCTTTTATCGGTATGCTAATAAGAGGTCTTGCAGAGGTTTCAACGTTGCCCGTACGAAGTGTGAATGGGACATAAAACGCTCAGTTCGTTTTGTTTGCTCGCTCTTTTTATTGCAAGGAATTATTCACACTTGAAAGTTGGCGGAATAGTTTCAAATGGCTAGTGGGTTTGCGCATACAAATATTGCTTAATGTATTTAAATTTTGAACAGAAATTCTGTAAGTATACCAATTTTGAAGAAGGTTACATTATGTATGTTTCCTGAAAGGATACTTGTAAGCTTATAGAAATGTAAAGGATATAATACAACAGCCATCCCATACCATCTTATTTGGATTATTTAATGATTGGTAGGTAAAATTATTATTCATTCCGTTAAATTATATATATCGATGTCTATTATATAACAATTGTTTTAATATAGTTACCAGTCTGCCAGTCAATAAGTACTTCCATCCATCCATCCATCCATACATTACACCTTGCTGCTTTCGTTGCATTGGAGTGGTGGTAACCTTCGCCGAGTTAAGCTAGTTGTAATAAATAAAAGTGATAAACCCGAGCTCTGTAGTGATGAGTAATATCGTACCCTCAGTGGAAAAAAGGCATAAGATGAAAATTGCAATTTTACAGGAGAGCAAAAAAACTGTTATAATATCAGTAAGTAGTTAAAGGAATTAACATTACGATTTCTTGCACAAACCGTCAAGATTAATGATAAAAATTTAAAAAAAATTGAGCATAAGCAGCTTTTGTCCCTCTTTCCAATCATATTAATAACTAAAATTCAAAGTAATACGACTTATGCTTTTTCCACTGAGGATGCGATATGACGTGTAACATGTTATGCAAACCACGAACCAGTCTGCATTAGACTTGCTGATGCCGCGGCGGTGGTCTGGTCTGGTCTGGAGACGCTTCTGTTTGGTAATGAGGGGGCTAATTAATCAAGGTGCCTTATATGTACTTATTGCCTTTGTTATCGCGCTGAAGGGTAAGGCTAGCTATCTCGTAAGTTGATGATGAGATGGATGATACCATGAGATATTATGTGTCATAGACTTAGAGATATGAGACGGTAAGTCTATTCTTTTATCAAGAGATAAGAGATAGATCATAGTCTTTTAGGTACCACTATACCTAATTATATCTCCTATCATGATGTTGGTGTCAAAAGCTATGGTGTTGATATCGTATAGTTTAATAAAATTCCGCGCCCCCATTATTGTTCAACCCGTAAGTGAGAATATTTAGGTATTTCTATTTATTTAATACTAGGAAATTGCCCTCGCTTCGCTTCGGGAAAAATAGTAAAAAAAATATACGATAATATAGCCTATGTCACCCGGGGATAGTGTAGCTTCCTAACAGTGAAAGAATTTTTCAAATCGGTTCGGTATTTTCGGAGCCTATTCAATGCAAACAATCAAATCTTTCCTCTTTATATTATTATATTAGTATAGAGTATAGATAACATTTAAGAAGAAATATTATTTAATATATTGCCACTTACTTACTTGTTAAAAAAATAATACAAGTAACGCGAGCCCATTCAATACAACACCGTAACTATTTAAGCATAATCTAATTATGTATAATCATACATAATGTATAACTGTTCTTAACAATGTATAAATGTTCCTAATGATGAATAATGTTGCCTTGTTATGTATTCATCCTAAACATCACTAAAATAGGATATAAAGCTCATCAAAAATCCCTCCGACCGCCCCCCCAAGATGGCACTCAATCCGAGGGTCCTCACTACCGTATTACGGATCAGGTCCCGTACTGTTTGCTCTCTACACTTCACTTCTAATGTTGTCACATAATTGCCTGTTCCACGTGTGGTCCGTAAGAGTGGTAGCTGGTATCAAGGGGTTCTCTGTATTGCTTACTGTATACTTTTGTTGTATGACTTTCCGCTGCTAAAGATTTTATAGTCGTCGTGTTTTCTTATGGTATTATTTATTTATTTTTTGTTCTTTTTTTTTCTTTTTCTTTACCTTTTCTTGGCCAGCAACGCATCAGTGATGCCTTTGGTGTTGCTGATGTGTATGGGCGACGATAGCCACTTACCATCAGGTGGATCTTCAGCTCGTTTGCCGGCTATTTCCATAAAAAATTCCAATATAGTAAATTTAAAAAAAAATTGTTAATCAGATACGACAAAACAGTGCTTAATTTATCTAAGTATATAATATCCTTAAAGTTTAGAGTAAAGTAGCGGTAAAAGAAATAAAAATATGTATTAAACAAAGGTGCTCTTTGTCTGTCTGCTGTCTGTCCTTTTATTTAGACTATTTATGTAGGTAGGTAGGGCAGTATTGTACCTTTTACCATTTGTATATTATTCATGTGTATGTGGTAGAAGGGGTATTCTAAGAGGTATTCAATAATATTCCTTTTAATTTGCTCCGTGATATATTTCGAGTTTTCCGAACGTTCACGTCAATAACAATCTCTACGTGATCAATAATATATGTAGTCTCATTGTTTGTTCAATTAGATTGACATATTCCTTAATCTGAATTATTTAGTTTTTCTTCATGACTCTTCTTGTATGACAGCATCTGCATCGGCCGATCGTTGTACTAAAGAGGTAAACTAAAGAGGTCACTCGCCAACATGTATATTCTCTTTACATCACAATAGAAAATAATATCTTACACTAAACCGCGTATCCAACACCGCCTGAAAGCACCAGTTCTAAGTGGCATGACGATATAATTATAATTTCAAATATAATTCTGTACTGTGCCAACTACGAAAAGTTCTGTAACTCGAAGACAAAGTATAGTCTAAGTGTCCGCAGTAAATTCGGCGAGGCATCGCGAATGTGCGACAGCCACGCCCCTTCCGGCGCAACGCTAAACCACATGTCGACATCTGGTTATTATTTTGAATAATTGTTTTAATAACTAGGTATTTTAGATGTTACAACCAATAGTTGACTAATTTTCAATCTACATTGGTTTTTGCAGTTTTTGTAGATGTAGACCGATGAATATTAACATCTATTCAGATGTTGCGTAAAAGTTAACGTAGACACAGATTTTCAAGTATTGTCCATGTATTGGAATAGGTGCTTTGTGGTGGAAGAAAAAAGTTTTAAAGATATAGTAAACTATTTGAATATATTCGTGTTTACCCACATCTTTGTGACAGTTTAAATTGATTTAATTATACTAAATTTGACTGAGCTGCAAGCTCGTGTAGCATCTGAAAAGATGAGAAAAATTAAGCTCAAAAAATAAAAAGTTTAGACTTTGTAATCGCTCCTTGTAAATTATTAATTATAAAGATGGAAACTAAACATTTTCACATATTATGTACCTATTATACAGGGTGTCCCAGCGCGAAGCGACCGCCCGGCGTCTATTGATTATTTGAACAAAACTATCGACAGTACAGGTCTTATCGGTTTTTTTAATTATCTTTTTTATTTTTTTGTAGAGAAACCTGACTTGCTGCACTATTTTCGAAATATTTTTTTTTGTTTTTACATTGATTTTCATTCTGTTTGTTTTATTTAACAGTTGTTATCATAGTTTATTTATTCGAGATATAAAATCTACCCAAAATTAAATAGGATATTATTTTTTAAAGAAATTTACTGAAATTGTCTTGAATAAAAAATACCCCTTTTTTATTTAATTTCGCTAAAAAGTTACAAAAATTCCCTATGAAAAATTGCTACTTTCATATTTCTTATAACCATATCAAGAGAGTGGTGAAGCTAATACGGCGACATGATAATAAATTCACAGCAATAAAATTCTTGTACGATGTGGAAAGTGTTTTATAGTTGCACACATAATACCTGTCATCTAAACGTACAGTAATTCATTAGGGTAAGTTTATTAAGAGGTCGGTGTAGGGTCGGCAGATGCAATAAAAATGTAAATCGGCTTTACTTACGACATCGCGACATCTCCGAGTGCTACTGCCTTGCCCGTTGTTAACATCGCCCACTATGCTTGTCTACGCTAGGGTTGCCAGCCTTAACTGCGCAAGTGGGACAAAAGATTTATCCTGGACATTTGGGGGATATTTTTACCTTATTATACAATATTTTAACTAATTGTATAATTTGTTTCATTTTATTGTTTTTTTTCGGAGTATAGTTAGTGTTTGGACTTTTCCTGACATGAGTTATTTAAATACATTAAAGAATATTTAGTACAAACTGAGTTTTCAGAATTGTGTCCAGATTTTAGAGATCTGCGGATTTTTTTTAAATGCTACTAGAAAAAACTGGAAAGATGTAGGTACCAACCACATGTTATTGGTTGAAGCCATTGTTCTGGCCATGCCATTTAACTGATGACCACTTACCATCAGGTGGTCTGTTCGTTTGTCGGCTATCCAGACAGAATAACTTATGTTTACGACAGTTCAGCAAGGCTTCTCTATGTCACCATGTTCTCTTTGTAACAGGACTTTTTAATGTACAATCTAGTAACAATACTTCCGGGTGATATCGGGGCACTTTCTAACAGGAAAAATCCGGGGCATTTTTGTCGTGTGGCAGGCCTAACTACATATCGGTTATATTCCAATAGCGTTGTTTATGTAACTGTAACTGATACCATATTCTGTTAAAATTACATTGTAGCTAAGAGGTCTCATTAGTAAATTAAATGTTATGATTTAGTACATCTCTTTTTTATGAAAATAGCTTGTGTACCTCTTGTTTAAAAGATTAGAGTAAGGAAAGGGGAAACAATATTGAAGGAAATTACTCATGTAATGGCAGCCATATACGATCAAGTGTACTTGTCAAGTTTGCAGTTTGAATTGATTTGGCATCCAGTAAACTTGATGGTGTATGACCACGGTATAGCTATGTGACTATATAGCTATCTCATGCACACTGGATGCTGCGTCAAGTAAAACTGCAAATTTGACAAGTACACTTGATCGTGCTTCAATAAGTATTGCCAGTTTACGCCAAGTATAAGGTGTTTGTACCAACAATTGACTTAAATTGATTCAGAGAACAATTGAATTAGAGAACGTTTTTCTTAATTAATTAATATGTAGCCTATTGATGAGTCCTTGTAAAGAAATTGAATTTAACATTGTTCTTCGTATTATCATACTTTCATAACTAATAGTAATTTCTCAAGCCAATAGATAAAGATAAAAAATACATAAATTGATATAATTGTAAAAAATTAAGGTTTTTGCGAAATTATTTCAAAGACGCGCGTGGCGTCCATGACTGATGCAAGTACCTTATTATTACGTCACCAATCATTGTACGTGAATCTTCAAAGCTACTAGTTTACCTGCGAAGTGTACTAAGTGATATGGTGTTGTTCTAGGGACCAATGTTGACCGGCCGTGTGTGGTCCTTCCACCGAAACAACAAAAAGACCGAAGTCGAGCTACCGATTAATAGAATTTAAGCTTTACAACATGATAACAAAGATGAAAATGTATTGCATTACGATTGGTTCATTGGGCGTAAGATTTGGCTGTGTTGTAAGTTTGGTTTAATATAGTGTTGCCGTAAAAAAAGGATAACAGCGAAAGTGTTAAGACTAGTTTTAAATTTCGGCAAACACGTGGTGGTGTGTTTTGATTCAATTAGAGTCTGCTTCGGGTTGTGTGTGTATGCAAATTAGACGAAATTGCGAGAGGATGCGCCTTGCCAGACGCTGCGTGGGCGACCGTGGCCATTGTGCTCGAAATATTACCGTCTTTTGTTGTGTGATATTATATCTAATTAGAATTTGCCAACGACTTCAAAACAGTTGTAATTCATGGGCTTCACGGCGGTACTTCTAGTGTTTGAGTGCAACGCCGCGAAACAAAGTGACTTATTTTTGTTATATTGAACTGATTGCCATGTCTCATAATGAATATCAGTTTTAGAAGGCTTGAAATCGCGAATTCGCGAATTGCGAAAATTTGCGTCCACATCGATTCAGTATTTTTTTTACAAAGATACAGTAGGTACATGGATAGTACCTAGTCCTTTTATTTCTTTAATCTGAGTACCTAGTCAATACAGAAGAAAAATAATTCCATAGTGATAATGATTGAATTTTGACCACTAGAATATTATCCGTTTATACAATGATATTATATGTATAAAGAGGTAGATGGGTTACTAGCGCGCCGACGGCGAAGAGCGAAAGAGTAGTCAATTGACCACGCTTGCTCGCATTACTCGCAGTCGCTCTCTCAATACTCTGTGGATACGCACGCTTTTATTTTTGTCAGAAGTGCTGGAGATTTGACATACAGCGTTAAAATTCCTTCGTGTGTTATGCGTAAATGCACTAATTACTTACGTAAAAAAAATAAAATTCATGGAATAACATACCACAAGTAAGGAATCATGATTTATTACATTTTATTTCATTTCAATAATTCTCTAACAAAATAAGTATGGCGGCATGACAGCGCGCCAGCTTGGCGCCAGCCGAACGTAAGGTACTTGTGACGCGAGCGACAAACACTAGCTGTCTTTTTCACTATTATGGTTTTAGTAATGCTATCCCTTTTACATAATTTAACAAGCGCTGATTGGTCGCAGTGTGTCGTAGCTGTTTTCGGAACAGATTTTTCGTTTAATTTTTAAGGGTATAACGTATCTTTAATAAACATCATTGCGTTTATATAATTAATTCACAAAGACACATGCATTTATTAACTCTATATCTTGTCTAAGGACAACTTCAACAGTTGCTACAATTTCTTTATAAATGATTCGAAACGAAATCCAGTGTGTAGTTTAGAATCAATCAATGCACTGACCAGCGCCACGGCGGCCATTAATAAGTTAATGACAGTTGGGTCTGACAGATGACAGGTCGTTATCGCGCCATCTATCGAAAACAGTTTAATATCGAACGCGTTTCTTCATGTCAAAACTTTGTGATAGGCGCGCTTACCGTTTTTGATTTAGTACCCCTCTGCTCGAGAAGTGCATTGATTTATCAATAATTCGAAGCATGCGAGCTTGGTATTTTTAAGCAACGATCTTACTTTCATGTCATACTGTTTGAGATTATTCATTAATTATCGTGTTCAATGCGTATTTGGTATTATCTGATTTGGATGAGTAATTCTTTAATATCGGAGTGGGGAATGCGAAACAATTAAATTGTTTTGGATGTACCGAGTTGGTAGTAAGGTAGGCTTAAATCATGAGTAAATAAGCAGGTAGAGTATGAGAAGCCACAACTTTTCTCGTAAGTAGGATGCCTATACCACCCTGTAGCCTAGTTGGCCATAGGCCGCTATGCAACCAAGTATCGGGAATTCTTATTTCGAGAAGAGTAGCCAAAGCCAGGATTTGATTTGTTCATTAAGATGAAACTTGAACACAAGAAAACCATGTCCACGATTAGGATATAGAATTAAGAGTAGCTATTATCCCCGTTTTACGTTCCTCTGGATTATTCAAACGTTTATAATTATGTCTGTGATTTCATTTTATGGGAACAGTCTTCCGCGGGCGGAACCAGTAAGTACTTATTCCATAGTGGTTATTGAAATTGCTTTGGCTTATCATTACCGCACCTAATATACCATAGGTGATCTTATGTATTCTGTACATAAATATGAACTTTGACAGATAGATAGTTAATAATCTATGCTGACAACATCTGTACGCAATAAGGGGCAGGCAACACACCTGCTGTTTACTCGCTCGAATTAAATTCATTGATTGAATTTGTAATATTAAATAATTGGCGATACTTTTTATCAATATCGGTATAGGCATACGTGTATCGATACACTTCCCCTAGTTAAAATCTTATAAATACGATAAATTGAATTATAAAAATAGTTTGACAAGTGTTTTTAATTATAATTTTATGCTAAAATTATGTAACTGTCTGTGCCGCACACAATGGTATTATATTTATACGTACGTCATTGGCCACACATACGCAAATCTGGTCTGCGTCTGTTTATTATCAGTCTACGACTTAACCCTTTTTTGTCCGCAGTATTATCATAAACTGAATCGTGATATTAATTTATAACTTTGATCGAATTTGTATGACTTATTCATACGATGGGTTGATGTGAATAAACCTATTTAATTTAACATTACAATACAATGATGGTTGACAGATCGGTCTTCGATTACCTACGTCAATCCGTGGATATTCAAAGGGTTTTTTGTCGATTCGTTTTATTTAAATCGACGTGACATATTTGAGTGATCGGGAACTGGTATTGATTTTTGAGATGAATGTTTGTTTTGATGGGCGACACAAAAACGAACACAAAAAGGTTGATTTAAGTGGGACGTTTTTAAATTTCTTATATTTTGTACGTTTCGATGAAAATGTAATGCAGTTGAATATATTTGTATAATAATTTTATATGGTATACAAAATGTTAATACGAATTTGATGTGTTACCAGGTTATCATACACGTGTGTTATTGTATTCTGTTCGTTAACTGGGAGTCTGAAAAAAATTTCGCTCTCCTTGGCCAAAAATTTCTGATTTCCCAGTTTCCCACTCAGAGTTCCATCGTGGGCCTGAAGTTAAATATCACCGAATGAACTTACTAAATTCAAAATCAAAAAATCGTTTATTGTTATTGCAGAAGTTTCACCTAATTATATAGTTGTGAGATCTTACCATTTAAGTTTAAAATAACTTGTATTTGAAAAGGTAAATCAGACGAATTTACCCTATGGCCTATAGACTTTATGTCTCAAATGTCCTTGCAATTATTTGTTTGACAAGTATATCGCCATTAGTTTATCTGTTTGCGGTGAGACAAGGTATAGACTCTTTGTACGGGTTACGAAATTAATGGGTTTGGATTTATGATATAGGACTTTTCAGATGATCGCCGGACTCCGGAGTAGCCGTTGATTAATAACTACAATATTATGAATCTCATCCATTTACTCGATACTATCTTATAAATATTAAGATGTAGGTATACCTATATACTTTTATCAATGTGTAGCATTTTTAGTGCTATTTTTCTCAATTAAATAATTATGTCTTAAATTATTCCAAGTATTCCAAGATTAAATATTCTATTCTGTATACTACAGTACGCGACAACTTGAAATGACAATTTTTATTTTTATGTGATGTGATGTGACCTATGATAGTTTCGTAGTAGTAATGTAGGTATAATATTAAGATAATAATTAAGTATTTTTGTGAGAGACTGCCCAACACTATTCCCAATTAGGTATTATTATTTTGTTTCTTTACAAGAATATTTGTTAATTTTATAATAACCAAACACCACGAAATCATAAAAACGTAAAATATATCTCGTGAAATGTCTAAGTTAAAATGTTTCCCTTAACGTGTTTAAAATAGGTTTATTATCATACTCAAGGTACAGTTTTGCAATTTGACCCATCTGCGGTTTGGGCCCTTCCTGGTCCTCTAGCCTCTACACCACAAGAGTTGGTAGCAGGTAATTAAACGTGGTTTAACGATACATGCGATGTACCATGATACCCATACAGACGTCACGCCTATTGTCTATGCTCAGTCACAGAATACGCAACAATGTACACAGATAAACAAATTAATAACCTACGTTTATGGTATGTTTTATTGCTAATTTAACGTTCTGTGGCTCTTTTCTACATTAACGTCGTGTTTCCGAGAGTATCGTTTGGTTGTTATAGCCTGTGGTGTGATGGCATTATCTACCGTGGTGATGGTGTCGAACACTTGTTGTAATTATTGTGAAAATTCCTATTCACATTGTCACAGAATAAATAATATAGCTATACCTACATTACATACATAAAATTGTTCAGAATTTTCGTAAAATAATAATGGATTATGAATCATGATCATTGTACATTTATATAACCGAACAAATTAATAAAAACCCGGTTTTAACATTACAAATAAATATCTAATCTACCTAATTAAGAAAACATGAGAGGTGTCAAGGGACACCCGGATGGAACGAAGTTTCTTTCGATTTAAGTATTGTTTTGTTGTACAGCGCCATCTCTGTAAAATCACGCTAGCGTGATTCAGAAAGTTGTACAGTACAGCGCCATCTCTGTAAAACTCTGTGAATCATTTCAAAAAAAGTGTCGTCATTCGTAAAATCAAAAAGTGTCGTAATTTTAAAAGCGATAAGGAACTTCGTTCCAGTTAATATTAAAACTAAAAATTTGCTCTTGGGTACAATGAATAAAAATTATTATTCAATGATTACATGCGAATCAGCTGAAAACAGCACACACTGTCCGAGGTACGAGTGTCTTTCTATTGATTGCACATTACTTTTTAAATCTACCCGCAGATTAACATAAGTAATTACCGCCTCATCACGTTTTGTTTATGATACCAATATTCCGTAAGCAACAATGTAGTTAATGTAGGAATTAATAACCGATGTTTTATGGTAGCAGATTTTATTGATAATTAAGTCGGGCTGTTATCTATTGAGTGGCGTCATTAGTCAGCTCAGGAGAGTAGGATCGTTGTAATTTTTCTGTTGATGTATAACTTATAGGTACCTACAAGTGATTTTAAACTCATCGTCCACTGAACACATTTTACTATGTTAGAGGCTCAGATTAAATTTCTTTAATCTGAGGTTAGGGGTAAGTACTCACGATGTAAATTTTGGAACATAATTATAAATTAAAGCAACTGGATCGAAATATCAGTGTATAAAATATCATGAGAATCCGTATCATAGTAAAAAAACTTATTTAGATAAAATCGATTATAAGAATTCAACTTTTCCTGCGAACTGAACCTAACTAACAACCTATGTAAGGAAATTAAACAATAAAAGTAATAGAAAAAATGTGACTTCATGCGACAATTTAATTAATTTGAAAGAATACGAATATTATGATTGATAGAAAATATTATATCCAATGTTTCCTAAAATACCTACTAAGGGTCAGAAAAGTGTTGATTGCGTAAAAGGAAAAGTCGCCCACTTTTTATCTAGCTCTCAGAGAACCACATCCGTCCTATGAGGCCATCGATCCAATATTTAGAAAAGATGCACTGTGTGCGAACACCTTATTAGTTATGAATATGTGTCATTCGGTGTTTTTGTGATATTCGTGGAATCATTAGTATTGTCTTATAGTAATGAGGTATGGATTTAAAGTTTCCGTTATGGAAAAATATTGGTGCAATTGATTTGTCCAAAGATGGCTAAATTTTTTCTTATGGCCGATGTTAACAGTATTCTATATATTCATAATATAATCTATGGTAAAGTCCTGCAACATACACAACCAGTGGCCAGGTGTACTAAATGAGGATTAATAGATTGAATATTGAAATTATTGGGTTTACGAGAAATTATGTTTTAAGATTGAGCAATATTTCAGACACCAATGACAGATACTGCACTAGCTGTAAAGTTGAGACAGGAATCGACCTAAAAATCATTTATTGTTAGCAACCTGCTATTATTAATCACTCATAATTATGAGCTCTTGATTTATTGTACATTGATAGGTACAACCTTTTGAGGATTCGATGTCATTTAGAGACCTAAATGCCAATTTGCTTATGCATCTTTATTTAAACGGTAAATGTGTTCATTTTCCTCAAAAGAATAGTGGGTGAGATGTCATGATCATATTTTGCGCGAAATCGCGACGTCTCTCGTGACTCAAGTCAAACACCAACATCACAAAGGCTTTTTATACAATTATGGATGTTTGCAGATTTACGGAACATCCGAGCGATGCCGCGATGTAAATA
The DNA here is from genome assembly GCA_963932265.1 of Thymelicus lineola. Classification (NCBI taxonomy): domain Eukaryota; kingdom Metazoa; phylum Arthropoda; class Insecta; order Lepidoptera; family Hesperiidae; genus Thymelicus; species Thymelicus lineola. Next base: position 4,203,695 of record OZ010700.1, on the reverse strand, counting down.
AAGGAACGTTGCCGTTTACACGACATTTTTAAATTTACACCATTTTTATGCAATGCGTCAGTGGATCGACCGAGGGATTATTGACGTCCAATTCCGATGTGTTATTTCTCGAAAGGAAAAATCGATATACTTTTAGTCGGTTTGTCGGATCACTTAGCGGTATGGGACGTGCATCGCGGGCGTACGCAAACGACATGGCATGTTACACTTAAAAGTTTCTTCGAACTATCACCCCGGCCGCGCGGGCGCGCCTACACGACACGCAATAAAAGCAATCGATTATTACCTATTTGTATGAAAAGCGGAAGGAATAAGACTGGCCAGGTTCGCCGGCACGAGTCGCGTCCGCCGGCATCGCTCGTGAGAAATGTCAATATTGAACATCTATTGCTACGCTTCGAAATTGTCTCAACGTTTTCGATATTTTCCAATGTCAAATATTGTGTTAATAGTGACGAGACTATTCCCGGTCGGGTATTAATTGCTCGAGCGTCTTGCATCACGCGACCCGGCGACCGGCTTCGTAAACATCGATTCATTATCTCGATTCTCGATCGTAATTTTAAAGGAACTCGTTTTTATTTGCGCTTTCTACGCGTAAATAAATATGTATAAAGGTAAAATTGACGTCGCGGAATCTGGCACGCGTCAATCAAACGGAACGAACACGAAACCCAGCGATTTGTCACTCCGCCATTTTGAGTCATTTACAATAGTTGGTGGCCGCCATTTTGGTGACAATAATTAACAGATAGGCATCTTTGGCCGACCGCTTTCTAGTTTTTGTTTTCTAAAATAATTATCATCACAATAACCGACTCGATCTCTTTTTACTCACCGCGGTTGCGGTATTTTGAATAACATTAAGTAGATGAATAATTTCAATAAATAACGTCTTCAGCGTAGTACGGTTTGATTTGAGAATTCCAAATATTCATTTCATATTCATGTTTCCTCAATTTAAATTTGTAATCCGTAGATAACTAGTATAAAAAAAACGCGTTTGTTATCAAAAAGGCTATCATGAATTAAATTTTTGAAATCTTTATGGTGAGTTCTTCAATATATGCATACAATGTATGAAACATTGTATGCATATATTGCAGTATTCCATTAATTTTTATTTTTTTATACTTCAAACAACGGCATCTCACAGCCACATATTTTTGTTTTTTTTGTCACCATATTGACTAAGAACATTTGAGTTATCAAGACGAATCCAACGATATATTAATTATAGAAATCCGTTCAGCGTTAGCACATATCACTTAGGTGTTAAGAGCAATGATCTTTCAAACCGAACGTGTAATATACTCGTATTTGCGAAAACTTGGCGTAGAAAATATTTTACTGAAACACAGAGAGCGTTAAACAGCTGTTGAGCATGAGTTTAGCGCCGCGATGCATCCATCTCGGTAGGGTTGTCTGCACTGGGAAAACTTGGTTTATTTCAGTTTATTTAAATCTACATAACATTATAGATATCGACTATTTCCAACATGAAAGTTAAGTTCAAAATCATCGTAGCGTATTTTGACTTTTGAAGGGTTCATTTATAATAACATAACCTACTGAGGTGAATAAGTACTAAAAAAATTGTTTTTTTTTTCCGCAGAGCAAAAATACAGTTTTCTCAATAAAGCTCCTTGAATTTTTGTTTTAGTGCGCGACCCTAACGTAGCATGCGCGCGCGTCACGCTGTCAATGGGTCAGGTTATTTACCTCTCCTTATCACCTTTTGTTTTGCTCAAAATACTTCACTCATTTCGTACGCAGCTTCCTCACACTGATATTTCTGCTTACTTATTTCCATTTTTCCGTACGACTATTTTCGTCACTGTAAAGAAATTAAAAATAGACGTTCCTAAAGAAACAAAAAGTGATTAAACAAAAAACATAGCTGGAATGTTTGAACAAGATATCACTGAAGATCGAACAGCGAAGGACAACAGTGAAATAGAAGAAGCCAAAGCTATTGGAAGGGATGGCTAAATAAAGGCATCGGAGGCCGATCGGCGATACAGGTCCTTGTGTCCACATTAGCATCTCGAGGCAGGAGTGTGTGCAAACATCGAGGGTCATCTGATGAAATGTTCAAAGGCTTTTAGTTCCCGAGAATTATTAAATGAAGCCCCAGGATCGTAATGTAAACACGGAGTGTTTGTCGAGCCAAGAACCTGTTGCTTTGTAGACGTTTGATGCGTGCTTCGGCTTATTGGCGGTTATTTTATGTCCGCTAATGTTAATGTTACTGCTGCAGTTAATTCTGCAACTTTGTATCGCTTGAAAGCTATCAGTCTTGAAGATATCGCCTCGTGCATTGTCCGGTTTTATTTCGATGTTCAATAGCACCTTTGTGAGTTACCAATAAAACTATCGTGCGAAATGCGTAATTGTAGATCTGATATAAATCAAGGTATGAGCTTACAAAGTAAAGGTTTACCGATTGGGTAAATATCGACGGCCTCTTAGGGTTAAGCACCTGTAAATACAATTGGCTTCCCTCGTGCATTACGCAAATTCGACGGCAGATTTCCCTTCGGCGTCAACAATACGTTGCACAAACGTGTGTCGCAATCGTGAAACAGCAGATACTGGCGTGGATATCTAGGCAAATACGGTCGGTCTAGGTAAACAAGCAGGTAGCAGGGTCCCGGGTGCTAACTCCGCTAATGTGTGGACAAAGCTCGTCGTGACGGATCCCGCTAATAAACGTTCCAGGGAGTGCGGATGCGCGAACGTTTACATCACGTCGCCTGCAGGAATCTACTTGAATGGCTCTTTGTTCCTTTTGAATTTATGCGCTTGAGTCATGAACATCGCTTGTCTGTTGGTTTTCCATATGGTTAGCTCTCCCAAACTAGACTGAAAAGTAGAAATTTGGGAACAGGTGACAAGAAGGTAAGCAAAATGTTTGTCGTATGTAAGCCGTAAATAACCGAAATCTGTTTCGGGGTTAATTTTCAGTCTTGAATTAGACGAAAAGGTCCTGTTTGTTACCTCCGATCTTTCACCTTATCACATCCGAGTTTTCAAAAACAAGACAGTTTTGATAGGATGTACCAGATTCAATAAAATAAGAATGGATGCCGTAAATCGATCTTCTGAGTTGAAGGTTAGAGGTAATAGGGCGTGAATAAGCCAAAAAACTCAAATACGTAACAATGACATGTCAAATGAAAGAACTCATTATCAGGTTTTGACTTGACCGCTTTATTTCACTTCATCGCACATTCACTAATCCCCATGCATGTAATCCTTAATTTAACGAACCTATATTGTTTTAACTATCTGTAATTAAGTATGCACTGTTAGAGTTAAATAAATCTTTGAATTAGATTAATTCATTTTATCTGTTAGAAACATTTTCTTTCTTTTAACTATTTCCGAGGTTGACTCAATTTGGCCTTCCTTTAATATTTGGTATTTGTTAATTTTTGACCATAGCTACATAGCTGCATGCATACCTAGTTAGTTTTCGACAATGTTGAATTTACCTGTGAGTGATTGATTCCTATTAGAGATAGCTTAGTATAGACAGATAACAAAGTCTGACCTTCAGATTTTATTGGTTTTTTAATCTGTTTGTTTTCACCATTCGCGACAGTGCGACAAAATTCTAGTGCGGGGGTGTCTGTAAGTATAAATAAAATAAAAAAGCCTTTTATTCCATGCAAAAAATTAAATTACTTATTATAACAATAGCAATTTCAGTACAAATTCAGTTCATTAAAAATCATACACAAAAATTCAATATAAAAATTCAATAGAGATGTTGACTAATTTTTGGACACAATTTTATTTTATTAAAAACAAAAATTCAATGTAGTCATATTCTTAAAATGGCGTTTGAGGTCACGTGACAGTGAGTATAATTTTTAACATCCCAAATTAATTTATTGTGATTGATTTCCATAAAAGAATCATATTTTAGGCTTTTAAATGTTACCACTAATATTTTAGAAATAAATTTATATTAATTTATAATTAGTGTCAACATCCCTATTTCATACATTTGATTTTTAAAATATATGTTGCAATATTTAAAAATCTATTTAACAATTTAAAATTTATTAGTTAATTTTTTCACATTTATAATATGTATGTCAATATTCAAAATTTATTATAATAATTAATAAAAATTTGTAATGTAAAGTTTGTTTTGTTGAATTTAATAATTGAGAACAATGAACATTAGTTAATTATTGAATTTAAAATTATTTATTTATATAAATTATTATATGTATCAATTTGTAAAATATCTTATTATTTATATGTATTATATTCTTTATTAATCTTTAATACATGGACCCCTCTCAGGTAAAGGCCTCTTCCAAATGACACCATCTCTGTCTATCTTGAGCATTTAACATCCACTGAGGACCGGCTACCCTTTTAACATCATCTTCCCAGCGCGTGTTCGGTCTGCCTATGCGACGTTTGCCAGTTGGGCCATTCCAGGCAGTTACTCTACTAGTCCATCTATTATCCTGTAGTCGAGCTACATGACCGGCCCATCTGAATTTGAGTTTTTGGGCGTATTCCAGTGCATCTGTCGCTTTAGTGTGGTTTCTAATTTTTGAGTGTCGTATTCTTTGTATTTTTTTGATATTTAACATACTCCGTTCGAGACCTCTTTGGCAGGTTATTATTTTATTTTTTATTTTGCTGGTAAATTTCCACGTTTGGCAGGCATAAGTGAGAGAGGGAAGGAGGCATGTGTCCATCACTTTTTTCTTCAGAATGACAGACATTTCGCTCTTAAACACTTCCCTCAGTCCCCAGTATTTGTTCCAAGTGTTTTTAATTCTTCTCTCTACCTCAAGGTCGTTATTATTTCTATCGAATCCCACTTGTTTTCCTAAGTATATATATTGATGCACATATTCTAGTGGTTCGTTTTCAATGATAATTGGTATTTGTCTACTGTTGGTCATAGTTTTTGTTTTGGAGAGATTTAACTGTAATCCGACTTTCTTGCTAGCTTCATTGAGAGTATTTATCATATAATGGAGCTCTTTATAACTCTCCGCAAATAGAACGAGGTCATCTGCAAACCGTAAATGACTTAAGTATTTACCTCCAATGTTCAAGCCAAGCCCGTTCCAATTAATCTTACTTATGACAAGTTCCAATATTGCAATGAAGATTCTTGGAGAGAGCGGATCTCCTTGTCTCACACCTCTTTCGATTGGAAAGCTTGGACCATTCGTTTCCAGTTGGATTTTGCTTGTCATGTTTTTATAAATGTTTTTTAATAATTCTATGTACTCAATTTCTACTTTTTGTGTTTTTAAAGTCTCCCAGATGCTTGAATGGGCTATAGTATCGAATGCTTTCTGGTAGTCGATAAATGCAATGTAGAGTGGTTTTTGGCTCTCCTGATATTTTTCAATAATAAGCTCCAGCGTGTGAATGTGATCAATGGTGGAGAAGCCCTTTCTGAAGCCGGCCTGTTCTATGGGTTGACTTTTTTCTAATGCTTTACCAATTCGATCATTAATGATGGAAGCAAATATTTTATATAGAGTAGGTAAGAGACTAATTGGTCTGTAATTGGTGATGTTATTGGGATTACCCTTCTTGTATAATAGAATTATTTTTGATTCTGACCATTGTGTTGGCGCTACCGAAGATATTAATATCATATTATATAGGCTCCTTAATGGAATAGCAAGGAGGTCATATGCTGTTTTTATTGCTTCATTTGTGATGTTGTCTGTACCTACAGCTTTATCTAATTTTAGTTTCTTTGCAGCGTATATAATTTCATTCTCATCTATTGGTTTTATCACGTTTTTCATCTCTAATGTCTCTGAAATATTTGGCTCGGCGTTAGGTACCTGAGTTTTGTTACTATACAGCGATCTATAAAACTCTGTCGTCATGTGAATGATCTCGGTGCGGTTCCTTGTTATTTTCCCTCCCTGATTTAGCTCTTCAATCCAGGTTTTGTGCGTCTGTAATTCTTTATGAGCCTTTTTTAAGCTCCCTCCTCGTTCAAGATGTTTAACAATAGTTTTAGTTCGATGGTTTTTATAATCCCGTTTAATATATTTGCTAATAAGTTTATATAGAGCCCTTAGTTCATTTTTCATAGACCGTGATTTTTTTTTGGTTTGTTGTAGTATTTGTCTTCTTCTTATTAGAGATAGAGTTCTTCCCGAAAGCACGCAAGATGTGGTGGCAGGTTTGGCTGATCGCGCTTCTTTTAGGCAGAGGTTTATAATTTTGACTAGTTCGTCATGATACTGCTGAACATCATCTGGTTGGTTCTCTTCTAAAAGGTCTGGTAGGTGAATTTTTAGGCAATCTCTATATTTCTCGATTTCCTCTTCGGATTTTAGAGAACTTATTTGTTTGCTACTGTACTTAGATCTGCCCTTTTTTTTCAAGTTATTTATATCTATTGTTGATCGTAGTAATCTATGGTCTGTTGAAAAGTTTAAATTTAATGTTTCAATGTTTATAAATATATTTGGCCGGTTTGATATTATGTAGTCTATTTCATTTCTATATAAGCCATTCGGGGAACGCCAGGTCCATCTGTGTTTAGGGTGTTTTTTGAAAAAAGTATTAATAATTGCCAACTTCTTTTCAAATGCATAATCTATGAGAGTTTGTCCTCTTCTATTCCTTTCTCCATAACCATATTGCTTCATTATCAAGTGCTCATCTTTTTTTGGTTGACCAATTTTTGCATTAAAGTCTCCTATTAATATGAAGTCTTTGTGTGATAACTCTATTGCGCTATCTAGGAATTTGTAGAACTGTGTGATTTCCTCATCATCTGCAGCCTCCGTAGGAGCATAAGCTTGAATGATTGAAAAACGGTATCCTTGTATGTTGATGTTTAGTAGAGCAACTCTATCTGTTATTCCTTCGAAGCATTCTATGTTATTTTTAAGGGACTTGTTAACTAGGAAGCCTACCCCGTATTTACCTGGGATTTGACCTATATGGCACAGTATAAATTCCTCAAATTCGCTTATTTGGTTCCCAAGGCGTCTTACTTCCGATAGCCCAATTATGTCATATTTCACACCTTTTAGAGCTTCATTTAGTTCTAGTATGCGTTCATAAGAAGCAAGTGTTCGTACATTGTAGGTCGCTATGTAGAGTCTTAGAGATTTGTTTTTTGGAAGGTTTCGGTCATGATCCCCCACGGTGACCAGCCGGCTTGGGAGATATTCTTGGTATAAGGTTTTTTTACTGTTACAACGTTTTAAGAGAGGGGTCGCTGAGTCCTATGTTTGTGTCTCCGGTTTTTTATTTACGAGGAAGTTTAATATTCCTGGCTTCACCAGATCAGAAGGAGTATTAGGTCTAAGTGGTGGTGGTTGTGGTTGCACAGGAGCCGTCCTGTTTTTCTTTTGCGATCTGTACACTTGGTCATTATGTATTATGTCATTATTTTGAGGAGATACTGAAAGATGTCTCTTTTTCTTGTTGTGTGTGTTACTTTCAAAGCTTTTGTCCAAAATAATTAGCTTATCATATTTGATTACAGCATGATGCCCTTTTTCTCTTTCCAATTTTAATTGCTCCTGTAGCTCTTTTCTTCGTTCTAAAACATGTTTAGGGTAATCTTCTTTGATGTAGAAAGTAGAGTCCTTTAATACACTTTTATTTTTAAAGATTTCAATCTTTTTCCCTAAAGTGGTAAATGTTACCACTAAAGGTCTAGGATTTGTACCCCTCTTGCCTATTCTTCTGACTTCCTGAATATTATTGTTATCAATTTCTATTAAAAAATATTTCTTAATAAATTCAATTATATTTCTTTCTAGCATTGAGTAAGACTTTTCATCCTCCATAATACCAAAGAACACAATACTTCTGTTTCTTGATTGTTTTTCCATAAATTTCAACCGTTCTTCTTGAATTTCTATTTTTTGTGAAAGATTTTCAAATTTTTCATCCCATATTTTGCATTTTTCTTCAAATATTTTGTTAACATTTAATGTGACTTTTTCTGTCTGTAAGTATACTTTTAAGTTACTACACATTCCGTCTCGTTCTAAATAGTAATTTACCGATACAAATGGTTTCGACATCTTCAGATAACACGGCATTAACAACTCCATGTTCAATATTATATTACTTGTCATTATTTGTTTTGCATACCAAACATGTTAAGCGCATACGTCTGTCATTACAAGTTTCTATTTGATTTCGCCTCATAAAAGATGCTCGCGTAGACACGATTATGATTTCTATCACAAATATAACATTGTATAAAGGCAAAGGCGCGGCGTTTTCACCGATTGTTGGTGCTTTACGACTGTCGTCAATATAACAATGATGAATAGAATTCAATATCGAATAACTGGAGAATCGATTCAATTTTCGATGGTCGAAGGTGTGCCGGTAATCTCAATATGCTGCGTATTTTACGTTTCTTCATTGATGTCTTTGAAATGGAAGGGGTATTGGAAATTAGACTTTATTTTATATGTGTTAAGATTGTTGTCGGTTCTCGATAGATGTTCTTAAGCGTTAATCAATGGTGTGTCTTCCTCGTTACATCGAGTTAAGTAGGTATTGAACCCGAAACGGGAATCTTAAGAATATTTTGAGATGGGTCCTTGTTTATCCAAAATATAAGCGAGTTTTCTTTTATGGCTCCAATTTGATGGGTACGATATCACTTTTGCTTTCAGCGAAGGGATACGTTTGGAATAATTACTGTAAGTATGTATACAGTAATCTTGAACATATAACAGTTTTACATTTTACGTGTAAAGGGTACTCACGATAAATTTTTACAGAGTATCTAGTAGTTAAATGTTTTTAGGGTTTCGTAAGAAAAGAGCAAAAAACGGAATCCTTATGGGATCCCTCGTGTCTGGGCGACCGTCCTTCACTATTTTTTCGTTACATGGTCTGCTTTCGTTAGCATATTGTACGCCAGTAGATAACTGTAACTGAATCGTGATTATCTTATTTGAAATAACTGTGTTAAATCAAGAGTGTCTGGCCTGATTTATTAAGGTTCTAGAGTAAAATTTATATCTTCAACTACCGTTCCGCCCGCGGCTTTTCCCTTTTTTTTCTGGGATACTAAACACCCTGTATCTTATTCCAGATCATGGTTTACCTATATGCTAAGTTTCAGGAAAATTCGTTCAGGAGTTTTTATCTAAAAGAGTAACAAAAGGTAACAAAAGCATACGTAATGTGTTTTTAGTTTTACCTGGATGGGACGGGGCGTGAAGTTTTGGAAATATCGTTTCATAGAAAATGTAAACGATAGAGCATATCAGCATACGCACAGATTACCCCCAATAGATACCGCATAACTGAAATTTTCTTAGAGTTTGAACTCACAAAGGACCCCGCAAAATCTCTATGGGAATTGGCTCTCGGCTAAATTAGCTGAAATTTTGCACAGAGGTAGCTTTCATCATGCTGATCAAAAGTCTCAATGGGCTCAACCCCCCAAAATCAAACCCAGACCCACCACTCCCCCCCAAATCTCAAAATACTCCCCAAAGCACATTGGATGAAAATTAATGCAAAAGGGATATATTCATATGAAACTTCGCATAGAGGTAGCTTTCATCATGCTGATCAGAAGTCTCAATGGGTGCAACCCCCCATGATGATGATGGATGATTTACTTTATACATACAGCCAATCACAATTCACAGCAGCCAATTGTTCTCAGGGTGTGATAGCTTTTTTCATAACAGTGTCTTTCTTTGTAAATGAGGGCTTAGCTTATTTTCCAGTAGGTGAAGCAAACCATTCTTTTGTCGTACGAAAATACTTATAAAATTTAATTTCGTCATCTAAGTCTAGTGTGGTATTTTCTTCTTCTTGTTCTCTTTTCTGCCATGAAGGATGAACGTTTCGTCCCCGTCCCGTCCTCTTCCCGTCCTCGTCCCGTCCTCGTCCCGTCCACGTCCCGTCCACGTCCCGTCTACGTCCCGTCCTCGTCCCGTCCACGTTAAGTATGCAGCGACCTTAACATCCATACATCCTCACTTAAGTATAATACATTTTGAGTTTAATCCAAGTATGTATTTGAAAACTATGTATCTTCAGGGCTTGTAGTTACGAGTTACAATGTACCCGCAGGCAAACAAACGCAATGTGTTAAGTCGTAGTGAAATTCCGGTCAGTTTTATTGACTCATTCAATATCGGTCCGAGCTAAACCTTTTCATCGAACCACTAACCAACGAACAGTTAATATTATATTATAAAATCACGAGAAATATTTCCACAAAGCCCAGCCTGCGATTTTGTTTGCGATTGCATTAGCGGGTGTCGTGCTAACGTTATCCTACTTACTTCTAACGAATGTTGGTTTTTACAGTTCGTCACTCGATAATAATATCATAATTGTTTGTAAGCACCCTCAATAGAAAAAAAGCATAAGTTGTCTTACGTTGAATTTTAGTTATTAATATGACTGGAAAGAGGGACTAAAGCTGCATACCTATATGCTCAATTTTTTTCAAATCTTTATCATTAATCTTGACGGTTTTGTGCAAGATATCGTAATGTGAATTCCTTTGACTACTTACTGATAATTTAATAGTTTTTTTGCTTTCCTGTAAAATTGCAATTTTCATCTTATGCCTTTTTTCCACTGAAGGTGCGGTATGTTTCTTTTTTATTAGATGCGCCGAATATGTGCCTTTTTTATTAGATGCGCCGAATATGTGCCTTTTTCTTCTTTTCTTTCTTGGCTGACAATGCAACGTTGGTGCCTTTGGTGGTGCTCATGTAAGAGGACGATGGTGACTACTTAGGTACCACCACATGGCTTGTCTGCTCGTTTTCCGGCTGTTTACATCATATTAATATTATAAATGTGAAAGTTTGACAACATGTTTGGATATTTGTCTGTTTGTTCAATTACGCCGCAACTACTTAACCGATTTGGCTGAAATTTGGAAAGGAGATAGACTATATTCTGCATTAACACATAGGCTATTTTTATCCCGGAAAATTTCAGGGTTCTCGCGGGATTTGTCAAAAAAAAATATCCACGCGCGCGTAACCACGGACTTATAAATCTAAATTAATTAATTAAGAATTTTGTTTTCAAACCACTATACCGCGGGCGAAGCCGCGGGCAAAAGCTAATTAAAACATAATGAAACAGAGTATGTACTTAGTATTTCATTGTCTTTATTCATTATTTATTATTAATCCGTAATCGTCAAGTCAAAAAGTCACAACATTGGATTGTTTTGAAACGTCTTCCCGTGTCAGTGAGAGCCTCCGTCAAACAAATCAGTTCCTTTTTATTGATAGAGCATTTAATAAAATTGCGGTCACCACAAATGGTAAAAAACCAAATGGAATCCAGTAGCAGTTTGAAACCATGAGAAAGTCGAATCATACAAAAAGGTTACTTTAAACTTGATGCATCTCCTATGCAAGGTTCTGTAGATTTTATTTAGTGGCTATTGTTAAGTTAGAATTGGAGATAATCCAATAAAAATTTGTTTAGGTGAAAATCTTATGGCTTAGAACACATTCGTATTCGAATCCTTAAACTGTTATATATACCTACGTAAAAGAGTATCACATTAAATGTTTCAAAATAACATGTTTTTCATTATGCTAATATAATTTCCTACCTTACTACATAATTATGAATCAAAACAGAAGCTTCTAATTATTCAAGACTTATGTGCAAATTATTGAAATTACCACTTGCTGAAGAAAAATATTGAATTAACTGGCACCTATTGAGTCTTCATAATGTGTAAAAGTTCATGAAGACTGCTGACAGGTGCCTAATGGCATAGAGTGCAGAAAATAACTTTGACTAAATGTGAATAATTTTGTACCTACATAACATTAAAACTATGGATGATTATGATTAATGAACGAATCTGAAATTAAAAATAAATAAACACTATATAATAATAATAAAACACATACAAACAATAATAAATTACATTTTCATTCATAGTTTAAAACCTTTCAAAATTATTAACGAATAATGAAACTGAAAAATGTTGTGTTGATAAAAATTTGGCACACGGAACCCTAAAGCCATCGGAAGCTTGCGTGTCCGACGCGAGCGTTTATCCGAACGAAACATTTCACCGATAATAACTCCACACAATATAATAATGCGAATAATAAATAAAAATGGAAATAAAATAATAATTTTAATGTCGTAATTGGGAGTCGGAGCCGCGAGCGTTCATTTTGAGGGGCGATCTGATTACCACCGTTCTTATATTGATTCCGGTGGGACCTACCACTGGGACTGGTTTTCCAGCGTCATTACCCCTTCGCGGTAAATGAACAGTCGCATTACCAAGCCTTCGTAATTCAAACTTGGGAACTGTCCCCAAATTACAAGCCTTCAAATTACAATTGTCACTTGTTTATTTGCCGCAGATTGTCACTTGTTTATATTTTGTCTTTTGTCATAATTATTTTCAATGTTCCCTGTGCGTTCCTCGTACCGTATAAGTCTTAATCTGAAATTTTAACAAAAAAACCGAATTCAAATTAAGTAACTACATCCTTTCTAATAGCAATAAATTTAAGACTTATATGATTTTCTCATGGGTACCTGTGTCAGATCTCGATAAAATTTAAGTGGGACCACATGACAAGCACCAGGTTTCGTTTAAAATAGAATCATCAAAATCGGTTCACCCAGTTGAAAATTCTGAGGTAACAAAAAAAAGTACAGTCGAATTGAGAACCTCCTTCGTTTTTTGAAGTCGGTTAAAAATAGTTTTTCATCTAATTTGACGTTTCTTTTGCACCTTGCTTACTGGAGGCTTTTTGTAACGCAAAAATGAGGAGGTCTAGTGTCAAAACATGGTGGATAGAGGGATAATTAGATATTGTTGCAAATTCTTAGTTTTCCTAAAGAATATTTTACCTTACTCTCTAAGTATATTTAATTTGTGTGTGACCTAAACGTTAACCAGAGACAGTTATACACAGAAGTATGAAATCAAATGATACAATTAAATCTAAATCAGGGCATAATTTCGCTCTCGCAAACTACATGCTGCCGACATCAACTACATCTCGTCCAGCAACCATTTCTCAGTAATTCATTTGATGAGTTCTATTTATCAGCAATAACTTGTAGGGTAAGATCTTAAGACTTAGACAACCATTCAGATGTACCTACCTACTAGATGACTGACATTTTGTTTATACGAAAAAAATGAGGTTATTAAATGGCTAACGTTAAGGTCGATTTAGGACTAAGTATTATTTTCGATCACAAATTTGTTAACAAGTAAAAATTTAAGAATCATTTAAACGGCTAATGTTAAGTTTGGTTAAGGACCATTTTTGTTTGGATAATTTTAAGTCTGAGTAAAGCCTAAGTACGCTGTAAAGACTGATATCACCCGTAGACTATATTTCTATAAGATATGAAATATGGATCTGAAATTACGCGGACCATCGTATTTGCGGTATACGTGGTATACTCGGTATGGCTTCAACCCATTAAAGGCCCACTACTGGGCACCGGTCTCTCTTAAGGAGGCCTAGAGCATACTCCACCACGATGTTCCAGTGCGTATTGGTGGAGGGGTTAGCGGCCAACCCGATACATTCAATCATTCAGATGAGACCGTATGGTCTAATGAACTGTCCAATGCACAAGTAGCGTCAGCTCCTATATCGATTATTCAGGATACTCGGTATACTCGGTAGTAATTACACCCCGGAGGTAGATATGGCGGACATCTGTTAGCAGTGTCGTTATCGTTTGCCTGGCGGTATTGTGGTTTCCACTCAGTGTTGCCAGGTCCAAAAACTGGATTACGGTAGATTCTATCGTAAAATACCATAGATTATTTCGAGTTTTAGATTCTCTCATAGATTCTCTCGAAAATAATTTGGAGTCCAAACTGGGCGTTGATATTTCAGTCCAAAATTTTTACTGAATAGCCTTAAAGCAGAAATTTTACTGATGGTAATCAGGTGGATTCTAAACTCCTTTGTCGGCTATTTTCATAAAGATATTTTTAGTTATTTCCATAAAAGTCAATACGGCCACCTTATTTTGTGATCACGTCTTTCTAATACATTTAAGGGCCTTAACTGACGCAAAAAAATGACGTGCATAAGTGTATCAGTGATACCTATATGAATAAAATATTTTGACTTTGACTTTGACTTTGACTTTAACACACTGACGGTTTTCGCCGCGGACGCGCGGCTTATTCGCTGCGCACCCGTTCCGCTTTGATTCCGCTCGGAAACCGTCAGTGTGATAAGGCTGTTAGAAGTACAAAAAAATCTAAATAAAAAAGTCTATAACTTCATACGAAATAACCAATCCGGAACCAATCTGAGTACAATGTACGTTATAGAGCTATCAACACACATTGTAAAGTTCGTGATTGTTTGTAACTAATTAGGTAATGGTAATCAGCTAAATCCAGATATCCGACCGTGGCGTGGCGTGTTGAAAACATACTTGTAATCAAATGGCGAAAACGTGAAAAGTAAATAGTAGATTTTACTACTTGTAACTTAAGTAGTTTATTATTTAAACTAAGTAGATGAGTTATGGGTTTCTAGTCATTACCGATCTACTACAGAAACTCGCACTAGTGGCGTGTCTAGGCCGTCAGAACAAGGCAAGCCGAGTTGTGTCGTACAACGCAGGATCTCGGGATCTTTGGCCGACGACACAGAATACTCCATTCCATACGTATAATATTTTCCAACAAATATGAGTATTGACAGCTGCAGAGTGATGATAGTAAAGCAATGATAGTAAGCTGGGCTTTTCGGCTTGTGTGACTGTACCGCCACTGACTTGCACATGCCTTTCCGCAATCTATGGAGGCCTAGACGTCTTGACCAGGCTTCAATAACGGCTGTTCCTGGAGAATGACTGGGTGGCCTTTGGATTCAAGAGTCAGAAATGTGGAGTCTGAACTGAAGGCTTTTGTTCCAATATGTCTTCACACAACAGTTTTAAAACAGGAATAATATGAGCACAGTTGAATATATTATTCTGTTTAGTACGTATCATTAAAAAGCCGCCCTGTGAGCTCTTCAGTTATAACACCTTGTAAAGTCTGATGATGTTCCTAGAAAAATATATTTTCTTTTAGATAGAAAAGAGGTAAATAGAAATACCTCTTGTACGGAGCAAATGTTCCGTACAGTTCGTTTTAACACTAGGAGTAATGATTTTCTCTGACGACGTCGACTCGTGACATTTATGAGTAATTGCCTCTACTGGCCACACCACCTGCTTTTGTATTTAAAACCAGGGAACAATAATTGTTAAAATAATTATTTTAAGATATGAGCCCATATGATTTTAGTGTTTATCTTTATAGAAACTGGTTGATGTTGATCGATTTTACTGATTGAGTTCATATTTTATAATATTATATCTAATAATATGTTCGTGATTCCAGATGGTAACTTTTGACCTATCGTAAGATTGGATTATAAACTAAAAAAAAAACAATTAAAAAAGCAAAGTCAGGATACAAGTTGAACCAGTTCCTTATTATGTATTAACATTATATTTAAAAAAAAACAAATTACTAAAACAATAAAGGCTTACAAAAATACAAATTGTGTGTGTGTGTGTTTTGTAAATAAAAACCTTAATAAAGCTCACGTTAGTGTCATTTATTTGGCTATTCTATTTTCGAAACATTGACAGTGAAATGTCAAATGTCATATTAGTTGATTGCTTTGAATTTGGAATCTTGAATCACCTGCACCAATACACTGCGGGTCAACCATGACCTGTCACAATATCTCCTTGTTATCTCAGATCTGGGCACAGACTGGACTTGAACTAGAACCGTCGCATATTTTTAGCGGGTAATTTAATATAACTACATTGGTGCCAAGTTAATGAAAACGAAAACAATTTGGGTTAAGACATAGTGACAGCAAGTACGCAAAGTTGTAACGCTGAAATGCAAAAAATAATCTCAAGGAATTATTCTTTACAACGATACAATACGGTACCTACTGACTCCCGCTCTGTGGTGAAACAAACTGTTTTTTTATGGAAATAGCCGGCAAACGAGCTGATGATCCACCTGATGGTAAGTAGCTATCGTCACCCATGGACATCAGCAACACCAAAGGCAACACTGATGCGTTGCAAACTCCATAGAGAAATAATAATTAACAATTAAAGTCAATATTACCAATCTAATCCCTACCACCAGCGGGCCGAATTTAGTCGCCTCTTACGACACCCATCCGACGTGGGATTGGGGTAAGCTAAGCCGCCTCAATACGGGTAACATTCGACTGTCGATCGAATTCAACATTGGACATTCGATCATCATAATAACCTTGTTCCAGTCTGCGCGGTCTGAAGGCGAGTCGTCGGGCGAGCAGTCTTGCGAGAGCTCCGACGAGGGGGTCGGCCGGGACGCCCCCGCCCCCCACCAGCCGCTCCAGATGCCCCACCAGCTCCAGCACAACATGAGCCACCACGCCATCACGCAGCCCCTCAACAACCATCAGATCAACCATCAGCAGAGGAACTCGCCTCGGCCGCTTGAAAGAGAACTGAAAGTGAGTATATGATAATAGGTATCACAGATCACTTGTATCGTAGATATGTATATAGTATCGTAACACGGTATTTTTCTATATCGATTAGATTTAGGTCCGTAAATCAAGAGCGCCATCTCAGATCTTACCAATGTCATTTTTACATACGATTTGACGTATTTTCAGCAACTCAAACGGGTTGCAGAGATTTTAAGATTGGTTTATTAATACGGGCCTTAGACACCAGAGGCCATTTGACATTATGGAGATCGCGTAAAATATCATCGGCAGAGACTTGTGCTATGCTGGTCGCTAATATTAAAACCTACAAATCATTAAACAATTAAATAATCCATAGATAGCACGCTGATATCAATCAAGCTATAAATAATGTAAAAAGGAATGATTTTTAAAATTATCTGCAATTAAAAAAGATCATAATGTATCGTGCTGATCAATCTGATATCAAATTGTGTTTTAATCAATAAACACGGACAATACATAATGATAATGTAATTATCTATCATTGTCGATACATTAGTATAATCTATTGTAGTCGATAGAACTACACTATTGTAAGTGACTCTGTTTGCTGTGAAGGACGTAATTTAAAAATAGATTTCTTATATAGTTTTATTTGGTATTATTGTATACACTGATGTTAAATTATGGCTGTTGACTATCTATTTTAATTTGGAATATTTATATAATAAATAAGATAAATTATAATGGAATCGTCGTCACAGGTAAGTCATGTTATGACATGAAGACCGTTTAAGGCATTGGAGAATAACGAGTAGAACTCAATGTTTTGCTGTTGATATCCGATTCTTGGCAATAAGTTCGTGTTACTTTGTTAGTTGTGTTCCCATGTCAGAGGTTCTCAGTGGAAGAGTATGATTTGTTAAAAGACAAAACGATTTGCTGTATCATTTGTATTTCGTACGTCAATATGCATTTGGTTTTACTAATGGACATGGCGACGGTGGCAAGACGGTGCCCACATACCATCAGATGGATCGTCAGTTCGTTTATCGGATGGTCACAAGAAAAAAAACTTGATCAAATATCATCCATCATAAATATTTGCCTTGACAGGGAATCGAACCGTGTATAATATGTTGCATTGAACTAGGATCACAACGAGGTCGCACTACAATCTACTTCTAATTAACAATTATTTTCAGGTGCGAGATGACTTCGAATCACTCAAGACTTCTCTCCATCCTCACTTGTCGTCACTGGCGTCGCTAGCTCAGGGAGCGCCCCTGTCGACTCCTAGCAGCGTGTTCGCGCTGGCAGGCGGGGGAGCCACTGGGGGGTTCCCGTACGCCCCCCCGGCGTTCCTCGCCCCCGCGCCGCCGCCCCCCGCTCAGCCCGCGGGCTCTGCCTCGTCATCCTCATCTGAAGGCAGTGCTGCCGGTTGGAGCTTCGAAGAACAATACAAACAAGTTCGTCAGGTAAGATCTTCATTTTATTCAGATAGATTCAATTTGTCTAACACCCCAACTGAGTTAAGATTAGGTACTTTAATCGCTCCTTAGTAAAGAATCATCATACGAATTCTGTACCAAGGAGCGATTTAAGTAACTGTTAGTGACAACCGTGGAGATTATAGTAGGGGTCTTTGAAGTCAAAAGAAACAATAAGGAATTAGTGAACCGCTACGCGATATTGACTTCGTATTGGGCTGTAACTTCGTCAGAAGATGATTGATTAGTCACTTTGTCAGAATGAAGGTAGAGCAGCATATAAGACTGTGAATATTCAAAGTAGAATACACTATAGTCGAGCAACTAGCCCATAGTCCGTAGTCATCCAATGAAACGCGTAAATATTTTCCCGTAAACTGTAATGGCTGCAAATTGCGACTATTAACCCTCATTCGACCCCCTCGTAATTTATTCACATCTGCTTTACATCAAGTCTGCGTGTATCCAATAAAAAGCTGCACTTATTCGCTCTTTATTGGCAGACATAACCCGTTTTTCCTTTGTTACATATTTCATTGGTTCGCGATTGTGGATAGTGAGGGGTGATTTAGACCCGCTTAAAGGAAATAATAATCTAGCACAGCTCCCTCATGTTGAGGGTTGGTTTAGCGAGCAGATTGTGAATGAATTCAATTGTGTTGTGTTTGGACATGTATGATATTTAATAATAATGTTTCGTCGTAGTTTTCTTGCGTTTAGAGAAGTCTTTACGTATTTTTCGTACGTAGGTACGTAACGTACTCTATGTCAATTAGTAGATACCTATTACTCTAATATAATATCAAATATTTAATATACATATAACTTTATTCAAAGCGATGATTTTACTTTAATTTTTGGCTAAATATTTGCTTTTTAATAAAAACCGCTGGCACAATTTATGCCTTTTAGTGCAATACGAAGAACCAAGAATTGGAAGGGTTCGGCGGTCATTTAAGGTTTTTATTCATTCACCTGCTGAAATGAAGTTAACAAGCTGTTAAGTTTGCATGAAAGAAAAAATAAAATAAAATAAAATGGTCGTCCTTGAGTGATCAGGTTATCACACGTTCCTCCTTGTTTGAATGAAGTATGAACACGAATTATGCTCTTTTCAATATGTAATATCAGACAAAGACGACGCGACGCACCTCCGAACTTTCTTGTATTGCAAACAAAATTACTGTCAATATTTATATTTTTTATTATTATTTATTTATGTATTGTGTCCGTATTTTGAAAAAAAGTTTTTTTTGGACTTGGAAGTACATTTATTACTTTTACAATTATTACTATTTGCCTATATATTACTAGGAAGTAGGTTAGACAGTAATAGTAGAGGAGCCCATGATGCTAAAAGTGGATTTACTCAAGTCGCGGAAATCTACTTATTTGTTCTCTCGTTTGGTAGATCGTGAGGATGAATTTTTTGTTCGTCTCTACTCTATAATATGGGATATTGTTAAGGTCTTTCAAAAATATTATGGGTCTTCTATGACCATTTCTGGATTTAGGGATCCGTTTGAGAAATATTTGGCTTTTAATTGCTAATGTTGGTTAGAGTCAAGTGTCCCCTCCCGGCCGGCTAAACGGTTGGAGTAGGACAAGTGAAAAAATTCTCAAAAATAGGTTATTGGATGAATTTACAAGGAAAATTATCACGGCTATGTTAGCATAAGTAATTCATGAGTAATAGTCGATAAACAACATCGCGGTCGGTAGTTGGATGGGTGACCGCTAGTGGCAAAAAAATTCTTGAGCGTTTCCGTGCTTCGGAGGGCATGTAAAGCCGTCGGTCCCGGTTGTTATCATATGATAACAGTCGTTAAGCCATGTCAGAGGCCCTCGGGAGGTTTGAAAACTTCCGACACTGGGTTGGTCACTAACCCTTCAATAAGTAGAAGCCAGAAGTCAATAAACTTACTAGGTACCTACTTCAGAACTCTACATTACGCGTGGCCTGACACACACTTGCCCGGTTTTTATTTTCCATCGGTTTCTACGTGTGAAAAATATTAAATATTTATGTAAATCTAAATATACGAGAATAATAAACCCCAGACCGACAGACAGAATATTTAGCATAATTATCTAAATATAAACTACTTTATTAGGTACTTTATTTAAAACAATTCACGAATTCAATTCAACACGGATCTGGCATAATTTCGCGAGTAAGTAAGTATCGTTAATTTGGGACACAAAGCGATTGTTTGCGTCACAACATTCACAGCACATTTATTAGGTCTTTTAAACGCTCATATGTTGCCATAAGGCGTAGGTCACGCGCTCATTGTGGACAAGCCTTTATAAAGTACGCTTTAAGACCTCCTGTATCATGTAATTTGTTTAGTTACAATGGCAGTAATAAATAATACGCGGAGAATTACAATATCAGCCTCAATTATTGCCAATTGCCACGTCTGACGTCCTTCTGTTTAATATCCACTCAGTTACTTGTTACGATGTTTTTAGGGTTCCGTATATGTAGATAAAACCCGCATCTAAATATTGTTAATAATGCTTGTTAGGCATTATGTTTGGATACTTTTTCGTGCCCTTTTAAAAGCCAATTTAATAGTTCTGTAAATCTTGTAAATGGTATAAAAAATACCTAAAAATATTTACTAATTTCATTGGAAATCCCATACCAACTTTTATCCATGTGTTAAGTTTTCAGTCATTAATTTACGATATATTTTTAACAACATTAACTAAGGTTGACGGCCCGTTGTTCTTTTGTTTAAATATCGCTTATCTGAAACTACATTAATAAAGTGATATTAAACCGTGACAATATTAAATACGTTATAATAACCCGGCCCTCGGCGTGTTTGATCACGCGGTCAGTTAACTTTGCACTTCTCGACCATTGTTCTATTCGATACGATTATTTAATAAATGTTTTTCAAATACCATAAGATTGCAAATAATATTTTAATATTTGGCATAGCGTGGCCTGCACTAAAGGTCGATGCATACGTAACGGGTTTTTATCCGTACGGGACGGGACGTGAAATTTTGGAAACATCGTTTCATAGAAAATGTAAACGATAGTGCATACGCCACGGAAGCACGGACGTGACGGGAACGGGGCACACACGTAGATTTATGCCACGTCCACGTCCCGTAAACGTTACGTATGTATCGACCTTAAATTGCCAGCTGTCATAGAGACTTTTAGCAAATGCAGCTCGACAGACTGCATACTTAGTTATAAGCTAATTAAACAATAATAAAGTAAGGTAGGTATCTCACCTCACTAGTCGCGGGTCGTAAATTTATTCAAATTTAAATAACTACCAATTGTAATAACATTGACCATGTTTATAGCATATGCTTATTTAACGCGATAATACCTAAGTTAAAAACGTTCATTCAACGTCCATAATTTGCAATAACAAGACAACTTTCAGTATAAAGCGGTAATGGATTATTGTTGCGATTTAATGCCGTCACGTAGAGGCGCGCGGGTCACACGCCGATAGCGCATTTATTTGTCGCATCGCCACACTAGGGGGCGCGCTTGTTTATAGACTACACGTTTGATTTATTTAATTTATCACTCCTCTATTAATTTACCACCCTTTCCATTTGTAAGTCGTAAATAAACATTGAGCAGTGATAGCCTAGTGGTTAGAACGTTGGTCTCCCGAACGCGGGGGCCCGGGTTCAAATCCAGGCACGCACCTCTAATTTTCAAATATTATGTGCGTATTACAAGTTAATTATCACTTGCTTCGGTGAAGGAAAACATCGTGAGGAAACCTGCACACCGGAGAGTTCTCCATATAGTTCTCAAAGGTGTGTGAAGTCTACCAATCCGCTCTTGGCCAGCGTGGTAGACTATGGCCTGTACTCCTCATTGTGAGAGGAGACCCCGAGCCCAGCAGTGGGACAATTATGGGTTGTTGCTTTGCTTTGCTTTTTTTTTTAAATAAACATTTGCGATTCGTTATAAACGTTATAAAGTACTTTGTAAGGGATATTATTGAACAGCGCGAGCGCCACGTAACTCCGTAATCTCGGAGTTTAAATGTTTAAATGCACGTGCTCTATTAGATTCGCCTTCAACCTTTAAGTGCCAGTAGGTTATGGGTGCGTTCAGAAAAAACAAATGTTTTTAACTGGCAACCCAAACGATTAGCCAAGTGAGCCATCGAGGTGGAATTCGAGTGTTTCGGATATTTATTTCGTCTAGACGCGTTATCGTGGATGGTCGATGCGTTTATCGGGGTGGAATGTTTTATACACTTGAAATTTGTTACTACTTTAAAAATAAACGTGTAACGTGTTGGAATATATCGTTGTTGTAAACCTCAGGGTTTTGATTAAGTTGTGAAATGTCTTGAAAGTACAAAAATTATCCGTCCAGGCCAACTCAGTCATAAAATAAATGAATAGTCCTGACCTAAATTAAAATATTATACGAGTATACATGCATTGAAGTATTATTACTAGCGTATAGAACCGACACCGCGAACACCATGTATGTCCCAATTCATTGGCGCCACGTGGCTTCAATCTTCAATGGATTCGTTCCATTTTGAAAGGAGAACCGAGGGTCAATTTTGAAAATCGAACCTCCCGGGCGGGACACACATTTTGTTCGAGATGTGACATTATACTTCAATTTATGCATGTATACTTTCCCACTCACTGGCCATTTATCCATTGGAAGATATTTTTCTTTGTTATAGAGTTCAAGTGCAAAGTGTTTGATTTTTTGAGCATCTACAAATAAAATGAATGATAATGAGTAATGACTGACATACATGACTATATTACTACTTATTTTGTACACCAATTAAGCTAGTTTGTACTGAAACGAATTTTAAACATGCCGATACAGTGGCATGTACTACGCTATCGCTTTTAAACTAATGTGTGCACCTTGTAGGAATGTTGATACAGGGTATCATCAGCCGTATTGCTTGGAGATAAGAGCGAAGATAACCTGCACGTTTGGATGTTGTAATCCTACATTGGCTAGTACGACACAATAGGGCGAACAAACAAATTAGTAAAACATTAAAAATCATTTGAGACTTCCTATGGATGGTCACCTAATTGAGGTGTGTTCGAGTTATTATCTGTATGTATATTTTTTGGATTTCGATGCGGCAATTATCATTAAATAGGCGATTTGTCGTCGCAATTAGCCTTAAATGGCTCCTTCATAAATCGCTACGATTATTTGTATCGGAGGTGTTTATGTCATTTGTTTTTTTAACCCGTTTCAAGAAGATAGTTGTTTCTACGAAGTTGGATTTATAAATAATAGGGCAGGACCTTTTTATAAAATCTTATTATAAGCTAGTGTTCTTTCGGAGATCCAGAAATAATACAGTTTTCCTGGGAAACTGTAACCGCTTACCGACAGGTTCGGCTTACAAAAAAACTCGACAAGATTCAACGACTTCACAAACAAGAGATGAAATCGCACGCTTAGTCGAAAAAAGGCATATAAAGATGAAAATTACAATTTTACAGGAGAGCAAAAAAACTGTTAAAATATCAGTAGGTAAGTAGTCAAAGGAATTTACATTACGATTTCTTGCACAAAACCGTCAAGATTAATGATAAAATTTAAAAAAAATTGAGCATATGCAGCTTTTGTCCCCAATGATATTAGATATATATTTAAACATCATTGTTTGTCCCTCTTTCCAATAATATTAATAACTAAAATTCAACGTAAGACGACTTACGCTTTTCTTCCACTGAGGGCGCGAAATTTCCTAAACAATTTTCCGATCTCCAAACGATCATTCGTCAAATCGATTAATTTGATCAACATCACTCATTGCAATTCCAACTAATATTCGATATTCGATTTCAGTGATCCGGTGCATATCTTATAAATAGAGTTGCACACGACGGGTCACCCGAGACGTTAATGCGGCTGGGACTGAGTCGATACACATGGTACGATCGAATTAGAGTGCCCATTTTGAAAATCATATACTGTTGCCTTCTTGCCATATGCCACCGGTGATTAATTTTTGCTCTCTGTAAATACATTTTTATTTTCTTTTGCTTTTGTGTTGTGTTTTTGACAACCCTATTGATCTTAGTACTCTTTCGAAAGGTTTCAAAGAAAGGGTTTAGCTCTTGATTTTTTATGTTTTTCGGTCCTACCACCCTGAATACTAGAGAATAGATGAAATGTCAGTGGCTTCAACCCATTAATGGCCCACTACTGGGCACGGGTCTCTCCTCTTGAGGTGGCCTAGTGCATACTGCACCACGATGCTCCAGTACCAATTAATGGAGGGATTAGTGGCCAACCCGAGTGTCGGAAATTTTCAAACCGCCCGATGACCTCCGACATGGCTTAAAACGATTGTTATCTTATGATAACGACCGGGACCGAAGGCTTTACGTGCCCTCCGAAGCACGGAAACGCTCAAGAATTTTTTACCACTAGCAGTCACCCATCTAACTACCGACCGCGCCCGCTGTTGCTTAACTTTGTCGATTACTTAGGATCGACGCAAACCGCCGGGCTATGAGCGCTTCAATAACGAAATAGGTAGATACCTTTTTGTCAATAATATCTACCGAAAAACCTGTACTTTTATTGTCGTTAATGAATGACCCCTATCCTGTACCCCCTCACATTCTGTGAGAAGACCCGAGCCCAGCAGAGGGACAGTTATGGGTTGCGAATTGCGATTGCGATGATGAAGCCCTTAAAAAACAGATAATTTTTTAGATATGTTTTGGTTGCTTTATTTATTTATTTACTTTGTTAGCACACCAACAGAAGTACACACATTACGAGTAAAAGTTCTATAATAACTGGTCTAGTGTGAGTACCAATTACAGGCGTGAACAACAGTTGCTTTCGATAACCAACGATAGACGCTGTGTCCACACTGTCCAATTAACATCAGATACTATACAATCTACCTATCCATCGACTTAACTACGTATGCTTCAACCCATTAATGGCCCACTACTGGACACGGGTCTCTCCTCTTGAGGAGGCCTAGAGCATACTCCACCACGCTGCTCCAGTGAGGATTGGTGGAAATTTCTATGACACTGAAATTCCTGTAAATAATCTGGGTTGCTAGTAATAGTAGTAATATTATAATCATAATATTTTGACAATCGGTTACGAATCGGCGCTACCCAGGGGCGATACGCCTGTCTTTGTTATTTGCGTCACGCGGGACACGGGGAGGGGAGGGGAGGGGGGGGGTTGAGTGGTGCGGGATGCATAATGCAACTTGCGATACATCAACAGCTATCGTAAGCGCCACAGTACCTATCTTTCTATGGCTAAGGAAATTGGGTGAACCATACACGCTGGAAGCTTGCTAAAGTTATTCTTGATGTTCTAGGTTGTGAAGTAGGATTCAAAATCCTAATTTTGGGTTAGATTAGAGTATCTAAACGAAATTATTACACAATTTTTAATTCAGAAAAATGTCTATTCTCTATCGATTCAATTGAATCAAAATCTTAAAATTGTGGCCAAAAATCATGAAATGACCTAAGTAAGTCCCGGTTCAAAATATCATGCAATTAAAACTTTGGATAGACTTTGGATTTACTTACTGTTCGAAGTGTTCGTAACTTAAACATTCAAAAGATTAGATGCTTGAAATAAAACCAACCTTCTCCTCCTTCTAATAAGAGTTCTCCTCCTTCTAATAAAATTCTGTTAGCATTACAGAGACCCTGGATACACGGAGATTCACAAAGCCTTCCAAAGTATATCTTCCTAACAAACCTCCTTTACCTACATGATTGCCGAATCATCCAAATTGATTCGGAGAGCTTGCTTCTTTCAATTACTCACGCGTCTTCATAAAAACAAAGTTCCAGTTTCACATTACCACGCGCAAGAGTCGGGGGATGGTGTTGAGGGTGGAGGGAGGGCGCCAGAAATAGCCGGCACGGGCGGCGCATCTGCCCGGTATAAATAGCACCCTCAATGTAGTATCAAGGACGTCCATGTTTATGTCATGTAATTGCTGCTTGCTGATTGCCGGCCGTGCCGGAGAGGTTCAAGATATTTGGTCGCGGTTTAATTTTAGTGATGTGGATGGCTTGCTGCAGAAGTGGCAATAGTGCTACGTTCTCTCAGATACCTGTCTACGTTTTCTTTCAATATCATTTGTAATGAAACGCAATCCCATCCGAGTAAAACTCACTGCATATTTACTTCTCTCACTATTTTCTTCAAGCGATGTTTACGACTAAGTCTTTGCTCACCGATTTATTATATTATTTCATTCTTTGTCTTTATTAAGTTAATTCACATCGTTCTGTCTATTGTTTCTGTTCTTGGCTATTCTCCTAATATTTCCCTTTGCACTTTGGTCTTCTTTTATATCTCCTTCCTATGTTGCTCGGTCCACGCAATATAATAGACTAATGTTATTAACTAAATCACATCAAACATCTTTATAAACTTTAACATTTAAATATCAGTATGAAGTAGGATATGATAATCTTCACATATCCAAATAATGGGTCCCTAGACAAGGTTTGGTAACCGGGTGTGCTGAAGTTAACTTTTACAAGAAGATCGCTAAGTAACTTAGTTTTTCTAAGTTATATAACGAAATACATATATAGATTCATATTTAGCACAAAGACTAACATATATGCAACCATATTACCTACCTGTTTCTAAATAGCCTGTATTTGTAACTAGGAGCATACTAAAAGATCTTTCCGTTTGCAAGAATAGTAACCAATATCGAAAAAACGGAAGTTACGATTTATAAAGTCATCATTAAATTAACCAGCCAGACTTGATTATGCAAGGGGAATAACAAGTTGATGTTTGAATTACAACTTCCTTCAAAACCCTAAATCGAAAACCACATTTGGCTGGCAGTTTTTGCTCCGAACATTCCTATAAAATGTTTATCACCGTCGCCCGATGCGTGCACATGTGCGAGCCTCTTCAGAGATTATTCTAAAATTTCCAGATTGCCACCCCCGGGCAAAAAATAAATAAATCCAGACCTCGCACAAAAAATGACCCGAATACTCCAATAGATTACATTCCCCTAGTAATCCAAATTTACAGTTATCGGACCCATGAAAGCGGGTAAAATATATGCGTTTTTATGCTCTGTGCTCATTGCATGAGTGTTTTAGCTGTGTTGTTATTGGCCAAATATCTATGGCTCCAGTCAGAAAGGGAATAACACAGAGTTACGCCCTTGTGTTTATTATTATTAGGTATACCAATGAATTCAGCGCATCGATAACTTATCAAAAGGACATACATAATTGTAAGTTAATCCTTACCATGTTTTTCTGACAAGGAAAAGGGTATAAATCGTCGTTTGTAAAGGTTTTTATCTAGTTATTGTTTTTTTTAAGTTATAATGGCATAAGTGGAGACGCTACCAATATAGCATACGAGTCAAATAAGTAAACACTGTTATTTTACACGAAAAAGACAAAAAGTTTTATTTCATTACATATAACAAAAACCCAGATACAGCCCAAAAACAAAGCAGCAGTTAAGCGTTCTTCCACTGTAGGGGAAGTAATACAAAAATCACTGGAAGGCCTGAAGAACACCCCGTAAAGTGAATTATAAAAATATTTTGAACAATGGAAGGATCGTTTGGAGAAGTGCGTTGTGGTCAAGGGAGAATAATTTGAAAGTGATCAAAATTTGGTGCAAAAATATTAAGATATAAAGAAGTTATGACGAAATACCCGATTTTTAGGCCCCCCTCGTAATCATAATTATAGATAAGACATAATCTGGTTTCCACCACCTTTTCCGGATGCTTCATGACACATGTAAAAAGTAGTTTTTCTAGTGCAAAAGTTTTGAATTATCGAATTTTTTTATAATTTTATAATATGCAAAACCTGGCAAGTGTTTATTTAATTATCAACTATGTATTATAATTAGTGATCTTGTTTTGTTTTAGTTGTTACTTTATAGGTAGGTACAGATAGTTTTACCTATGTGTGTAAGGTGTAGTAACATAGTGTGACGTAGTGGGATT
Source organism: Thymelicus lineola (assembly GCA_963932265.1). NCBI lineage: Eukaryota > Metazoa > Arthropoda > Insecta > Lepidoptera > Hesperiidae > Thymelicus > Thymelicus lineola. The sequence goes on along the minus strand of OZ010700.1, from coordinate 4,175,726 downwards.
CAGCGAAGATTCACGTTATCGCGAACCCGAATTCATACGAATAGGTACTCATCCCCTAATGTAGCAGCAGTTTTTTCATTTTCCAATTTATTTCATTACATGTACGTGTGTGGTGCAGTGAATATGTTTATGTTATCCATTTGCATGTGTGAGGGAAACAGTGCTGCGCAGGCGCACCCCACGACCCGCGGGTTATCATTTCCTGTTCTCATTTTAAATTTACAACATAATATTTTTTGCTGATGCAGGGCGGGAAGTAGCAGCTTTATTATTTTATATTTTTGTCATATTTAAGTACCTACAGTAGTTTGTGTTATAGTATTATAAAGAGTTTGCTTTATAATGTTTAAATTAGGAAATAAATTATATACATACATGAAGAAGAGTAATAATTATATTCATTTAATATTTACATTATGTAGGTAAATAATTTGGTGGTCTATATGTTAAGAGTTGTTTTGTTTATTTACTTTATACACAAAAAAATATTAACAATGGGCATTGAAGTATTATTACTAGCGTATAGAACCGACACCTCGAACACCATGTATGTCCCAATGCATTGGCGCCACGTGGCTTCAATCTTCAATGGATTCGTTCCATTTTGAAAGGAGAACGGGGGCTCAATTTTGAAAATGGAACCTCCCGGCGGGACACACATTTTGTTCGAGATGTCTGTTCTATGACATTATACTTCAATGACAATGGGTGACTTCAGGCCACTCGAATGAGAACAGTGATTACTGATTAGGCTTTTACAAATGGTGTACTACTAGTGCGGTTACTTAACTGAGGCTTCTTCGCCACTTGCAATTAAGTGGGATTTCAACTACGTTTTATAAATTTAGTACGTTTTAATTTTAATTTAAAAAAATTAAAAATACGAACGATTATAAAATATTTAGATTAGTAAATGAGGGTAAATAAACGCAGTTTTTATGTTACTAAAAGCTTTGTTGATACATTTATTTAACGTTTTTATTTACACAAATTTACAATAATAGATTCTGCGTTACGAAATACAAACATAACGCATAACGCACATAACGCATAACGTAACGAGGAAAGTTTGATTTTACTCCTCATACCTACATTTTCATACACTGGGCTTAAATATGAAAATCGATTCTACAGGAGTTAAACTCCAGAAACATTGAAACAATCTAAAAATGAACTGTTATTAGTCACCTTCAATGAACTTTAATTCAAATCCAGAGTCCTACAAATCAATGTGTAGTAAGCCATAATCCTTACCGAGGACTAAATCAATGCAATGCCATAATCTTTAAACAATAAGAGCAGATTTTTTGTTTTATGTCACAATATAGGCCGATTCGGTCGATAAAATCTTGAACAACAATTTCACTGTTTATGTGCGTAATTGTTTATTGGATCTTCATAGGGTTGTCGACTGAATAAATTCAAGACGGGTCGAAATATAACTTGCTTAGAATCTCTTTGCACCCCTGACCCGATGTTTACAAGTATTCGTCTTAATTCCTTTTCGCAATTACACAATTTTTGTAAAGGATGCATAAAGTCTCATCATTGTTCGGGGATCTATGCCCTTTCTGCCATAGTCTTGACTTAATGTAAGTTCCAAATGATACAAAACTACGGAACAATATTTTCATAAATAAATCCATAAAGAAAACATGACCATTATAAAAGACTCACGTACGTACGATTATTTATATTTTACTAATGCAAATATGAGTTGAGTGTTGACAACCCTGCGTTATTCGTCGGCGGTGGCTTTGTCGGCGGCGACAACACGCCTTTACGGCCGCGATTCGATCCACCTATGTGCACACGCCTTTACCGAGGAATGGAACACTTGACCTAGCTATAACCGTCTCTACTGCGGCTTTTTTCATCATGTTCTGAGACATTGTAAAATACAGAGTGTTTGGAGTAGCAATACAGATCGGGGATTGTGCGTTGTTGCATCATAGATTCATCTACGAGTATACTAATATATAAAGAGGAAAGATTTGATTGTTTGCATTGAATAGGCTCCGAAACTACCAAACCGATTTGAAAAATTTTTTCACTGTTGGGAAGCTACATTATCCCGGGGTGACATAGGCTATATTATATATTTTTTTACTATTTTTCCCGAAGCGAAGCAAGGGCGATTTCCTAGTTATTTATATTTTTATATAATTTTTACATTTCGTTTGCATTCGTAAACGGCTTACCTACCGGCAATGCGTTGGTGACGCCCCTGGTGTTGCTAATGTCTATGGGCGGCGGTGATCACTTACCATCAGGTGACCCGTCTGCTCGTTTGCCTGCTCAAAGCATAAAAAAAACCTGTTTTTGGTTAAAACAATAGGCTGAATGCATAATATTTCACCACTTCTCCAGTGCTGATTAGTAGCTAACCCAAGTTGTAATACCGCTGGTAGGCTTCCTAGAAGGATTAACAACTACCGGCCCCAGGTATAAGACGTCTTAACGCACCTTGAAGCACTTATGAATTTCAAATCTACCAAGAAATCATTAGTCAATAATCATTCACGATCGACTCAAGCCTCTTAGTTATTAGTTCCATTCGGGGGTATTTCGTCAATGTGTCTCCCATCACTAAGGTGATGACAGAGTGATCCGACAACAATCACACTTCAACACTACCTCGTAATCCTTTGATCAGGCTTACGTGTTCGGGGAAATCACTTACTGAGTTATACGTAAACAGAATCCTATCGAATGAGTTTAGCTTCTTACATGTCTTGATTTTAGAGTACAAAGGGGAAATATTATTATAGTTATACTGAACAGTGGATAATATTTACGCGGAAAACTTTGAGACCGTAAAGTGAATCATAAGCTTCTTAAACCTAAAATCAAAGCATTGTAAAGTACAGGATCAGATGCTTAACGTATTTGAAGTCAACTACAATACACAATATCAGATGCTTTACAGTTGTGCTTAATGTTTAGAGAACAGGGTTTTAAGACACTGGTGAACTAATAAGAAAGCAGTCAAATTGATCAGATTTTGTAACAGTCCCTTGAATCGATTGTCCAATAATTCCAACTTTAAACTGCTCATATGTAAAGTTAGCTCAATGTCGCTTAGTCAGTGTTTCCTTTCAAGCGTCGAATTATTATATTAAGCATTGCCAACTATTGCCAAACGTTTTTGTTTCATGTTCTGCTTATCTATACCTTTGCCGACTGTACACAAAGCAAAAAAAATAAGTATGCAGACGCAGAGTATGATTCTAACACCATCTGTAATGTTTAATACATATTGTTTTTTGGTTGTTATTAGCAAAGTTAATCATATCTTAAGTATACAAATATCATTTAACATTGATAATAACACAGACATTCATCATCATTCAATCATTGCCCTGCTTACCTAATTCTTTTGCTTAGTGTATCTCATTCATACCGGGCAATGTATCGCGACCACCGCGCGTCAAACGCGATTTGTTTAGACAGCGGCGTTTACAAAGCCAACTGCAACGTTTCCTCTTTACGACCTCCCCAACTGTGGACGTCTGTGGAACACTTTGTATCGTTATTCATTGTTTTATCAATTTCAATAATTTATCTCCGCCGACGGAACGCGTCTTTCCACACGTAAAACATTGTGATTCCCGATCCTAGACGTAAACAGCGCGGGTTCTTTCTATTTTGAACGCTTATATTTCAAATTTAACGCCGATTATTTCTGTTTGGCATATGTAATTATACGCGGGTGCAGATTTTGCTGTTTGCGTAAACCACAAATCTTGTACGCGTTTATGTAAACAATGCCTTTGTACGTTCGATGGCCGCAAATTCCACGCGCTTACGAGTAATTCGTTGAAGGCTTTTTGTTTGTATCAAATATGATAAATCATTTTATTCTTGTCCATATCATGATATTTAATTTTGCTTTTTCCTATAAACATTACATTTTGCTTCTACTATGATGGAATGGAATCTCTTAGGTATATCGACCGAAACTACCTATTGCTTACTCTGGGGTATCAACTATAGTGCTCTTCAACTAAATCTGCACTTGGGCGTGATATTGGTAGCATTGAAATAGGAGTATAAAAATGAAAATATTATATTAAATGTAATGTTTAGATTATCTCGTAATATTATATCGTTATCACCTTTGATGAACTTAATAACAACGCTATTATTATGTCCATAAAATGGTTTTTGAAATATAAAAGACACTTATTTCAATGTTACCAACATTACGCCTAAGTGCAGATTTAGTTGAAGAGTACTATAATTACGGTCATACTTGATTTTTGGAAACACATCTTTTGAACAAAATACGTACCCATATTAATTTTAGGAACTGTTTCTGTACCTATTACACCAAGCGTAGCACCAAAAAGTCAAAGACTTAACAAAATCAAATTGTCTTGTTAGTAAATTTTTGTATCAGTTTCCACTTTCCTACTTGTTAAAGTTACTTATTATGAATAATTCTAGTATCACATGCGATACGTGCAATCAATCAAATGTAATTTGAATGCAACGATAAACCGAGTCGGGCGCGCCACCTAGCGGGAAGGCGTGGTGCGGTAATGAAGGCAGTCCATTAACTGTTTACTAGCAGTTTATAGGTGTTTCACACGTAGCATTAATTATTGTGAGAGGCAACGTGTGATAGTTGACGGATTGATGTTTTTGCGGAAAGCATGATATGGCAGTCATAACAGTCTCAGAACGTTGGTTTGATACTCATTCACGCGATTTTGTAAGTATATTTTGAGAAAGTTGTGTCGAAAATCTGCAAGGTGGCGTCAAAACTCGCCAAAGATATCATGAATATATGGAAAGATATGGCTTATCAACTGAGATTTTATTCTTAGTCTTCTAAAAAGTCCTTCAATTTCTGGAGAATTTAGTAATAAATAATATAATTTCCCACTATCAATTTTAATGTTAACAGTATTCAATTAGCATAAAAGCATTTGCTTCGAGACATGAAGGTACGGTGATCTCCAAACGCTGGGAAAAGAAGGGTAAAAAAGGGTTTTAAAAAGTAATACTTTCACAGAATCACAATTTTAGGGTTTGTGGTAATTACTGCCTAGTAAGCTTGATGTTGTATTATTAATAAGAATATTGCAAATTTCCACCATAGAAATTCCCTCGATTATAACCTGATTCGCATTCCCTATCCTCTTCACTTGCAAGTCTAATCAGTCTATACTAATATATCTATACTAATATATAAAGAGGAAAGATTTGATTGTTTGCATTGGATAGGCTCTGAAACTACCAAACCGATTTGAAAAATTCTTTCACTGTTGGGAAGCTACATTATCCCGGGGTGACATAGGCTATATTATATTTTTTTTTACTATTTTTCCCGAAGCGAAGCAAGGGCGATTTCCTAGTCACTTATAAGTTATAACGCGGTCATTTTTAACGCTAACTACTACAATACTAATCGTCGACGTTCGTTAGTGTTAGAAGAGTTTGTTTACTGACTCGGTTTGGCCCAAAGCACGGTTACGTAAATACGAGTAGTAAGCGTTTCGTCCATTCATGTCGACATTTTTGACGCTAAGTGCCCATAACAATAAAATAAGTTGCTTTTGTATACGTCGCTGTGGTGTAATCGATGTTCTAGACGCAGTATTTTTGGACATAAAAATATTGTGGTAGGCTGTTATCAGCATTCGTGACATAATTATTTATGTCACGAATGCTAGACGTTCTTGCTTGGAATAAAATACAATAATAAAAAGAAAACAAAGTTTGGTTAATTATTTATTCTGAATGAAATATAAATAAAACAAGAAGTTTTTTTAATAAAAGAAGTAGTTTAGTCTTGTCAAGAAGAAGTTATATTAGAGACAGTTCTTGGAGTTAATTTTTAAGATTACGACGTTCGGACAGGAAGATATCCAATGCTCGTATTTCGTGATCGGACTACCTTAAAAATTAACAATAACACTAACAATATTTTCCACTGGGCATGTTCACATATTTGATGGGAAAGTCTGAGTCTCCAAACTGTGTAGAGTGTAACATAGCAGAAGATGTGTACCATGTTCTGGTTGAATGTGTGCGGGTTGAGGCTGAAAGAACAAACTATATCCAAAAATACAATGTAAATCGGTGCGAGGTTGGTAGATTTAATAGCATCCTGGCTTTCCCTCAATCAGAAGAAGCTAGAATGCTATACAAATTAATTTAGCTTTTAAGCGCAGTTTGTAAGATGGTTATGCTCCTATGATGGTGGCATGATCATAATTGATCAAACCCTCCATAATAAATAAAGATTAAAGAAAACAATTTAAATAAAGAACAACTTGAAAGTTTCTAAAATGAAGTGTAATTCTCTAAATCTCCTATCCCCTAATATTGGAGCGATTTCTATAATTACAAGCTCACCGAGGGGCTATATGGCCCATGGAATTGACTATGGTGTTAATTAAAACGTTCGCAAATAAATCTTGTTCCGTGTGAAGTGCCGAGTGTGGCTGTAATGTTTATAATGGACGATCGTTATTGGGATGAGTTTTCAATTTGATGTTTACGGCGATTAACTAAATTTGATTCTCTCCTGTGGGGTGAACATGATGTAGACTTTGGTATTGAAGTTATTTTGTACTTAATATAAGCATTGTTAAAGAAATCTAATAACTTTATTGATAAGGAGATTGAAACAACGCGCGGGTTTTAGGTAACCTTCTACACAAACAGTTGAAAGGAAATTTTTAACAACTTTATTTAGTACAAGGAAATCGCCCTCGCTTCGCTTTGGGAAAAATAGTAAAAAATATATAATATAGCCTATGTCACCCGGGGATATTGTAGCTTTCCAACAGTGAAAGAATTTTTCAAATTGGTTCGGTAGTTTCGGAGCCTATTCAATGCAAACAATCAAATCTTTCCTCTTTATAATATTAGTATAGATAATCTAAAGCATTAAGATTTAAGATCCATCAACTAATTGATCAGTCGGTAACTCGGCATATTGGCCAAGGTGCATCTTTTTAGGTATTTGAGCAGTATTGATGTAAAAACAAAAGCTCCAATTAGGTACCTCTACAAAGACAACGTGTTACCTAAAATATCTGTCATAAGAATGTTAATTGCTCCAGCCCTTAGCTCAGATAACGCGGCTGATAAATTGTAAAGCATAACTAACACATGATGAATTATCAACTGAAGATGATTTTCACGAAATATCTATTAATAGGCTTAAATTATTGAACTAAGTATATTTATTTGGTTGTTAAAGTAAATAAATATTTGGAAGTTCAACGAAATACATAATAGAATTTTACTTCTTCATCATTAAAAAAGTTAATGTGTAATATTGTTTTGATATACATACGATAAGGATTTTGTTATTAAAAATATGTATGTAAATCATTAAAGTCTAAAACTTTGAATGAATTACTAAAACAGTCTATGCCTACTGATAATACAACGTGTTATTTTGCCCAAAAATGTTTAGCTATTTCTCAATCTTTATTCAAAGTTCCATTATTGATACACATAGTGAATATAGTAAGCCCCTAGCGGGCTAGCTCCATTGTTTCACATTTTCACAGGCGAATTCCCAGAAACGTCCAATAATACCCAGTATCTGTACACTTCCTCCGATAATAAAATAAAGATTGTTTCTATTGTTTGTGCATTTCGAAAATAATATTTTAATCGTTATTTGAAAGATCCTTTCTGCCAGAATTACTGCTATGGCCCTTTCTATTGTAACTTTTATTGCCCTCAGATATTATTATATTTGTTATACTTGTTGTTATTTTTAGAACAATCGTTTGTCGGTGATAGTGGGTTTAGTTTTGTAATGCGAACATGTTAGTACAAGTTGAAATGTTAATTTAAAATGAAAGTATCTGCCAAAGGCAACCTTTACCTTTCGTAGTAGAAATATATTTAGAACGGAATTCTTAATACTTACAACATTAAAATTGGATCGTTCTTCGATTTATGTAGTCTTTAAATTTAAAACCTACAATTTCAAGTCAAACATATAGTTGTAAAGTAAATAATAATTATTAGCTGTATTAGAAGCATGTAAAAATAATCTTAAATTGTTTTGAGAAGCTTAGTTTAGCTATGACGTAATGGCAATTTCTATTCCGCTATCTAGAACCTTCCTATCTACCTGAATTCCGACAGTTGCTCCGGTCCATTCCCGTCACAAATGTGTTTCAGATTAGTCTCATTGTTCCATGTACTTATTATTAATCTTTTATCCTCTGTCCGTTTGGTTAGGTTGTAAATAAATGTTCAACTCACTTTGATTGTACAGATGTTTTGACCATTTTAGTTTATTCTTTTGACTGCGGATGTCACTTAATGACTCATTTATTATTGTTTCATTAGCAGATGTGATGATTTGTCTAATAGTATCAGTATTACGTAAATTGATTTGATTGTCTTGTTAATGTATAGTTAAACATGGGTAGTAGTTTAATTTATCTGGTCTGAAGCCTGGTTTGCCTGGTGGAAAGGCAGAAAGCCTTTCAAACTCTTTCTGTTACACAAAATATTTTGTTGTGTTTATCTCGTATCAATTCCTCTTTTTAAACCCCAAAGAAAGAAGAGAGGAGTTTAAGGTTTCTGTGTATCTGTGTATCTTTATGTCTGCCTGTGACATCGAAGCTCCCAAACGGATGAACTGATTTGGATTTTTTTTGTATGAAAAGTGACTTAATCGAGAGTATTCTTAGTTATCTTTAATGTAAATCAAACTGTCGGAGGTTTTTTAAATTTTAATTTATATTTAAACGTAATGACATGATCTCCATCTTGCACACTTATTTGAAGAATCTCCGTGTTAGTGAGCACGTAACTCAATTTTGGTGCAAAAAAAGTGGAATAATTCTAGAAGGATTGTTTGTAATGTTTGTTTCAATTTCACTTGAATTCTAACGTCATTGTTGGAACCCTTTGACAGTCGAAATGATTTGTCACAACAGCGCAAGTAGCAAATCCACCCGTATCAATTCTGCTACCCGTATAACCAGATTTGCCCACTTTACCGCATTTATAAAGATATCAATAACAAGATAACCGTACCCTATGGTGGATTTTAATTGATTATTTGTGTGATGAAATAATTTTCTGTCGAACTTAAATTTATTATCTTTCCTCTCGATTATTTGATAGAGGGGCTGTGGGATCCGTATTGAGTCCTCGGATTTGACAGGTCATGCAATTTCAATTTGTAACATGTGCAATACTTTTTGTTGTGGGTTAGTATATTATTTTCATTTAAAATTCTTACATTTTCTCTCGTATTATTTATGGTCTTTTGTTTTCTACAGTGTTTAAAACTGTAGGTTATTGTGATTTTTGTCGATTCATTAGGCTTGCCTTTTTCTATTTCTGTACATTTATTTTGTTATTTAATCTGCTTTATATGTAAAACTATTATTTATTTGTTATTTACTCTCATTTTAACTTATAAAATTTTGTTGCGGCTTTTAGTTTTCTAACATATAATCTAGATCTAATAACTTCAGAAATAAATTTTGCTTCTTTTCATAATTTTTAACATTTATTATTTTTTAATATTACAGCCAATAAAATTAAATTATTATTACAAATTACAAAATTTTGCGACGAAAACTTTTCTTCAATTCAAAACAAAGTAGGTGTAGAAACACGGATTATAAAACAAGCCGAATTCTCAGAATAACCTTGCGTATTGTATCCACACGTTTGCTATTTATAATTACAACTTATAATGGCCTCTGCTAGAAAACTCTTATGTCGTCACATCACTGAAGTATTATGTTATTTACTCCAGAAGGTATAAAGTTCAAAATTCTATTTAATCCCTTTTGATATGAGACCTTTCATGGAGCAGGTAGAAATTTAAATTTTGAAGCGATCTCGTCTGGCGACAACCCCTGCGTTACCAATACCGATGGGGTGGAGCGGAGCCGTCTAGCGAATGTTTGCGTCTCGCTCGCTCATACCCGTTTCGCTTATCGCTATCTCGCCTATTATTGTCATATCAAGATTCGAACATTGCATTTTGTTTCCAATTTTCAATTTAGTTTATATCGGATGTTGGCACGGGTAAGACGTCTGGCGTCTGGCCACCGTCCATCTTCCACGTGTTTTCGCGAGTTCTAGTTTTTATAGTTTTTTTTTTATAATTTCTCGGTGATTGCATTCTTATCATTAGTCAGTTGGAGTGAGATTTTTGTTGGAAAAATTAAATGGAATTCATGGATTTCTTCAATACCCTAATGGAGGAACAGCTGCAGAACTCCGTCCACAACGATCCTCCCAAAATGCCAAACTTCTTTGAGGTCGATAAGAAAAAGGTTTGTTTTTAGCAATATTTTTTTTGTTATTAACAACATTAAATTTAAACATGTTAATTAACTACATTAACATGTTAATAATAATTACCTTATCCATTTTTTGTTTTGTATTGTTGTTTTGTATCATCGTTATTAATTATTGAATAAGCGATTACTTGGAAAACTTTTATTCATTAAAGCAGCATCAACGCATCAATATTCAATTAGATTAAAATAGATTATTAATTATTAAATATTTATTTTCAATTATTTGTTTGAATTACTTATCATATCAATGAATTTGTTTACTTAGCAACGTTATAATTGTTTTAATGACATATGTTGGTACATGCCTATAATAGTCTGGGATATTAATTACGCGATTAAGATATCTTATTATTTCTATTTCAATGTAAACTACTTCTCATTATTATTGAATATTTAATTTTTAATCAATATTTAATCATCGTTAGGAGCATTTACATGGATAATGTTACAATTAATACAGATACTTATTTGCGAAGAACTTATAGATTAAAAGCTTCTTTTAGTTAGGTTATTTCTCTGAGTTTAGAAATAGTTTGTGAAATGTCCTTTTTTAATATTGTTGAACTTTTCTTACATACAAGTACATTCACATCCCATCACAATGCTACTTGGACTTGCAATGGTACTTAGAGAAGTTCAACAACTCTGCATCTTAAGCGGGCCATACACGATCAAGTGTACTTGTCAAGTTTGCAGGTTGACTTGATGCGGCATCCAGTTTGCATGAGATAGCTATATAGCCAGATAGCCATACCGTGGCCACACACCGTCAAGTTTACTGGATGCTGCGTCAAGTCCGCTGCAAACTTGACAAGTAGGTATACTTGATCGTGCATGGTCAGCAAAGCTCGCGACTACTGCAAACCATAAAGTCGTAGATTTTAGATGAACTCTACTATTTTATTATTGACGACCTGAAGACATATTTCTTCCGCTCTCAGAAGGCTCATCAACAGGCGCATTAACGTTATTTGAAGGAGGACTATGTGCAATGGATGTCTCGTGACTGAAACTGAATTAGACTCCTGCTGACACAACCTACATCTCCATAAATTTGGATTCCTTGTCGCAGGTTTTTAGGATTAAAAAAAAAAAGAAATTCTTTACACTATAGACCAGAGAGCAAATAAAGCCACAATAACTTCTAATCAGGAATTAACTCAAAACCCCTCATTGCCAATGCTACCTTAGTAGGCATAGGTAGTCCTATTGCCTATGCTATCTACTGGGATGTCAGTTAGTAGCAATCACACCGTTTAGGATTTAGCAGGTGTCTTGCCCCACCCCCAACGATGATCTTTCTACCAAAACTTTTTCGTATCACAAAATAATACCAAATTAGCAATTAAGTCAGAATGAGAATATAAATCCCCTTCTACTTCACAATAGATACCGGGTTTCTTTAGGGATGTTTTTATGTGACTTAATTATAGATTTTGATATAATAAAATGATTTGAAATCAAGATTATGAGCCGGATGGATTAAATGTATTGGATGTAAAGTTGGATAATTTATGTGGCGTTTAATAGGCGATTAGTTGTGTCGTTAAGGTGGAGCTTAAAATGGATGGTAGTCATGGTAGGTATGATTCCACTGATGGATGTTCGTAATGTCCTGCCATCCTACTATCCTCAGGGCCTCCTTGATGGTCATTACTTATGTTCTAAGTGAATAAAGTACACTCTAGACTAGTTTTTGTACTCTTTAATTTATGCTTTATTGCATTTTGCAAAGATACAGAGAGCAGAGTTTGGTAAACCATTGCAGTCTGCGACATAAAAATAAGATGAAAAAAGATCGAAATTTATTATAAACAACATAAATATACTTAGTAGCAATTCACCTTTAGTTCGAAACCTGCGCATGCGCAACCCAATGAGATGTCAGGGGTGGTCAATCTCCGGCCGTTTAATTTTATTACTCCGTTTTATTATCGGGCAATGCGTGAAACGGATGATTTTTATAACGACACCGTATCGTAATGATCGGATTAGAACGTTTTTTATCCGTGTTGATTTATAACGTTCACGCTTACCTTTACTGCGAACCGTGTTATTAAGGTATATAAATAATTTAAGATTTTTAATAAAAATGTCATCAAAATCTGGTTCTATCATCTATACTTAGTTTTATGTCGTTTTTATACGATTAATAAAATCGAATGGAGTAGGTGGAATTGAGGAAAATCAAATATTGAACTGTTAGTCAAGGTAGAATTGATAATGTGCCTAGTTAAGTATTTTTTTATATAGTCGATAAACGAATAGACGAGCAACTTGATGGTAAGTAGTTACTATTTACTAGTCATCAGCAACATTAAAGGTATCACCGATGCATTTCAGACCAAAAATAAAGTAGTCTGTATTTTTAGTTTATTTAACCAACATAAAAAAATTAAATACAATATTTTTTTCATGCCTAGACATAACAAAAGCTTATAAGTAAAACACACACTAATAATATTTTTCCGACCAACCTACATAAACTGCAAATTATGTATAAACTATATGTTAGTGTGTCTGTATTACTCTGTACACTAAACGATTGTTGCGAAGAAATTAGCATGTCGCCGGTGTGGTCATCCCGACACTGCATGTGTGAGTGCACTCACACAAATGCATTTGAACACTTAACTCGCATTTTGCACACTTTCTTGGGTTATATTCGCTACGGCAGTTCTGTTTACGTGGGACAATGACATTATATACAAGACATGCCAACACGGCGCTAGAAGTACGCCAGTCGAATGTGCATAAGTATAGCGATTTCAATTCATACAGTTGATAGCTGCCGTGAGTGAGGCCGTCTTTGGGCCGTCTATAGTTTCACCAAAATGCCGAGTTGTTTTGAGATTTCGAAAAAATCATATCTCCAAATTTAATAAAAATGATGGATTACATACCATAGGTAAGTACATAAAACGTTATGTTAAATATTGGTACTAATATCGAATATTTCTTTTAACTTTTACTGACTGTTCCGTACTGAATTTGTTAGTGTGCTAAGTGTGCAAATGTGTGCCATTTGGTCATAGATCTCGTGACGCGCTGTGACGCGAGCGACCTCGAGCGACAAACAAACACTAGCTGTCTTTTTCACTATTATTATGGTTTTAGTAGTGCCATCCCTTTTACATAATTTATCAATGTGTGATCGGTTTAATGAAACAAAAGATAAACGTGTGTGTGTTGAAGCTCGATCGGAACAGATTTTTTGGTTGATTTCTAAGGGCATAACGTATCTTTAGTTATAATATCATTGACGTGGGATTTATTTTATAACGTCAACGTAAAAGAAAACGTCTCAGTAATAATTATGAATGTTATTATTGGACTTCGGGAAATGTTTTTGTGTTGAAGAGAATAATATTAAACAACAATAACATTATAAAGTTAGCTAAATGCGTGTTTATCGGTTATGGTAATTAACGGGATAGTTAAAATAAATTTTAATTACTATTTATTATACGATATAAAATCTGTTTCAACATTTTAGTGCTGTATCAGGTAAACCAAAAAAAAGTGGTTAGAGTTCAGAAAACAAAAAAAAAAACTTTTAATTTACACTTTTTATAAAACAAAAAAAACCGTCCGAAGTTCAGTGTAGTGTCCCCACAATACCCATATACAAACACCGTGAACTGCTATAGAGAAATTGACGGCAACGAGCAGAGACTTCACGCACAACACATTGAAATGGAGTGCGTTGACCGCACGTTTGTTACACCTGCAAATATAAACGAGCATTCGCGGGACCAATAAATGCCGTGTGTATGTGTGTGTGTGTGTGTGTGAGTACGTGTTCATTAGGCCTCGCGAGGGCTGTCCATAATGAGAGCTTTCATGAAAATCTGTGCTTTGTTTTGAGTCTTGGGCTTGGAGTCTTGGACTAATCCCGTTCTGATTAAGTTAAATTAACTTAGTGATAAAAGTTAAAGCTTTAAACACAGCTCAGAATATAGTTCGCACTAGTTTTGGTGTTCATGGTGTCAACCTTTATATTCTCTCTTTTCTAGTGGGTGTGTTGGTTTCGTGCTTAGATTAAATTGATTATACCCTCATTTTCAGCGAAAAGAAAAATATAAACACTTAAAAGTGGCACATAAAAGTAGCACTTATTAAGAATGTTATAAATAATGGATAAGCCTTCGTTACGTTGTAATTACCAGTTTCTCCATTCAAATGCATGTAATTAAGCAAAATTTAAAGCACTTCTGCGTTGACTTTTTCTGATAAGTTCTGTATTAGCTTTTCTATTGTTAAATGAAATGAAATAATTTATCTTGATTAAAAAAGAGTAAATTGATTTAAAAATGTTTCAAAAGATTTTTTTTGTTTCCTAATAATTACTTATTGTTTAGTTCAATTTTAAACCCTAACCAATATAAGTACGTACCTACTTGAATTAACATTGTAAGTAGCGGGGAACTTTGGGAAAGCCTGCCCATATCACAGTAAAATGGATCATTCCTTCACTTACTTAAAAACCAAATCTAAACATGGATTCTGAAACTATCATTGAAGTATAATGTCATAGAACAGACATCTTGAACAAAATGTGTGTCCCGCCCGGGAGGTTCGATTTTCAAAATTGAGCCCCGGTTCTCCTTTCAAAATGGAACGAATCCATTGAAGATTGAAGCCACGTGGCGCCAATGCATTGGGACATACATGATGTTCGCGGTGTCTGTTCTATACGATAGTAATAATACTTCAACTATACAGATTTTCCTCAAGGCGTTACTAAGTGCGTGAGCGCACACATGCACAACGTATGAATGAATGCGTGTGCACACACTCACACAGACGCGCGAGGTAACGCGCCCTCGCTAATTCGCAATCCTCACCGGTATTGACCGGCCTGTCTTCACAGATAAACATTACTCACCTATAAATAAATAGTAAACACGCAAAGTTTTACATATCAATAATCTGTACTTTATACCGGTATCAGTTGACTGCGGTATTTTATACCGGTATGTGGAACAAAATTGCGGTCTTTTTCAGCTGAATTAACTCATAAATTAGTGATACAGAGCCTAGTGAGTGACCAACACAAGAGAAATCTAAAACCATAACGTCCGTTTCTCACCAGAGTGCACTACAAGATTCGTGAATGGAAAGCCTTTACACTTATACGAAAGATTTCCAAACTTAAACCGATATTGAACTCAAAATTTTCCGAGGACCACTCCCTATCCGAGACTCAACCGATTATACTAAGTATCCGAATGTATGAAAGAAAGTGTATAGAGGTTTCAAATTCGTAATTTATCGGTCAAACTGATTCGAATGAGGTTTAGAATAGCGCCCGTTCCTCCTAAATCCAGTGACCTTATTTCAAACACCTTTCTTCTTTCGACTGGAGATTTTATTCCCTTTTTGTTCCAATAGTTTCAACTAATATAATTCTGAACGTATAGTTTTCATTTTTGTAAATTGATTTGGTGGCTTCTAGAAAAAATCCTAAAAATTGTCTTCTCGGCTGACCCTTTCCAAGCTCGTCTCTATCCGCATGAAGCTGTAAAACCCAGTAGGGCCAAACGTAGTCAGTAACTGTCCATTCGAAGGACAAAAAACAATTACTTAAATGGGCACTAAAACGTATATTAATACGCTGCTCCACTGATTTTTGAAGCGATTAGTTCACGTATATAATACAATAATATCATGATATAAATAAACGATTCATAATAAAGTTTCCCCGATTTTCTATTGCGCAGGAAACGAGTAAAATCAGTATCGACGCGAGTTAATCCCCGCCAGATAATTGCCGGCTGTAATACAGGCTTTGTGGGCGGGGATTAGGATCGTCTATTACCACCGCCCTTGCTTACTTTGACAATTAGATATTTTATTTGTCACTAATAGTATTTTTATAGACCAACTAACTTAATTGTAATTTGTAAGTGATGAAGATGATAAGAACAAGAAGAATAAGAATAAGAAAATATTTATTACCACATTACAAAAGCAACAACACTACACATAAAACAAGAAAAAAAGAAGAAAAAACAAAAATGACAAAAATATAATAAACACAAAAAATATTAATATTAATATCACCAGAAAAGTCTGTGTGTGCAGTGAAATATGGTAAAAGGCTCATTCTCAGCATATGCAGCAGTCTACGACCACGGCGCTGATTTTCAGAATGAGCCCCGTGAGTAGTAAAGTCAGTCGGTGACAGCGACAGCAGGATCAATCAATGATCAATTTCAGTCGACGGAG
Source organism: Thymelicus lineola (assembly GCA_963932265.1). NCBI lineage: Eukaryota > Metazoa > Arthropoda > Insecta > Lepidoptera > Hesperiidae > Thymelicus > Thymelicus lineola. The sequence continues at coordinate 4,159,182 of OZ010700.1, read as the reverse complement.
ATTAGCTCCAGTAGCATCACTAGCTAAGTGTGAAAACTAATTTCACTTTCAAGAATAGCCTATTTTTCTATACTCATTTTAATGTGTGAGCAGAAAATTTCGCCTGGGTTTTTCTTTTTATGCTGATACTTGCCACAGTTACAGTTCACACGAGATGAGGAAAGCTAAAATAATAAAAAAAGTGTCACAAAAATAAAATAGAGTATACATTTTAGTCGTGAATGAATTTAGTGGCACATTAATTGATAAAAGGTAACGTTTTAAAAAAATACATGCGAATTTTAAATTGTAGGTCTCTCAAACGCTTCTCCCAGAAGACTCACGAATCATTTAAGAGTTTGTAAGATAATACGTAGTACCTATAACTACATGATTTTAAACTCAACTCATCGCGGACTGTAAACATTTTTAGTATAATACGGGTACTCACGATATATAACCTCTTATGTCATTACGCGGTTTGATTCTAACACATTTAGGACTGATATTTAAGTCCCGACACTTTGTTAGAAATGTTATTGATGCACAAATGACTTCGCGTTTTTTCCGAGCCCGTTCAAGATGACGTATTTTATGTACAAATTCCGGCCCATACCGGCTATATATCGGTTATATATCGTGAGTACCCGTATTATACTAAAAATACCTATAACTAGACCAGAAACAGTGGTCATAACACCGTATAAGTTGTATATAGATAATCTGTTTGCTCAAACGCGTAACATATTTATTTACGCAATCATCGCTCCCCTCGGAGGGATGCGGGGACCCCAAAATGTTCATCTAATTGGAGATCAAAGGGGGGCGTGTAATCGCGTATACTTTGTGCGTACGCGATAGTGGGACGATGTAGAACTTGCTAGATGTGGCATGCGCAGAATTTATAATTATTTGACTAATTTGATATGCAACATACAATAAAACTATAAATTTTATACGAGAAACTAAGCGGATCAAGAATAATTAAGTTAAATAAATATAACTCAGGCTAGATATCTTCTGATATTATTTAAGGTAAACTAATAATCCGCTAAAGAACAGATAGTATAGACAAGTATTATTGAGAATATTGATTGCGTAATAGACCTATAAGGGATATGAATGATTTTTACAATTTTAGTCTGTTGGTCCGTGCATCCATTTCCGCTATTTACCTATATTATTTTAATCGTTTTACAAATGAAAAAAACAATTACCGTTACAACAGTGTACCGTATGACCCACCTAAATATAAAGTAGCCCTTGATAACATTATTTTGAGAGTGGGTACTACTGGGTACTAAGGCGAAAGGTTCGAGGACGGCTAATACTGAACTGATTTCCCACTAATATTGAACTGATTATATGTGACTGAAAATATGTATGTCTAGTTGCCTATCATGTAACACCTAAATGATGATAATGTAACACTTAAATATTGATTACTTTTCATTTTTCTTTATAAACACTACTAGAAAAATTTGACTCATTTACTCAACCACGCTCAAAACCAATCCAGCAAACATCCATATGCTCTACCTCGGTGTACACTCGCGTTGATGACCACCAGTGTCCATTGTTCTCGTCGATTATGGGACTATTTGTCCGGAATAACACACCCTCTCATTATTCGGCAATGTGTCAGTTTTGGGGGATGCTACCCTATTTTGGTTATGGAGTTACAGCTTATAAACGATTGTGAACATGGTGTGAAAGGACTGAACATTTCAACGCATGAATTACTGAGCAATTTTGTTTTTGAACATTCAGTTTGTAAATTATGATATAATGTGTTAGCGTTCACTTCCCTTACGATAAAATTCCATGTTACGATTGGCAGTGGATTTAACATAATTATGATATATAGTAATAATAATTGACACAAATATTGACCATTTTTAACCGACTTCAAAAAAAGGAGGAGGTTCTGAATTCGACTGTTTTATTTATGTTTGTTACCTCGGAACTTTGGACTGGGTGAACCGATTTTGATGATTCTTTTTTAATCGAAATCTGGTGCTTGTCGTGTGGTCCCACATAAGTTTGAGCGAGATCTGACAATGGCGTCCATGTCAAAAGCATATAAGTCTTAAATTTGCATTACGTATGTGCGCGATAAATGGACGAATAACTCAATATCACGCCAACCGATTTCGATGATTCTTTTTATTAGATGTACTTCATTTGAAGTCGGTTATTTATTTGTTAAAATGTTAGTTATATGAAAATTTTTGTCAATAAATAAAATCACATAGTTCAATTATTGTGTTCCTCAAATTTGATATCACCGAATTATATTTATAAGCTTTCAATTCATGGAATTGCTGAGCCACTTCTGAGTTGGTGTAAGTCGTATCTAACAAATAGGGAATCTCAAGTAGTAGTTAACGGCTACTCATCGCAAACATTCTTAGTACATTCTGGAGTACCTCAAGGCTCACATTTGGGTCCACTTTTCTTTAATATTTTTGTTAACGACATTGGCAGTTGCTTCACCCAGTCCATATATTACCTATTTGCTGACGATTTAAAGTTTTTTAGGGTTGTAAACTCATCCATGGAAGCAGTGCTGTTACAGAAAGACCTTAACCAACTTGTAGCTTGGTGCGAGAAAAACGGTATGCACCTAAATGTGTCCAAGTGTAATTATATTCGTTTCACACGCAAGAAACACGATTCTTCTAATGAATATAAAGTTGGAGACACTACACTGCACCAAGTAAATTTTATCAAAGATCTCGGTGTTACACTCGACAGTAAGCTTCGCTTCAACACTCATATAGATACAATTTGCACTAAAGCCTTCAAAAATCTTGGATTTGTGTTACGTAATATTCGAGAATTTAAATGTAACGAAACAAAAATCCTCTTATATAACTCTTATGTTCGTAGCGGTTTGGAATACTGTAGTGTCGCCTGGAACCCTTATTATGACATATAGGGTAAAAGCCGGATAGTTCCCCCACTTTTCAAATAAGCTCTATTATATGAAAATATGTAACTATTAAGAATAATGCAACATGTATATCAAAACATAGGTCTTTCATCTTTTATATTAGCCTATTTTTGTAAACATAATTACTATTGGTTTTGAGTAAATCATGTTTTATTTGACCTCTCAAAAAGGGGATACTTGCCTCCTGTGGCGGATACTAGCCTAACGTTAAAATTGCTTCGGGGGATACTTGCCTCGTGCAAGGATAGAAGCCTCAATATGATTTTTTTAGACAGAAACAATCAATTTAAGTAATTGGTCTTTTTTATTTACCGAGGTCTTTTACTAAGTAAAAATTACAATATAATAGAACGTCAAAAATAGTGTTGTTTTCTCATTTTAAACTATAAAAATAAAACAAAAATAGCCTGGAAACTTAAAAGCTACGTAAGTTATTAGTAAAATTACTATTATTTATCACAAAGAGAACAATGGCAGTAGCATTATTTTACACCAGATGGTAGGCTTTTCACTTTTCGATATTTCGGATGTTGTAATAATGTTGGAATAAAATGTTCAGTCAGCCATTTATAAAAAAGAGCTAAAGTAGTATTTGCTGATTTCTTTTGCATTTAAACTTTGGAACAAGGCGGAAGGCCCTCAAAACTGGTTAGTTGATTCCTTTTTGTTTTTTTAATTCTTCGAACGCTAGTGCTAAACTATTTTCTGACCAGGTAATATGGCGCAGCATCACGCCTGATTTACACTTATACTTGCGAGGCATTTTGGTTAGATACCTAAAATTAACGCATGAAAAACTTACCTAAGTAGGTATTTATTAAAATAGGTTAGATCAATAATAATAAATGCTAGGATTAGGATAGGAAGATAGGTGGGCATACACAGTAGACATAACAAATAACGTCTGCCCCGAATGGGATTCGCACTCTGGATCTTTCATTCGGCAGGTACACTATGTACCTGCAGTAGCGCTGGGCGAGAGAGCCAATAAGTTGGAGACAACATCTAAAGAAAATATTTGTCTAGCTTGTTAAAGATTTTATAGTTATATTATTACTTTTGTGGCTAGTTGTCCCAAAGGCGACTATCCGCAAAAGTAAATGGGGTGACTATCCTTTTTGATACGGTTACTTGCCCTTTACATTTTCTAAGTAAATAGTAACAAATCAACAGTAAAACGTAATGAATACTATAATTGAAACTGTAATGCATCCATAGAAATAAGAAGTCGACTAAAACCCAATCAGTATTAAAAAATATTCAATAGAACTTACATACCAAAATAATTTCGTCACCCGTCAAAGTTTCGTCTTGGAAGATATTTGCTCACACGGACAAAACGAATGCATATACACTCACGGCTTACATGGCACTAAAGCTTGCGGGAGGGGCACTTCTTATTGTAGTAAAGTGTTAATGTCACCAACATCCCTAACATAGTGTATTCGAAACCGGGGCAAGTATCCCATTGAGGCAAGTATCCGGCTTTTACCCTATATTAAACGCATCGAAAGTGTACAGAGACGTTTTCTATGGCACCTAATCTACTCTTGTAATAAGGCAAAAAAAATCACCTCCTATAACAATAGATTAACTTTTTTCAAAATGCATTATGCAATCATTAAAGGATCGAAGACGCATGCTTGACTTGGTGTTTCTTTTTAGACTTGCAAATGGCTTTCTGGACGTCTCAGAACTTTTAACATCCTTAAACTTTTCCGTCCCGTGTAAGATTCCAAGATGTTCTAGATTCAATATTATTAACGATTTGCCATGTAAGTCTAATTTAGGACAAAATTCTCCCTTAAATAGAATTATTAGGGAATATAACAAAACAGCAAAAACCATAGAATTGGACCTATTTCTGGACACCACACGTAGCCTTAAAAATAAACTATTTGCAATGTCATTAAAAACTTGAAATTTGATTGTATGGTTATTGAATTTATTGATTTATTATTATTTGAGTGCAATTTTGTATGATATTTTAATTTTTTTTTTTTAATTTTAAATTTGTATAATTAATCTTATTATAGAATAATTTAATTTCTGTTTTATTTAATATTATTAATAATTCGTATTGTAATTAATTTATTTTTTTTGTAATAACGATGATGTCATATTCCATGCTGTCGTTGCCTATAATTATTCCAACGCTTACCCTGTACTGTTATGTATTGTAAACCTAAAATGTAATGGTGTATGGAATGTTGGCGACCTTAATAAATAAATAAATAAATAAATAAATAAATTAAGTAAATAAGCCACATAATTAAATGAATTTAGTAACACTAAGTTATATCAACACTACCAAATAACGCCTAAATAATCTGTATATATTTTATATGGCAAAAGTGATTGACTGATGTATCAACGCACAGTCCAAACCCTTAGGGATAGAAACTTAAAATTTCGCACACGTATTCCTCTTATGATGTAGGCATTCATTCACAATTTTTCATAAATCAACCCCCAAGGGGGTGAAATAGGGGATAAATATGATAAGCATAATTTCCGCGTGCGAAGTTGCGGGCAACAGCTAGTAAAACATAAATGAATCAAACCGACTAAAGTCATGACACGGATTCAATCCCGTTGAGAGCGGTCACAAAACAAAGTGTAAAACACAACAATGTTTGCGTAAGCTTCTTCCATCTAATTAACATCAAATTGATTCGTTTCGTATGGGAACGAACCTATCAAAGAAAGTAGTTCATTGCACGTCAAATTAACAGTAATGTTTGAGTAAACATTGTGGAATGGAATGAGTTAGCGAGTTGTATCAAACGTATCGACTCCGATTGTACACTCAGTTTATTATGATAATTTTAACTTTGTATGAGGATTGATTTTTAAAATTCGTTTCGAATTAATGATGACTTCGAGCTTAGTAAATCGATTTTAATTTTTTTTTATAATATTACTAGCTGTTGCCCGCAGCTTCTAACGCGGAAATTATGCTTATCATAAATAGCATTGCGACTAGAAATTGAGATGTAAGCTCTCCTATCTTTCAAGTTGGATCAAACTGCACACGATGTGCTTTGATTAAAATCGGTTAAGTAGTTTAGGAGTCCGTCGCGGACAAACAACGTGACACGTAATTTATATATATTAAGATTAAGATATTTAGACCATGGCGTTTTTTAATTAGACAGGTGTTTCACCAGATTCGTGGCGGGCTTTATGGAATATATTGTGAGGATTTTGAAACTTGAGATATTGATGTTACTTCCGGGCGCTTTCAGGGATATTGGGGGTGACCCTATCTTTTAGCCCTTAAGCAGTGCATTAACTATGGTTAAATCAATCCTCTTATTATCTTACATAATGTTATTTAGCATACGGTGAACACAACGAATCCGTTTTCAATCAGCAATCAATAAGGCAACACCGGGCAGCGGGCACTCCTTAGTACAACACTTAAATTTCGACACTGAGTGGCTCGTATCAATTGAGGCTTTGTTTCCTCGGCCGACGCCCTCTATGCCATTTGCCGCTTTTTACAATTAACGATGCCGGTGCAAGTGTTAAGCGTAGAGCTTGAAACGCGGAGAATTAGACCTCTTATCTTAAAGCGATCTCAAGATTTTTGCCATCTCAAGATTCAGGTTTGAGATGTTAAAATATGTCAGATGATTGATGAGTTGCAGTACACTGATCCTAGGGCAGCAATATGTTTCGTCATGTTTGTTATATTTGCCTTGAAAGTTGAGGGACGTACGAATGAAGAATCGATTAATTGATTGTTTTTTTTTATTTGGAGCTGTTTAAGTTGAACTATATCGAATAATAGTTCTTTATAGATTACAAGAAAACAGAAGTTTTTTTCTTAATATAAATGCTAAATCTCTCAGTATTGTGCGTTAAAACTCATTTGCAGTTGCATTTTATATATACTTACTAATATTATAAAGCTGAAGAGTATGTTGAACGCGCTAATCTCAGGAACTACTGGTTGGAATTTAAAAATTATGTTTGTGTTTGACAGTAAATTTATCGAGGAAGGCTATAGGCTATTATAACATCATATATTTTAGTAGTTAGTTTTTTTCACAAATTAACGCGGATGAAACCGCGATGCACAGCTAGTATATTACATAAAGTGTACCCACTTTAATTCTACATTTCAAATTATAATTTTTAAATTGTTAAAAAAAGAAAGAAAGAAAGAAAGAAAGAAAGAAAGAAAGAAAGAATTTTTATTTAGACTAAATACACACTAAAATATACATTTAATTAAATTAAGCTAGTAGAAGTATAATAAATAGTACTTAATCTAAAATGGGTCTCCCTCAGCGTTATGCTAGTTGTACAGAGACAACCAGCGCTGGTCTTCTGCGAGCCCCGCGAGTGGTGTCACGGTGGGTATGTGCAGTGTACGTTTAAAAATAGTAATAAAAATTAAAATAAACAATAAAATTATTACATAACTTAAAAAGAAGAGTACCCACATATAAAAAATATAACCGCATATTATATTTACATTCTGCAGTTTATTTACTTATATAGCACTTGTCTAGAATTTAGTTAATTAAGATACATAAAGACCCAACGATTTCCGTGCGTTTTGCGTGTAACTCCCACCCGCTTGTCACCCGTGCTTTGTCACACAGCACAGCGTTTGTTTACCTCATTACATCTCCGGTTAAAACCGTTCCGAATGAATCGGAGGACCCACACCTGCTATCATACACTCTCGTCACTCAATTACTAACTTTTACTCATTCCAAGAAACAGTACGATTACGTACTTTTACGGAATTTATCACGTTCTACGAAACAGTTCATTCGTAACAGTAAAAGCTTTGTGTTTTATTGGATGTTATATACGACGGTGTTCCCTGAATCTGCAAACTGGTTTATTTTTTCAGTGTTTCGGTACATTGCTTTAGGTACTTTTCTGAAATTATATTATACTTCTGTTGGTATATCTAGTAGTAGTATCTAGGCAAAGCATAAATGCTACGTTCTTGCTACGATTTCTTACGATAAATTTCTTATTTTCTTACGTTCAATTTCTTACTTGTTAACGAAATAAAACATCTATCGCTAATCTTAGACGTTTCATACATTTTAAGTTTACCCCTAATTACAGTGTCTATTTTAATTTCCCTTGATACCGCACAATCAATTGACAACGCGAGCTCCAATAACAAAATTCAAATATTTTATTCAAAATTGGTTTGGTTTACATTTTACAAACAGTTTCTGAAAATCATTCAAGCTACACCACATGTACGCAACGGCGGCAACAAATTATACGCAATTACTTTTTATTATTTACTTTCATAAACGTTAGTTCCATAAGCATAAAGATAAAAGTATTATCTTAAAAAATAAGTACTAACCTACTATATGTTAAGGTAGGTTAGTTTAATGTAGGTGGTACAACGGTTTTTTGCCTTTACCCATGTGTAGAATAATTACGCTTTTACTGCGAACAACAGTAAGTATAATTATGTCTACGATATATTTTACTACATATCGTGACACCAAATATTCCTTATTACAAGTGGTGTAATCAGTGTTCCTCAATGTGACCTACTTGAGGTGTTAACTTATATTATACTATTTCAAAATTAATAACTTATCAAATATTACAATTTAGATTTTATTATGGAAAATTAAAGCTCGCATTGACATAATATAGGCAGGTGCGTAGTTAAGGCACAAAATAGTTTTTTTGTGGTTTAGGTAAATTGTACAGATTTCTTATGTTAATCAAACGATACGTGCATAGGTACCTAGTTTTTCATTATGCGGAATTTAATTGTCCGCGAATAGATTTTTAAATTGTGAACTATCGTAATTAATATAATATTTTATTATACTTAATTATTTAAATTACATGGCCTTGTGTTAACTAGCGATTTTTTAAATTGAGAGTTGCTGTTGGTCCTAGCGAACTTAAAAACTTCACGCAAACAATGCTCTCGAAAATGAATATCGACGCTTGAATGGAAAAATTGACTAAGCGACATTGAGCTAACTTTACAGCAGAGCAGTTTAGAATTGAATTGTTAGAAAATTTGTTGTATATGCCATAATATAGATGATAAAATAAGGATTCCAAAACAGTAAGAATAATGTCGGTAGGAGATTTACAAAAAAAATATATGACTTTTTCTAAAAATTCCAACTTTAAATTGCTTCCATGTAAAGTTAGCTTAATGTCGCTTAGTCAATTTTTCCTTTCAAGCGTCGATATGATCTAAGGTAGGTTTCAGTTGTTGCAATTTGACTTCTTAGTTCTTACCTTTCAATGCAGCGAAAAATTTTCTAATTACTAAATATATGGAAGATGTCATATGGACGAGTGAGTATACATATTCATAGTAAATAGCATTAATTAAATAATTTTTATAACAAAATGTCTAATTGCTAGAAAACTAGGTTTTATATTGGGAAAACCCTGTTAACAAAATGTCACGTTTTCCAGAAGGCATTTTCTGTTATCAGATCTACGTGAATAGCAGGTACGTTGATTTCTTAATGACAGCAGTGACATGAATACAAGTGGTTTATGGAGACTTATCATTTAGTATTTTATGACAAACGGAAAATGCTTCTGTATGCGATATAATACGTTATTACAATGTGGGATTAGGGTGATTGCACATTGTCTAGGATCGAATTGTAAGCGATTGTGCGATTTATTCGATAAAAACAAAAAAAAAACGACAAAACAACCATTTAAAAAATCTGATACTTACGTTTTGGGTAATTTTGTTATTTTTAAATGATTTTTCAGCAAAGGTGAGGTTTATCGTCATAATAATAACATTACACGACCTACAAACAAATAATCTATAATATGGTAGATTTTTGTAGATTTATTAAAAACAATTGGCTGCACACTGGCATTTTAGAATATTCAATATGATTTTTAAAAAGTAGCTCGTGTGTAAACTACCTACGCGAGCGATTGGTGGTAAATAGGTCGAGTTATCAAACTAATGCGTCGCGATACACGAACAGACATTAAGCTGCGTTGTGTTTACGACTTCACGTTGATGGAGAACTTACATTGTACGCCGCGCCAATGACAGGAAATTCGCAATCTACGTGCAATATTAATAATGTGCATTTACGTGAATAATAACAATTGTAATTATAATGTGTGGAAGATATACACGATACATAGTTTTGCACGAAACACACACAAACCCACACAAACACTTACATATAAATTGTATATGATTAGGGAGTCCTAAACTGTTGTAACTTGTAAGTCTTGTAACATCAATGTCGCGCGCGATTAATTGTGTAGATAGTGTGCTAGGTGCTATATATAAAATTATTATTATTGTTGATCAGTTCCACCACCTAATTTGACCTAATGCTGGCCATACACGATCAAGTATACTTATCAAAGCAGCAGACTTGACGCGGCATCCAGTAAATTTAACGGTGTATGGCCACGGTATGGCTATCTGGCCATATAGCTATATCATGTAAACTGGATGCCGCGTCAAGTCAAACTGCAAACTTGACAAGTACACTTGATCGTATATGGCCAGCTTAACCAATGCTATTTGCACCCGTTGTACAAGCGTCACCTACACGTTACATTATTATGATTTAATCAAAACTCTGTTTCCATGATTTCCCTGCGACTATAAAGAAAATTCTCTATAAAGAAAATTATAGTGAACAATTTATATATCTTTCAAAACCAAGCTCAAACTAACCGTTAACATACTCGTACCAATGAAGTAACTTTCACGGTAACTTTGACATAAAACTACTGCAATAATTTTATTTCACCTTTCATCTTAACTCACTGCTTAATATTCTCATTGTGTTCTCGCGTTCGCGAATCCATCCTTATATTTGAAGCAAACCCAATAAGTGTAAATCTATGGCATTTCCATAAACGCTGTCTTACTTACTCCTAGTGAGCTCTAGGTTTATTTATAAACCCATCCCTCTTGCATTACTGCTTGAAATATGGCCAGCAATTTGAAATTGTCTTACGGCGGGTCAGCGTGCCTAGCGTATTCCACGGGCGGACTCGTTTAGAATTGTTTAAGTGTAGATAATTGTCAACAGATTATCTCTTATAAAAGATATGATTTAATTGTCGGTGAGTCCAGTCTGTTCTTCTATAGATAATGTATTTCAATAAAAAGTTATATCACACAAAAAATGGAATGGCTTCCTAAAAGTTAGTTCTGACACAATTATGATCATAATTTTCAGAGATATTTTAAGAACCTATAATATTGTGAACCTATAGTATTAATAAGTTTTCTTATTTAATGGCTAATTAATTAGTTATGTATACACGATTGACTAGCAAGAAATCATTTGCCAAAAGATCTCGGTAATTTGATTCGTAAGTTATTAAGCATTGAAATTCCTCGGACGAAACCAGCATCAGTGCCTGACATTAATTTATAAACCGCTAGCGATACAAACGATACAATGAAGGTCTTTTAATAAAACTCGACGTAAATCGAGTTGCGTGGAACACAATAGTCTATCAAACAGCGCGGCTGCCTACATCGCTGTCAAAACGTTTTCGATAATACGGTAGAACACCTTGTCCCATATTGGGATTATTGATGCATTTGTTTTACTTATTACTAACTTATTGCGTCGAGACCAAATAACAAACATTAAAAAAAATGTGAGGTGTCAAGGGACACCCGGATGAAACGAAGTTGTTTTAGTTCCTTGTATTGTTTTGTTGTACAGCGCCATCTCTGTAAAACGCTCTGAATCACTTGTGTCGTAATTTTCCGTCTAGCCCCCTTTCACAACGCGCGATAAGGAACTTCGTTCCAACAGAGAGGGCAACACTCATACTGAACTAGAGTAAATCAGGGCAATTTTATTATGACAGATAAGATATACAAATACTACTGCAAATCTGTACGAGCAATTCTTGTAGGAATGTATATATATATTTTTTAATCTCGGAAACAGCTCCCAATGATTTTCATGTAATTTAGTATGCAGAGGGTTTCGGGGGCGATAAATCGATCTAGCTAGGTTTCATTTTTACAAAATGTCGTTTTATCCGTGTTTTCAGGCAATGAAAAACTGCTACAATAGACTCTTCCTGACATCTATCGGCGAGTAGCAACACTAAAGCTACTACAGTAGATGGCGTTGTTAAGCAAAGCTCGGTCATCCGGGTATAATAATATAATGTCCTATAACATGTGCCCCACTTAACTATATTAGGGTGTTGCTATAGAGTTTATTAAAATATGACATGTCTTCACATTTACCGATAAACATAGCGACAAACTATACAATTTTGCATGTTTATTCCTACTAAGTACGAGTATGTTATAGTTGGAACAGTAGCCCCATTACTGGCCAGTATCCTTATTCCTATGCTATGGTACAATAATATGGAGCTGAGATAGAGATAGAGAGCATACTCAACTTGCTTCTTGCTTTTCAGTCTAGATTTATAGAGAGATTATGTGGGGACTATCACCTGCTTGGAATTTGGACAATGACACAATTTCATGACTGAAGCGAAAACATAACTCCTTCTTTCGTATCCCGTGAAAATTTCGAAAAATCCACGTTACCGTTGATTTAATTCGCTTAAATCTAGACAGATTTACATGGCATACGACTGAACTATGTCAACCAAGGGCGTTACAATGTTATTTACTATTGAAATGCTTATTAAATAATAACATTAAGCTGTAAGGTCACGTTGGAATTGTTGAGCTATGTCATTTATTTGATGGCATCGCAACAATCAGTATTATTGGCTGTTAAATCTCGACGAATAGCAATAAACTCGTAAAATGGAACGTAAAATTTAAATATGTTGTTTGTTATCAAGGTCATTTTTGATTTGAGACATAGATGTGCAAATAACTTACAAATTGCATGTGTGATTTCAATTTTTAACATATAATAAAAATGTCTGTGTGATTTTTATGTAATTATTGAAAAAGGACCATACGATCTCAGTAACTTCCAATTGATATTGGACAATAAATGGACATAATTAGGACCATAGACTCCTTACGCTATATGTGGATTACTTTTTAATCTTCAATCTTTAGTTTTTGCACGAGATCGTTCATAATTTCTTCAGGTCGTTTCAGCGAGGTTGACCACAAGCAATCGTGGTCGTACAGAGATTAGTTAAGAATACTTAATTATCTTTATAACCATAACTTAACACGTAAAATCAGTGTACTTCATAATAGCTGTGAATTTTTTCGTATCATTTTTTTTTGTTTGCACAATTTTTCATAGTCCAAACACATCCATCCATGCGTCGGTAAGTCGGTCCAAATCGCCCCGTATTTGACAATATTTATTTATTTATTCAAGCGGAAGGGGAGAGTCAGTAATTGGCACATGACAATGGAGATTACGCAGCTTAAGCCAGTTTTGTGATTCAAATATCGACGGCTCGGTGGGCGACAATAACGGACCCTGTTATGATAATATTCTGTCGTTTACAATAATTTGTCCACGAACTGTTCTCATCGAGTGGCGGTTGAAATCTTTATAGCACCGTCTGCAAGAATAATTGGAATTGTATTTTAACTAAGTGGGAAACGGGGTGGGAATTTAAACATTATGTTAAGTTTTGTCTTCCGAATTCTATAAGAAATGCCAGTCAAGTAGGGGCTTATAATCCTGTAGTATCATTATCTGAATGTATTTTATTAAATTTTGAGTATGTCCGTTTTTGCTTATTTTTTCTCATTAATAAACAACGTTTAGATAGGTTTTGTAGTTGCGATCAAGAGGCCGTCAGGTTAAACGTCACCGCTTTAGATCAGCTTCTTTGGAACCCTGAGAAATTTGCATACAAAGTTCTATCTGGCTGGGTCATAACCCAGCCACCCGATAATATCTTAAATTTTTGATTACAAACTTCAGAACTAAATTGATGATGCTCCGACTCCGTTATAGCTCATATAGCTATTCAAAAAGTTCCTTCCCAACTCACTAGATGGAACTGATCGTATAGCAAAACAGTTAATGTAGGGCACAACCTATGCAGTGTTATAAAGATCAGTAAAACAGCATCAATCTTCGCGATCGTCACTGTCGAGTCGACTCGCCCCCGCGATTAATCACTTCGAAACGTTTCGATTAGCGCCGGATAGCGAAGAAAAAATGAAACGCTCCAATTACAGACGATCAACGCGTTCCATTTGTTTTCTAAATTCGATTCATTGAAGGGTTAGGATATTAACATTTTTTTTTGATAGAGCGGAAAGCTCGTGACTGTTTCTTTTGGCCTCTGACTTGTTGACTCGGAATAAATTCGTCCGCGTCGGATGAATGAATGGGATGTTTGTTTGATTTGTAGCAATGCTGTGAAGTTGGTTTGAAAAATACTAGTGCGCGGGATATAATGTGAACATTGACTTGTCTTCTGACTAATATTGATCCTACATAATTTAATACATACAATAGCAATGTAATGTAAGCGACAGAAATACCGAATTGGAGTTTTCAAATGACGGATATTTATGTTATCATCGACGTTTAAATGACGATTTATTATTTAAAAAATCTCTTGAGCGTTTTAGGCACATTGAAAAAGTATAATCGAACACCTTTCACATTTTCTCTAATTTTCTTTTATTTAGTAAATAACTATTGCGAAATATGTTTCGCTACGATCGCTTATTGTAATGAGGTGAGTTCAAACGTATTATTGACGGAAACAGGAAGTGTCAAATGGTTTTTTGTTGTCCGTTCACGGCCCAGTTCGCCGCGCTAAGTGCGCGGTGTAATTGTTCGGGCAATGCAAATAGTTCGTGTCAGATACAACTAAACGCCACGTCCGAACGTCTTCGTATTGTCCAAATGAGTTAACCGGATGAATGTAGATTTGCATAACGGCTTCGTTTGCGTGTGACAGTGTGGCCTTTTGGCTTTTGGAACGAAGTTCCTTATCGCGCGTTGTGAAAGGGGGGCTAGACGGAAAATTACGACACTTTTTGATTTTGCGAATGACGACACTTTTTTTGAAGTGATTCAGTGAGTTTTACAGAGATGGCGCTGTACTGTACAACTTTCTGAATCACGCTAGCGTGATTAATTAAGTTTTACAGAGATGGCGCTGTACAACAAAACAATACTTAATCGAAAGGAACTTCGTTCCATCCGGGTGTCCCTTGACACCTCTCATTTTTTTTTGGGATTACATCGGTTTTTTGTGGATTATAAAATAAAATCTATCCGTCCATCTGACATATTTAGGTACATCTAACATCTGTAAGAGAAAGTTATCGTATCAACAATGTGAATATTGGGTTTTACGGCCTGGCCACGGGGATGGGCGGCGCGAAAGCGGCACCTAACAATCCTAGCTTGTATCCTCTGCTTGTTGGAGGAGAGAGCTAGACTTTATACTTAGTAATCCCTACTGTTGTTGGTCGTCAAGGCTTGGGTGAAGCTTCTGGTGTTAAGTATATCCTCTGCTTGTTGGAGGAGAGAGCTAGACTTTGTACTTAGTAATCCCTACTGTTGTTGGTCGTCAAAGCTTTGAAGCTTTTGGTATTAAGGATGTCTAGGGCTGTAACCACTTAGTGTCACCACTGTCTGCTGCTTCCACAGACATGCTGCTTCAGATGTTAATGGTGGAAACTATTTCAGTTCACAAGTAGATGTGTGACTGGCCTCATAGGTATGTATTTAGTTCTATTTGAGGTCAGCCAAAAGTGTATTTACATTTAAGTTTATGTGCCATTAAATGGATAGACATTTTTGAATATCACTTAAATAGCTGGAATTCTATTGATTGATTTGTTATGAGCATTAGTAGTTATATCATTATCGCTGTACTTAACGTTTCAAGGTTCGCGTGTCAAAATTGTGCTTAAGCTATTTACGTATTTATCATGCAGTGTTATTAAGTTATATAGTTTAAGTTGTTACAAGAACAGAAAGAGATACGTATAAGGATTAGTGGTTTGCCTTACCCCTATTAACTGTAATAGAAATCAAATTGCACTATCATTATTGACAGGTACGAGTTTCAAGTTATCATTTCAAATATTAATTTGTCAGTTTAAAGTTTCGTCACCTTATGCCTGGTTATTATGTCTGAGTAATGAACCCAGAGCATTGCACCCCGCTGCTCCAGTGCGGATTGGTGGAGGGGTTTGGTCAACCCTAGTGTCGGAAGTTTTCATGTCGCCAGAAGACCATGACCGTTATCTTATGATAACAACCGGGACTGACAGCTTAACGTGCCCTCTGATGCACGAAATTCTCAACCAACTACCGACTACGCCCGCTGTTGCTTAACGCGGCCGATCAGGAACGTTAGGTACATAGGTACATATCGTCACTGGAAAGGCAATAATACTAACACGCCAAGAGGCGTCTTGACTCTTGACGTATTAGTATTATTGACTTTTCAGTGACGATAATTATGATCTCTATGAGCTTTAAACTTATATCTTGTGCCTACCTACAAATGTTGGAATATCTGTTAGGTAGGTATACTTAAGTAGACTTGTGAACTCAATCAAGCGTTTAGCGTTTATCTGTAGACCTTAAGTGACATACCGCTCAATGTTGCCTTCGTTCAAATTGCATGTAAGTGCCGGATATTGTGATTATACCGCCCGATAGTAGGTACCTCCTACTGTATATCGTTTGGGACTGTTATAGCATAATTCTAATCATTTGCATTTAACAACTCAAATTAAGCTTAGATAATATGAAAACATTTAAACAAAATAAAGTGTAGGAAATAATATAGAACCAATAAAGTAAAACTCTGGTCCAATAAATATAAATGGTAAGAAAACCTTTATAAGGACGGAAAATAACGTGAAAAATCCGAATAACTTAAAGTTTTCTATAATGCCTTTAAAAATATATAGGTACCTACCTACTAAATTTGGCCAACTTGATGGTATCCACCTGATGGTAAGTGGCTATCGTCGTCCATGGACATCAGCAACACTAAAGGTATCACTGATGCGTTGCTGGCAATAAAAGATGAAAACGAAAGAAAAACTGGTACTCCAACCCCCAGCCGATACACGAGTCTTGGAGCATACTCCACCACGCAGCTTTAGTACGGATTGGTGGAGGGGTTAGTGGCCAACCCGAGTATCGGAAGTTTTCAAACCGCCTAAGGGACTCCGACACGGCTAAACATACAACAACATACATACAATGTTTATTTTAACTTTCATAAGACAGTGTTAAGTATTTTAAGTACTTACTATTAGTAAGTTTCTATAAAGTCGTCAGGTTGTTCTGTCCTCCGTACTAGTTTAACGACTGCTATCTTACGATTACAACCGGGACTGACGGTTTTACGTGCCCTCCGAAGCACAGCAGTCTCCCATCCATCTACTACCGACCGCGCCCGCTGTTGCTTAACTTTGTCGATCACTTAAGATCGACGCAAACTCCCGGGCTATGGAGAGCCATGGAGAAATAATAGAAATAATGGTATCTTGCTCTCTGTCTTATAAAAACCTAATTAGTATGTTATTCTAACCGCCGTTAGTGCCATTGGGAGAGTAATGGCACTTACTACCTACTAGGTATCTAAGTGCAGTAAACGCAGTTGCCGTGTCGAGGATGCGGGTGCACGTGGTACCATTACCATCCTACCACCGTTACCGTTTCCCACTCGAACGTTGAATATTAATATTGTCGTACTATGATAATGGCTTATGACAACTTCCGACATGTTTCCCTTAACGTACCTACATTTTATATCGAAAAGTTATGTGAGTTGTGACTGATGTGACCGTTAACACTCCAGTAGTCGCGCGTTCTACAGTTGTAGAACAGTCATGCATTTTTTGCTATTACATTGTGAATAGTGAATCGGAAGTGCCCAAACTCGTATTATTCTTCTATTATTAATTTGTGAATACAATAAGTATCCGTTCGACATCCGGCGCGACTGCATGTGTGAGAAATTACAAGCCAAAAGGAAATTTCTACGATAGTAGAGCGCGCGAGCACTCGCGTAACATTTTTGACAACACTTTGTATATGTGTTTGTGTTGATTTGAAAGGTATTATTGAGTTTTATTTTACATGTTATATATTATACATATTATATGTATTAGTATTACATCATTGATAAACCAGAAAACTTTATTTCATAGAATAATGGTCTCACACAGTGAGTTAAATATTTTAAGATAAAGAAAAAAAGAAGAAACAGGTGTCATAATAGTTCAATTTTTTGTTTCCAAAAACAAGGAACGTTAGTATCCTACAAGCCAAAACCAAAAAAAGTGGTACTTATGTACTCAACTATGCATTACGATGGAAAAATTGATTCGCAAACAGTAGAGAAATGTAAGCCAGAAATAATAATGTTCTACAACAATACCAAATATGGTGTGGACATTGTGGACAAAATATGTGGTACTTATGTTTCTAGAAACTCCAGACGTTGGCCACTTACTATTTTTTTGATATCATGAATATAAGTGTCATCAACGGTTACGTTGTGCATACAATAAACAAACAGTATAGTAACAAAGCAAGAAAATATTATTTGTGTGAAGTTGGTTTTGGCCTCCTGTCCCCATGTATAAGCCGAAGAATTGCCACTGACAGTATTCCTAAATCCTTAAGAATGAAAGGAAAAATGCTTTTGAGTCAAAATGACACACCTGAACTACATCCATAATCAGCACAACCCTCAAATACTGGTCGAGTAGGAAAATGTTCCTTCTGTGGTACAGCGCGCAATAAGTCCACCAGGAAACAATGTCACACATGCAACAGTGCATTTGTCCTCAACATCAGTCACTTAAATGTCCCAGCTGTTCTAGAAGTGATGAAATTCGACTGGAGGAGATGAGCGAATGAAGAAAGAAGACTGAAAAGATTCACGTGCCAAAAATAGTCGATTTTTCTTATGATTCTCTAGAAGTCTGATATTATGTTCCTAATTAGTAAGATAATCTATATTTTGTTGTTTTTTAATTTTTAATATAGTATATTTTGATATGGGATAAGGCATTTCATTTATTTCTTTAATTTATCTGTAAAATTGTACAATCAATATTGCTCTACATATGTAGAGCGCGTGAGCACTGGCGTACCAAACAGGGGCGCGTGTACTGGAGTGTTAAGTCAATCTATTCCTTCGATATTTAGATTAAAATCCAAATTGTTGTTCTTCGTTGGTATGATAATGAAAATTTAATTTTTAATGTTAACAGAATTATAATTAGTTTTATTTATATAAAAACGACTGTGAAAGATATAAAGTCATAATAGTCAGATTTAATAGTGGAATTATATCAACTGAGCAAACACTATGATAACGCACTATGCTATAGTAGGATCCATAATTATATCCAAAACAAATTATTGAATTTCTTCCAGCTTATTATAAGAGTACTACTTTAGAAAAATGAGTGTATTTTTAATTTCCTCACATATGAAATCATCGTCACTGGAAAGGCAATAATACTAACACGCCAAGAGGCAAGAGGCGTCTGGACAATAATACGAACACGCCAAGACGCCTTTTGGCGTGTTAGTATTATTTATTGCCTTTCCAGTGACGATAATATGATACTATATTAAATATGATGTAAAAATGTTTATTAGGTACATAATAGAAAACCTGTCCTTGTTTCAGTTGTACGAGATCAGCGACGACCCTCAGAGGAAGGAGTTTCTCGATGATCTGTTCTCTTTCATGCAAAAACGAGGTAAGTCAATATTTATAGTCACTTTAAGGTTTACTGAACTATAACTTAAGTTAACCCTAATGGGGACTTTTCGTTCGTTTCGTATTACATTAATATGCTTATTAAGCATGTATGTGTCATCTCGAAGTTAAATGGTTGAAATATATTTTTATTACCTTTTTAAGAAAATATGTAGTATTAAGTTAGATACTATTAATAGATGATATCTAACTGATATCAATCACGTTAGTATTTCAACATTAAATTAAAGGAGATGGCCAACATCTGTATGGGCATTTGCCCCACCTGTGAAATATACTGTACACACATTTAAGGTAGGTACAATTTTTGTAAAATTAATTTTAAATCGCAGTAAACATTGATTCGGGCTAAAAAACTTTGACAAATTCACCGACCGATTCGTAATTAACCTTAAATTTCCTGTGTATTTTCGAAGTAGGTAGTTATGTACAAACTTCAGGTGGTGGAAACTGCCATTTGTTGGTATTATTGTAACTCCCCAATTTCACTGCTTAAAATGGATCATGTTAATTGATTAATCAATAAGCTGTTTTTTATTGGGCGCGTTTTATAATCTTGTTAGTCTTAGCTGTTCAATTGAGTTATTGCGACAAAAGTTGGTTGATAAACCATTTTATTGATGCAAAGTTTTCGATTAGTTCTTGTTTCTTTTCAAGGCCTGTACGAGCCAATTTACTTCACGAAACTAAACAGTGTTGCCAATTTAGCCCTCTCGGGGCTAGATCTAGCCCTTTTTACGGTTTTTCAGCCTTTCAAATAATTATGAAGCACCTAGTCCAATTTCTAGCCCCGAAAATATTTTCTGCCATCTTGAAAAAAAGGGGATAAATTCAAGTTTTCCACGAACTTTATGATGCAATCGATGGAAAAAAACAACTTTTTTTTCACGCTCACCTCTATTAATTAAGCAATAGCCCCTATTTTCAATGTATTGGACGAATCTAGCCCTTTTTAAAACTCTGTATAGCCCGAAAACCTGATACCGTGTTGGCAACACTGAAACTAAACTTAAATAAATAAATAAATAACGCTTCACACTCATAGCCCCACACTAGGATTCCCTGTGTCGTGGGTGCCATGGACAACACACAAGACAAGGACATTCACACCCAGACCGAGAACAGAAATTCAAACTCATCATTCAAATTTCTGCCTCGCTGGGAATCGAACCCAGGACCCTTGGCGCGGCGATCCGGCATGGTAACCATTGCGCCACACGGATCGTCGCAGTCACTTAGGTTGCAGTCAACAAACTCGATAAAACATTATTCTCACCTGCGATGGTACTACAATAAAACCACCATTAAACATTGATTAATTCCCACTTACGATTGATATTTCCCATAATTTATCATGAGTTAAACCGACCCATTCACGGTCATCCTTTGAAATGATATGATTTAGCCAATTTATTTTAATCCCGTGAAACTTGCAAGTTATATATGATGGGGGGTCTTGTACAATTGGAGATAAGATACGAATCGAATATGGGTTAATATCAGTTGGGTATAGACGGTTTTATTATGTTTTCGATAACATCGGTGATTGACGTCTGTTGGCTCGTATGAGCTATGACTGCTATGAGCTATTAGATGTAATTAGTTTGAATGAAGAGTACGGTTCCTTCCTATTCATAAGGAAACGACCTCCACTGGTATTGCTTGTAACAATCGAATCATTATTTTATAGGATCAATATTTTCAGTAATAACTTTAGAATAACTACTTCATTTTCTATGAAGTTATTTTCTCTTGTCATGTACCTATAAAAATCTTTATACATAGGTGCATACATATATTTTTGTATAAGCTTAAATTAAACCTTACAGCACTCCTATTATTTTTAAAAAACGTCGAGATATTAAATCCTACTATCGGTTTTCACAACTGCTTTACAATGACATTTAATAATTATTAATTATTATACATCATTATTGGAATAGAATAGATAGAATGGGCATTTGTAGCCCATAGCCCTAAGACAGCTTCTTTGACAACCTCTTTATCAATTGGCATTCAATCACGAATAAACAACCCTGCCTTAAGTTAATGGTCTAAAGCCTGGATAAAACGATCCTATCTCGCGCGTTCTATTAAAATCTCTATGTATAATCGCATCATATAAATCTACACTCCGCAATCATTACCCAGCTAACGACTGAAATTGATCGCCCCCATAGCGCACGTACCTTCATTTATTACTCCACATCGTATTAATTAAGGTTATACAAGTGTTACAAACAAAACGAGTGTGGGAATTCGCCATATGAGCGTTATCCATACAGATAATCATTATATTTTAAATATCATAATAGAAATAATTAAGCAGGAGATCGCTTGATCGCCTCGAGCGCTGAGATCGTGCGCGGGCGCATGATTGATAACTCGACAGCTGTCTCGTTCTTTCACATAGCGTTCGGTATCTTCCTTCTCTGTCGCGCATTAATTGATCTACGTTGTAAATGGCGGCGTGATTGTCGCTAGATAGATCATTTTGATATTGGTCCGCCTTGCTGTTAGTCAAATCAATAGTTATTGTTGTGTGGCACCGAGGTCAGGCCCCCATCTTTCACACTTGCCAATGCATTAAGGAAAACTGTATCTATAATAATATCTCATAGCCAATTGTGTATCAATATGATATTTAAAAATCAGAGCTTTGTATAAGTTACACCTCTTAAAATTTATTTGATTCTAAACTTTGTTAATTATTAACTTGTTTAAACAAGACATATCGCAAGATTTGATTTTTTGTCCAAGTTTGTTATACCTATTGTAGCCAAAACACCGTCGTTAAACTGTCAGCATCGTTAATTAAAATACAAAATGATGTTATCATGTAGGTATTTTGCCAAACGCTTATGAAAGTCATTTTCGCTTGTCATTATTGTCATTTAAACAATAGCTACTGGTATTATTTGTTTCTGTGATACCTGCCTGGCTTGCTACGATGCTGAGGCACGTTTTCCATTATTGCTTGAGTCATCCTCGACTCGTCATGTTTCGGATGGGGGCTTGAGAAGCAGTTCTTTCCTTCTTTCTTCTCTATTCATTCTAGGCCGTTACCATGGAGTATAGAGGTAAAACGCGTCCAATAAGGGTGATGGTGCGGTAGAATAGGATAAATTATTATAAAGTATTTGAACTCAGTAAACTTCACTCAGTCTACAACAGCTATGTTCAATATGTTCATATCGTAGTTATTCCGACGCCAGCGCCTTCTGGTAGGTACTGGCACTTCTATTATCAGTATACAGCTGGACACTTTTTCAATTTTACTCTCATATTTGAGTGTCTACTATAGTGTAATTTCAAGCGAATCGAACGAGATAATATTCAAGCTTTTGTAAAAAAGACTTGAAAATGAAACAGACAACATAAAACGCAAAGTTGTCTATCTCATTGTTACGATCCCCCACAAGTTGATTGCATTGACAAAAAAATTATATAAATCATATTTATGGTGCCTCGTAATGGACACCCTGAGCTACGTTGAGAGTATCTCGGCTCGCGATCAGAACACCCGGCTTATCTGTTACTGAATAAATTATTATTCAATTTATCACTGGTAACACGGCTAATAAACTTCTGGTTGTTATTACGCGGGGCGCGATAACAGCGGAAACTAATCGACGTTTTTCCGGTCAGATTTAAATTGTTTTACCATCGAGTCGAAAGCCTTTGGTCGAAAAAACGACGACAATTGTTTTTTTCGCTGAGATAGAGAGAGAGAGAGAATGGAGGAGGGAGGAAGATTTGTTGATTTTTATTGCTCTCATTCTCAATTGATAAACTTTTAATCAGTCCCAGGTTCGCTTCCTAGTTGAAACATTTGTGGCAAATGAAAACAACGTTTTTTGGTTTTGGTTATTCGGTATATTGCTTAAGGAATCCCTGTCAGGATGTGATCGTATGAACGCTTATTCATATATGTACGACAATAGAGGATAGTATGTCTTTATAAGAAAACCTAAGAACAAAACCGGTGTAATCAAAACAAATTATCGGCCCATTTATATGTTTTGGTTCGTTGAATTACACGGTCACGTCAAAGCTAACATCAAAGTTTAATTATTAGAATTAATTTATTCGACCGAGGTTAATCCTTCACGCATGCGAACCGCCATCATTTCGTCTGATCTCCTCGTATTAATAATGTTTTATCATTTATTATTGCTCATGAGTAATGAAAGTGGGCCCGCCACGCCCCGCGCCTTCTTCCACTCTGTCTTCGTCTCGGTTAAAAAGAGAGATTAAAAAATATTACACTTGTTCCATTTCACCAGGATGCTTCATAGAGGTTTTATTCACAAACACTTAAGGTTCAAATTTGAATAAGCCACGCGCCGTAGTCAGATGATCAAGCCGTAGTTAGTTCTTATTTGGAATCAATCTCGAAGGAAAACGTTTAATTTACAGCCAGCGACAAACGATTATGTAAATGCTAATCAAAATGAGGATACCTTGGTGGGTGTTCGTTAATCGATTTCTGATTAGGAATAAGATATTCGATTGCGCCGAATCGATTAAACTTGGGTCCTATACTGTCATTCATGCATTTAATGCTTCGGTTTTAAATCTTTCTGTTGTTATTGTTTTATTGTTTGAGATTTTTATTCCAATTAAATTAATAAGTTAAGACTTAAATTCTGTATACCTATTTAATTTTTCTTACTTCTATAATTCTCTCTTATATTTGTATTTTATCATGTATGTTAGATTCCTTCATCTTTCATTCGGGAGATCCGTCATTTACGAGGACAATAATCTTATAAAAATTACTGCCTCATATCTTCACACAGGGTTTCCTGCCAAGGTTTAATTGCCTTCATCAAGTGGAAACTGTAACATTTCACCTTTTATCGTTAAAATCTATTAAATTTGTCCGTTATCTGAAAATCTAATCCCTATATTAGTAAACAAGGAAGGGGTGGACGAGACGAGGGTATGGTGTGGTGATGGTAACATGGCCACGTGACCGCTCGTTAGCAGCTGATTGATCGAGTCGCCCACTCGCTCCCGTCTGTCTGTCCGTCCGTCCGTCGATACAGCGTGATGTTTTCATCACTATACTGCTATTACTTTGCATCTATTACTAGGCGTAATAATTCTGTTACATAGACGTCAATGCTTGTCTTTGACTTAGTACCTCTTGAAAGCTTGTCTTTTAATTATTTCCTCTTGATGTTTTACTTACAGTCTATCTAGTGTGGATTCATGTAATTGAATCTTAATTTCTGCATAAAGTTTTATTGTGACCACTTGAGACAAACTAGGTTATTGATAGACGATTATTTTAATTAAAATTTCATTTTATCATCCTACTCATATTCAATTTGAATACGAAAACTCATTTTGTTTTATTGTGATGTTTGTTTCTTATTTAATTTATTCTCGTATTTATTACAATTTACTTGTTATCAGTTTTGTAATTTATTTCATTCACCACTCCCTTAATCATTGATTTCCACAAGAGTTGTTTTAATCCACAAATATCTACGTGTTGTTGGTATCATATTACTTGTTTAATTTTTATACTTGTAGTTATTTTATATTCAGCCTGTAGTTGCAGAGCTATTGTTTCACTTGTTAATAGCGAGTGTGGTATAACTAATAACATCTCATTCGGATTCATTTCCTGTGATTAATTATCTGTTTAATCGATATAAGATGTTGTGCCAACAGCCTTCTCAAGTTTCTATCGCGTGTCCTTTATATCTGTAATTGATTGTAAGCCTTTTCCTATGGTGCTAGAGTCCTATTTTGTTTGTGTTTGTTTCGATGATAGATTAGATTAAAGAGTTGATCTATCAAATTTTTTTCGTCTCATTTGTGATAGCTTTTGTTGGAGGTTTAATTGGTGTCTTAACAGGCTCGTAGTTAATTCGATTTTGGGCAGAGTGCTCATTTGTTTTCGTCTGCTCAGCCTTTAGCAAGACGAGTGTTAATCTCAAGTTGATTGATTAGACGAAACTCCGATATCTTTGGGCGGAGATTGTATATTAGCTTTCAAATGTGAATTGAATTGACTGCAATGAGTAGGTATTAAATAAACTGTGGGTTATAATGGTCTGTTCGTGGAGATGATAATTGGAAGACACTATAGTTAAGATACTACTTCTTAGAACTCAGCTATGAGTATTTAAGAATTTTGAACAGTATGGTATTCGTAATTCTTATTCATCAAAATTCCGATCTCGTGCTTTTTTCTATTTTAAACGGTGATTCAAGTGTGTAATATTGAATGGTTTCTTTATATTTAAAGGAATCGATATGTTTATAGTAAATATGAGTCAGTTAGACTCATAAATTATAAAAGTTTCTTATATTATGGTTAAGTAATTCTAAAGCGTAAAACTAAACTTGATTTTAAAGTAAAATTTAACATGAAATATTTTTACGTAATTCGGTTGCATTGTCTCTTGGTCAGCAATGCATAGGTAAGTGATGAAAATGATATATCTAATGGTCTAATGTCCATGAGCTACCTAATGTCCACATCAAATACCATTCGGTGACTTGTCTGTTTGTCGGCCATATTTTTCCCTTTTCCCATCATTTGCGCATTGAAATTACTACAGTATCAAGACGAGAGTACCTACTTCCTACTACTAAAATACTTTGCTTTTGGAGAATACTAAAGATCTAAAATTTGCTACATCAAGATTTACTAAATTTTATGATGAGGTCTCGGAGACAGAATTTCTTTTGGAGGTACCAAGACTGCGAAGACACTTGAAAGCTGCTAATGTTGCATGTTTCTCTTTAGTTATCTTTAGAATTTTTAAAGTTTATTGTAGAATGTGATTTTGCAGAATCTCTTCCAAATCTTATGATTGCGCTAAAATTGTTTATGACGGTTTGCGTGTCCGTAGCTTCATGTGAGAGGAGTATATAAAATTAATAAAATTAATCTTGGTATATTAGGCATAGAACACGAGGCAATACAAAATATGAATTTGAAGAAGATATTTTTACTGTAAGATAAAAATATATTTCTTGTTTTTTTTTTGTGTTTTGTTATTTGTTCAACATTTTATAATTAATATTTTATATACACTATGTCACCCGGGGATAATATAGCTTCCCAACAGTGAAAGAATTTTTCAAATCGGTTCGGTAGTTTCCGAGCCTATTCAATGCAAACAATCATGTCTTTCCTCTTTATAATATTAGTATAGATTACAATTGAGAAACATCAATGAAATAGTTATCTCTTTAATTTAAGAGTATTATTGCTATAGATCATTTATTTTGTAAGGTGAGCGAGGGAGATTTAATTTGTGACAGTTTCCCTTTATTGAAGTTCACGCATATAATTGTCATTGTCGCAGCCGCTCGAAATAACTCTGAATTGATGATGGGGGGCAAGATTGATGATGTTCCACCATTGGCGTCGTGCGTGCGTGTGTGTGCGTGCTAATATTTGTATAATTGAATTGTTTGTTTGTATTGTCGATTTTGAATCAGGTTTAGACAACTATGGATATTTTTAGTTTCAGAATTCGTAGCCAAGTTGGTGGTTACTACACTGGTTTGATTACCGGCTGAAGCAGATATTTATATGACCAATAAATGTATGTTCGGAGAGTCGAGAATTTGTGATTTCTTGTAGAGTACCTACGTAGGTAATCGACATTTATATCTTAAGAAGTCTTGACGATCAACATATGAGTTGTCTTAATATCGGAATAAAATACCAACAATCAAAAATCATTGTTTACAAAAATCATTACAAAGTTTTAAAACGACACTAAATCCAATAAATAAAAAGTAAAACGACACAAATCCAAACAAGCGAAAAGTAAAACGACACATCTCCATACAATTTGCATCGAGTGAACGTAAAACCGCGTTGAAGCGATAACGTTACCTTTAACAATAAATCGGTAGGCACGCGTCACTAGACACTACCAAACGACGTTGTGACGGTCACCTCGCGCCAATAACGCCCTGAATAACGCCAGTCATGCAAGACCCGACCGCTGTGGTCTGTGCCACTAACGATGAGCGGCGACCCATAAATCCTACTAATATTATAAACCAAACGGTGCCTCGCGGTTTCACCTGCGCGAATATGTGGAAAAAACTAACTACTAAAATATATGTTACTAGGAAATCGCCCTCGCTTCGCTTCGGGAAAAATGGTAAAAATAATAATAATATAGCTTATGTCACCCGGGGATAGTGTAGCTTAGCTTCCCAACAGTGACAGAATTTCTCAAATCGGTTTGGTAGTTTCGGAGCCTATTCAATGCAAACAAATAATCAAATCTTTCCTTTTTATAATATTAGTATAGATGTGAAAGTTTGTTACACTTTCATGAAAAAACTACTAAACGGATTTCATGAAAATTAGCACATACGTACTCGATATAGAATACGACATAG
Source organism: Thymelicus lineola (assembly GCA_963932265.1). Classification (NCBI taxonomy): domain Eukaryota; kingdom Metazoa; phylum Arthropoda; class Insecta; order Lepidoptera; family Hesperiidae; genus Thymelicus; species Thymelicus lineola. The sequence goes on along the minus strand of OZ010700.1, from coordinate 4,131,173 downwards.
GCGATATAGGGCAAAATTGCGGGCATAAAAATCGTACAATTAATAGGATTTTCGTTTATTTTAGAGCTTGTTTTTAGTTAGGTATTATAATTACAGGAAACGCGTTGATATAGTAATATAATGTTATAAAATTATCACAATTTTTATTATTCAATTATAATATTATGTTATGTTATGTTGAAATTACTGTTACTTTATAGGCAACATAAAAAGTATTTAAAAGTTTTAGAAAAAGATTTGACACTGAATTTAGAGTAATTTAGTACTAATTATCATGTACTTGCAATATCAGTGCAGGTACATCGAATAATATTTAAAAATCGCAAACTTCTCATGACTTTCGCCACAACGACAGAAGCAAGAGCGTAGTCTATCGACGTCTGCGTACAATGAATGAATGAGTCGGGGAGAAAAGTCACCGAATCATTTAGTGGTAAACTGACTTAATCGGCATTCTTGCTATTGTGTGGTAAGTTGCTCCGTATTGGGATCTTATGCAAGTTATTCATAAGATTTTTTAGGTGTAAAGGATGTGTGATTTACGTTTTTTTATTGGTTATGCCTATTCTATTATAGAATTATTAATATCCATATGTTACAAGTATTATATCACAATTAAGGCTTCCTAAAATACGGATTTTCCAATTACGTATTCAGATACGCATTTTGCTGCTCTAAATACGTAATTACGTAACTGATTTGTTTTTTTAGGGCGCAATTTTTTTGCGTATAAAATACATTGTATTTTAGGAAGGAATAAAAAAAAATAATCAAACATCTTCAAATGTTCACATTTACCTATTATATTAACAAGAAACTACAGAAGATAATAATTTTAAAATTAAACTCCAGATCTAAAATCAATTACGTACGAATAGGCTCAAAGTTTTATTTATTTAATTTTTGTTCTTGATAATATGATGCCGTCAAAAACATAACTTGTAAAAAAATCAAGTCTCGCAACTCAGTTCTTCTACCGTAAAAATTTGTGAGATCCATGTATGATGGCCAAGTCAATCTATTTATTTAGAACATAAAATATTTTTAATATTGATATGGTCACTGTAAGATGTTGTTAGGTTAGCTAATTACGTAATAACTTAAGACAGAAGGACCCTTAAGTAGGGATTGAATAAATTAACCAACTTGGTATTACATGGATCTCACAAATTTTTACGGTAGAACTGAGTTGCAAGACTTGTTTTTTTTACAAGTTATGTTTTTGATTGCATCTCATTTCTTTTTGTAGTTAGTCCTACTTTTTTCCCTTCCAGTACTTCTTGAATACTAACAATTTCGGGCAATTTAGTCTACTTAATATTTTGCGGGATTTTGGTAAAACTTCATAAGATATCTCCTCCCATTCTTGCTTTTTTATTCCGTTGACCATTTTATAACTTACCTTTGAACATAATTATATCTAGGTACTTATCTACACCTATTATTCCATTATATTATACATATTATACACTGATTCATTCACTGCAAATGTAACTTTAATAACCTATATATTTATATGGGATTACAAAGTTATTTATGCAGTTGGTGTATCTAAACTTGCGAGCTTTTTACTGGAATCACCTAAACGGGGATTGTTCAAAACAATTTTAACAATTTTCATGCAATGAAATTGTAGAATGTAGTATATCATTTGAAAGGTAATTGTATTGGCTTTCATCCTCTTTTGATATCATAACCAAATCTTAGTCAGCTTATATCATGGTACGTAAAAACAAAACTCATTAATTTTTAAAATAAAACAAAATATGGTTTACAAGTCCTGAAACCCTATAAAAAGGGCCATGCGTGAAACAATTGTCATCAGTCCAATAATTCACGCCACTGGGAACACAGAAAGTAAAAAAATAGAAACCACACCTGCAGAAGCCGCTCAAATCGTCATTCTAATCCAGCATGGGTTGTCTCAGCGTACTATCGCTCATCAGCTTCATCTGAGTCGGTCATGTGTCTCAAAAGTATACTAGAGTTTCAGGGAAACTGGAAACTTAGTGCGAAGACCAGGTTCTGGCCGTCAGCGATACACTTCTGTGAGAAATGACCGTTTTATTGTCTCCACTACACTCCGGAATCGATACCTGACCGGCGTTGACGTCCAGCAGCGGCTCAGACAAGCCCGGCTTCAATTTGCCCGCGATCACTTAGACTGGGGTATAGAGCAATGGAGCCGAGTCTTGTTCTCGGACGAAACTAGACTGTGTCTGCATGGTAGCGACCGTCGAAGAAGAGTTTACAGGTGACCGGGGGAGCGATTTGCACAATGCTGTTCTGCGAAAACCGTGGCATACGGGGGTGGGTCCTGTATGATGTGGGCAGGGATTTCTATCGAAGCCAAAACGGAGCTGATATTCGTACCCGGTGGAGGTCGGGGAGGAGGGCTAACCGCAGAAAGATACATCAACAACATTCTGCTAGAGCTAGACTATGTGCTTCCCTACACTGATATTATTGAGCAGGATATGCTGTTAATGCACGATAATGTCCGCTGCCACACCACTGCAGAGACAAGACAGTACCTGAAAGAAGTCGGGATTCCCACACTAGACTGGCCAGCCCGTAGCCCTGACTTGAATCCAATTGTAATAATCATAATCCTTTATGCATGTACTATGTTCTAGCAATAAATGATTATGATTCTGATTGAAATTTTGTGGGATGAGTTGAAAAGGTAGATACGAGGAAGATGGCAACCTCCAGCGTCGATTGAAGACCTAATAACTGCTTTAGTCGAAGAGTGGCAGGAAATCTCACAAGATTCCATCAGGAAACTCATCCGGTCGATGACAAACCGATTACGAGCAGTTATTAGAGCCAGGGGGTCATTAGAGTCATTAATACAAAATATTGAGGGGAAGAAAATAAAATTGGAAATAAAATTTTAAGATCACAATTTCGAACTGTTGCACGAATTCCTAAAATTTAAGTAGGAAATATAAAATAAAATTATTTTTTTACTAGCATTTGAAATCCAATAAAATAACCTTTCAAATGACATACCACATTTTATAATTTAACAGCATGAAAATTGTTAAAATTGTTTTAAACAATCTTAAACTTTTTTCTTTTAAATTAATAATATTCTATTTATGTACTTGCGCTATTATACGTTTATTTATTATCCGTTGCGTTATTATCCGTAATTACGGATTTGAACTCTTCAATTACGTATTTGTGGGACTCTTAAAATCGGTCCGTAATTACGTATTTGCGTAATTACGTAAGTACGTATTGGAAGCCTTAATCACAATCGTATCCGGAAATCTGTATAATCTGGTATTTATACAATACCTGGGCAATGTATAGAAAACCTAAAACGTTCAGGTAACTTATGGAATATCATTCATTTCATACTATGCTTAGGCATTCTATACAATACTCAACTAAGTATTAATGTTTTACTGACACATTGAACCGCCGAAAATCCATTCATTCAGTCTATTTTCAGCCATTTTATAGGTATGTAGATAGATAATAAGATAACCAGTGCCGGTTTTAGCACTATGAGCGCCCTGGGCGAGATTTCTACGGCGCCCCTATCTGCCATTGAAACCCATACAAAAATAATAAATACATATGTAAATCCATGCAAAGTTACAGCTTTCCAGCACTAAAGATCTCGACGCTATGCTACGGACGAATGGACGGACAGACATGACGAAAAAATAAGGGTTCCGTTATGACTACCTGCGGCGCCCCTTCAAACCTGGCGCCCTGAGCGGTCGTCCAACCGCGCCCTACCCTAACGCCACTACTGAACGTTAAAAAAAATGATAAGCTTCATACATTACCGGTGGACCTACAGTTATTCTATACAATCCTTGGCAAAACTATACATTGCCTAGGTAAAGTATGTAATGGAGCAATATAATTTGTACTCATAATTATCATTTCATACATTTTCAAAACGACCCAAGTATTATATACATTGCCTAGGGATTGTATAGAATACTACAAATATACAGATTAACGGTAACAGTGCTAAATAAATGTCTACTTATTTAAAAGACAATTCTATTTTCGTATTTTATATCTTTACAGGCATTATTGCGCAATCATTCCAAACGTGTCCGACCGGAAGCTAAATATTTGTAATAGCAGATTATCACGTTGTAAAAACATATTAACAACCGCTAGTTAAGGATAATTTTCCGGCAAAATGTTTTCGTACAAATGATATCAATGTGATTTCCACGCTTTGTATATTCAACATAGATATTTGCGATGTAACTTAGGCTGAGGCCAAACGAGCGTATTTCTTGAGCTGTAAGTTCTGTAAAATGAGTCAGTTTCATTCTAAACATCAACATTTTTCGTCACCGTGCTAAGACCTATATGTATAGACAGGCTGTTCAGTACTAAAAGTTTGGACACCTGTGTTGACTCCACGTGGACTAACGCATTTTAGTCGGCTGCGAGCAAGCGAGACAAGTAGATATATCATTTTGAAACACTGCGACTGTTCAAGAACACAATAATAACGTGTTGTTCTTTAATGTGCAGAGTTAAAACTTTTTCATTATTTACGTTTGAACTTTATTTGAGTTTATTTAATTAAAATTGGTAAGGATCTATATTTTTACTTACATTTTTAAAAATATTTAGTGCATTTTATTTAATGCTGCCATCTTGAACCTAACTTGACAGAAGGTAAGCGTCGTGTCGCCATCCCTATTCTATGCCGGCACGTAGTGATAAAGTACTCTGTGGCTGGTGCGACTGTGACACGGATTTTGTGCGGAACAGCCCGTCTATATAATTTAAGTCTATGTCGCCGTGTGGTGTATCAAACCGAAAGCAGCGTACTCATTTTTCGCGACTCAAAGCTCAAGAAATACGATCGTTTGGCCTCACCGTTATGCATACCAATGATGTTTAAATAAATATAGATACGTTATGCCCTTACAAATCAACCGAAAAATCTGTTCCGATGTCCTCAAGGCACGCTTTATTGCTTTATCGCACGTCTTTATTGCTCTCGCGTTAAACTACATCGCTATCTCTTTCTTCACCTGAATAAGAGTTCCCAATTGGGAACTTTTTGAGTCACACAACGCGCGCGCTTATGACATTATCTGCCTCTTTTTAATATATAATATCATTGATGCATACACATACATTACTCATGCGCCGTAATCGAGACTCGGCGCCTGATAATCTGTTTATTTTGTTGTCCACCACATTTGCACTCGATTATGGCGTGTTCAATTAATTGTAAAAAGGTGTCGTTCTATTCTTGGCTAGGAAGAAAGAGAGTCACTTCACTTTACTGTACGTTATCGTGACAGAATTCAAAGAAATGTAATAACATTTTTTCGTTAATAAATTTTCCATAAATAGTTATATAAAAATCTATACTAATATTATAAATGCGAAAGTAACTCTGTCTGCTACTCAATAACGCCTAAAACACTGAACCGATTTTGATGAAACTTGGTACAGATATAGAATTGAGCTCGGGAATGAACATAGGATACTTTTTATCCCGGAAAATAGACGTGTTCCTGAGGGATAACTATTCCACGCCAAAACCACTGAACCGATTTTGATGAAATTTGATACAGATATAGAATTGAGCTCGGGAAAGGACATAGGATACTTTTTATCCCGGAAAATAGACCTGTTCCTGAGGGATAAATCTTTCAAGCCACTAAACCGATTTTGATGAAATTTGGTACAGATATAGAATTGAGCTCGGGAAAGGACATAGGATACTTTTTATCCTGGACAATAGACCTGTTCCTGAGGGATAACTCTTTCAAGCCACTAAACCGATTTTGATAAAATTTGGTACAGATATAGAATTGAGCTCGGGAATGGACATAGGATACTTTTTATCCCGGAAAATAGACCTGTTCCTGAGGGATAACTCTTTCAAGCCACTAAACCGATTTTGATGAAATTTGGTACAGATATAGAATTGAGCTCGGGAAAGGACATAGGATACTTTTTATCCCGGAAAATAGACCTGTTCCTGAGGGATAACTCTTTCAAGCCACTAAACCGATTTTGATGAAATTTGGTACAGATATAGAATTGAGCTCGGGAAAGGACATAGGATACTTTTTATCCCGGAAAATAGACCTGTTCCTGAGGGATAACTCTTTCAAGCCACTAAACCGAATTTGATGAAATTTGGTACAGATATAGAATTGAGCTCGGGAAAGGACATAGGATACTTTTTATCCCGGAAAATAGACCTGTTCCTGAGGGATAACTCTTTCAAGCCACTAAACCGATTTCGATGAAATTTAGTACAGATATAGAATTGAGCTCGGAAAAGGACATGAGATACTTTTTATCCCAGAAAATAGACCTGTTCCTGAGGGATAACTCTTTCAAGCCACTAAACCAATTTTGATGAAATTTGGTAGAGATATAGAATTGAGCTCGGGAATGGACATAGGATACTTTTTATCCCGGAAAATAGACCTGTTCCTGAGGGATAAGGTCAAATTTTGTTATAATTGTAGTTGATAGATTCGTTATAATTTATGAAGCGATTTTTATGACCCTTTTTAGGGTTCTGAAGTCAAAACAGAATTCTCATAGTTTCATCATGCCCGTCCGTCCGTCCGTCCATCCGTCCGTCCGTAGCATAGCGCAGAGGCCCTTAGTGCTAGAAAGCTGTAATTTAGCAAGGATATACATGTTTATTTAAACTTCTGGTAGAATAACATTTTTAAAAATATGTTTTTAGTTTTTATTGCGAAATATTCGTAAGTGTTAGACACGTAAAAAAATTCATGGCAATAGCATCAAAAGGAAAACTATCATGGCTATATTATTATTAGCATACGTAGTTATTGAGTTCTATAAACTTAGAACTTCGAAACTCTATACTTCAAAATCGTAGAATAAACTACTGAAAAAAACTTTTTTTTTCGTGGTACCTCCACTACAACAGGTAACGTGAGCATTATTTTTTTATTCATCCCTATAGTGTGGGGTATCGTTGAAAAGTTTTTTCAAAAATATTATTCTTTTGAGACCATTTTTGGATGTAGAGTTCCGTTTGCGAAATATTTGGCTTGAAAGTGCTAATTTTGGGTACCCAAGTCAAGTCAAGTGTCCCCCCTAACGGCTAAACGGTTGGAGTTGGACAAGTGAAAACATTCTCAAAAATAGGTTATACGATGGATTTATAAGGAAAACTATCAAGGTTATGTTAACATACGTATCGTAGTTAATGAGTAATTGTCAATAAACTTACTACTTTGGAACCCAATATTGCACGTGGCCTGACACGCATTTGCCCGGTTTTTTAAGGTAAAACTGTGAAAGTTGGTAGTTAGTGTGTAACCTTACATAAAACAAAAATAACTGTAACATGATTGTTTGGTAATACATTCCCTAAGGGCTAAAACTAGAGGTTGTAAGCTTAGAGTATGTTTGGAGTAAGAAGTTGTAAAACGAACAGATGAGTCACCTCATGGTAAGTGGTCACTATTGCCAATGTACATTAGCAACGCTAAAGGAATCACTGATTTGCTGCTGCCCAAAAAGAAAAGAAAGATATTTTTTTGTGTATTCTGTAAAATTACAATGTAAATTTAAAATTCAAAAACTGTCAGTAAAGTTAAATTATTTTGGGACCTTTTCTATGGGTGGGTCATTAATGGCTCACTACTGAACACTCACTCTTGAGGACGCCTAGAGCATACTCCACCACTTTGCTCCAGTGTGGATTGATGGAGGGATTAGAAATCAACCCAAGTGTCGGAAGTCATTACGCCGGGCGAGGACCTTCAATATGTCATAACGACTGTTACCTTACGACAACAACCGGGACCGACAGCCTTACGTGCCCTCCGAAGCTCGGAGAGCTCAAGAATTTTTTGCCACTAGCGGTCACCTATCTAACTACCGACCGCACTCGCTATTGTTTAACTTCATCGATTACTATTAGAACCGACACAAGCCGCTGCGCCCGGGCTATGAATTCTTCTCCCGATGGGTAATTAATGGGTTCTAAGAACATGTCACTTTTGCTGTAATTTTGGTGAAGAGTTTAGTATCTTGCTGACTACCAATCACGCTACAATATCAGATCGTACTTATCATTTCATTATCAACACTAAAGATTTGTTTAATATTTTACTCATTTACATAATACGATATATGTATTAAGTGTAGGTGTTTTAGCTTCAACCCATAATGGACTATTACAAGGCACGGGTCTCCTCTCTTCATAGTATGGACAAGTTTGCTGTCAATTTATGAAAAACATGTTTTATAATTAAGGGATCTTTATTTTCGGCGTACGAAGTCGCGGGTAACAGCTAGTAGTTATATAAAGAAAACTTCATTTTCCTTTCCCATAAATTACTATGTTAGTTTTAAGATTATTAAATGTAATAAAATGCATTTTTGTAATCTTACACTGAAATATTTTTATCTCCGTACGATTGCTTGAAAGTGTGTATGACATGTGTTTATAAAACTCATACATATAAGACCAATGAATTATCGTATACGTTAGCTCAGTTTATTGTGATAAGAAACTGTTTCTCTTCTCGCTCCTCTGCGTTTGTGGTGCCATGCTTTTATTTCTTTAATCTGAGTGCCATGCCATCAAGATTACAAAAATTCATACAGCGCTGCCCAGTGTGGGGAGTCCCCGAGGTAATAGAAGCGTTTAACTCATTCCAAAGAATTCCTCAAAGATGATGATCGATTATTTTCGTCGTGTTTGTTCTGTTTTGAAAAATACCGGGGACATTTTGTCGGCTCGCTTGCGGCGCCGCGGCGTGGCGGGATCAAACGTAACTCGCAGCTGCTGATTCTTATACAAATAAAAGTGGAATTAATCAACGTAGATCTAGAGATGAGAATATTTATATCAGATTATACGGATTTAGATCCGTCTAAATTGTGCGACGCAACGGATGTATTGTCACTGTTGTAACACTGTTTTAGTTATGAAATGTATGGAGCGTGAACGTGTTGTGTATTATACAATTATATTTAACAACTAGTATAAATTTAAAAATAAAAACCGCCTTCTATTAAAGAAGGTATCATGCCTTTTTGAAATCCTTATGGTGAGCTCTTTAATTTGATACCCATATTGCATTAGTCAATTTATTTTTATTTTTTGATAATTCAAACAATGTCATCTTACAGTCACTATATTTGTATTTTTTTAAATTTCACTTATCTAAGAACACTTGGGTTATCGAGACAAATCTAACGACATCTTAATTACATAATAATAACTCCGGTTTGGAAGATAAGAGGTAATAAAGAATATTACATGCATACATACACATACATACAAGATACGCGCGAAAAAAACCCTTCCTAGTAGTCGAGTAAAAAATATTGATTAAAATAATGTCCACGATTTTTGCAATTTTTTTTTTTATTTTGAACATAGGATAAGTATTGCATTAAAAGAAGTGATTCGAGAGCGATCTTTATTCAAAGATGACCTAATCGTCTCTTTGAATAAAAACGATAAATTATATCGAAACACTATTAATTTTGAAGGATTACAAATCGATCAACGTGTGCACAGTTTTACGGCCGGCGCTGAATCATCGTTTTTATAGTAACAATATAAATTGGACGTCGCACAGTGGGACGAAAATCGGGTTTCATAGACTTAGGATTTTTATGTTAAAATTTGTTTGTTTCTTGTTGCAAACTGACGTAGAACCTTTTTAGAAGCCACAACATTATCATATTTATGCACCGCAGGCGACTATAACACGAAAAAAAATTTTTTAAATTAAATTTGTATGGAACACAACAGAAAAACCGATTTTATTCGATACTGAGGAGAGTGCCCCTAATTCCCTCTGGTACGATTATTGCCACTATTTTTCTCTATTTTTTGACATATCGCACGTTGCGCGCACTCGATAGACTTTGGGTGAAAAAAAATGAAATATATTTTTTTATTTTTTTTCACATTGTGCACGTTATTTTCTATGCTTAAGGGCCTTCAAGGCCCTATTTGGTACTTGACACGTTGTCTAAAACGAGCTACTGCAATGCCTAACCTATTTAATAACAGTTTACCGACTAACCTGCCCTTGTATAATAGGTTACATGGTTATTTAATCAGTTACTAATGACGATCCCTGTGTTCATCAATTTAGTCAATGAGCTCGACTTAATGTTGTCAGTACTCGGGTCATTATTGTTACTATTTTAATTATTATTGCACCTACTTATCAACCATTATCTCATAGTTCCAATTACTTTATGATGGGCATTACCTTACAAATCCCATTGCTTTTTAAGGTTTAAAATTAATTACCTACAAAACTACAAATGGTCCTACTTATACAATATATATACAAGTTACTCACTAGGTAAATTACTACAACAGGCTAAATTATATATGGTTATTTAAAGTTGGTCCCAAAAAGTTCATTTCTAAAATCTTAAGATATAAAAGCTAAGGACCGTAGTAACAACACAAGTGACTATGTTAGAAAAAAAAATAAACACATTGATACAACTACCCATCCATTTCGTATTCTGAATCGCTATCTGTTTGAGGATCAATATTAACTACATCGAAAAATTCTATTTCAATATGTTCTGTACAAAGTTTTAAAACTCTTAGGGCTTAACTTCCTTTGAGCTGCATCGAGTACATGCCTAGTGGAAGAAATTAATGGGTCAGATGAAAGAAGGATCATGTTCAAAAGATCTTGGTTAGTATTAACTCTGCTAGACTTCCGAGAATGAAACTCCCTGTACCTGCGGAAATCTTTATTTCTAGCTTCTGAGGCTTCTGAGGAAAGTTTTCCGATGGATACAATTGCTACATTGTCTATGTCAGCACCATGCATAAGGATCTTATGTACCGTTGCTGTCATTATAGTACCAATTGTACAGCTCGATATACCTTTCCGTAGTTTTTCGAGTATATTCTTTGAATTTTTCTGTCAATAATTTCGCCCGATGCTATCACTTGTAAAATTCTGCAAATCTTCGTATGAGCTCTTCATCTAAGCCAATATTGGCAGCAGTTTTTTTGAAAACTCAAAAAACAAAATTCTTGCTGTGTTCCCATCGTTTGTTGCTCCTGATCCTTGTTTTGCTTTATCGACCAGCAAACCTAATTCTTCCCGGAATTTAGATTGAACTTCCTTTTTCTTTGCCTCTAATATAAGCTGGTTTTCTCCTCTTATACGAGTTGACAAAGTTTTCAAATATAGTCTGTATGAAATATGAAGCAGCCATTCCACACAATTGATACGAGCGTGCAGAGAAGATAATTTAAATTTGTAGAGATCAGTTTGCACGTCTTTGCGAAACTGTCTCCAATTCATTCATTTCGGAAGGTTTTGCCAAGCACAAATAACAAGTTGCAGGAGATTTAGCATCTGAAAGGTAGGTGCATACCTCCCTATCGATCGTGGTCACTGTGACTATGAGTGATTTGATTATTGTCGTATTGGGTAACTTTAAGGCTCCTCATTTCGTCTTCCATTTTGGCCAACTGTTCTTGCACTAGAACTTTAGACTCTTTAAGAAGGGGAACTGTATTGGACGGCAATACGCCGAACAGGGTCCCGGGTTTTTCCATATGACTTCTTCCGCAACAGTAAGTTTTAGTGGAACTAAAGTTGTCATAAAAACTGATTAATCACTGTCACCGCTGCTTTTTTCCCCTTCGATCTTTTGTACCCACTTTGAAATCAAAATCATACACTTGCCTTTAGTTTCTTGTGGTTAACTTTGTATAATTCTAGCAGCAGTAATATCTAAAAGTGCTTGAAGAGACACTTTGGCAATTACGTCTGTTATCATTATTGCTTATTTTGGAGGGTAACAATCCAACTTAGCTTGTTAGACTTTGTAATACGAAGGATATCTATCTGTGATATCTTCACGAAGAGTAGATTCCCTCAAAGTCATATACTGCTACTACTAGATGATTTAAGTGATATTAATATGCCGAGTGCTTTCGCAGGAGTAAGTGTAAACTTCTTCGTTCCTTTTGTCTGTTGAACAATGTTATCAGCCTCTTTTGGTTTTTTAAAAGAATATCTATTGCTGCTGCCACATTATCTTTACCTTCTTGTTTAAATTTAGCAAATGGCATACGCCAATTCAAAGCCTTCTCGGTCTTGATATTGTAAATTTTCAATCCTTCGTATCTTGTTTCGTTCCAATATCTGTAAAAGGTTTACGCGGACTTAGTGTTGAAAGTTGGTGTTCCAACTGATGCACTTTTAGAAGGTAGACAAGAACCGGGTTCACTCGTTACTTGAAGTCCAATAAAAAACCACTGTGGCCGTAGATTTTCACGTACCCAAATTGGCCATTCAATGTTCTATTCCAACCAATCTGCGTAATGTTTTCGGAAATAGTCTGTGTTAAATTTCGCCAACTTCCATTTCTTCAATACAGACTGGCTAAATCTTCGACAGAATTCCTGGAGAATGTCTGTATCTTCTTCTGACAAACTTAGACTTAACTGAGACTGAATAGTCTCGAACATTCTTAAATAGTTTCCAAGCTTTCCAGATTGCTTCAGTATCAAATATAGGTCCAAATTTGTTTTTAAAATAGAAGTTTCCATATTCACAATTAATACTGGCACAGTTTTACAGAGATTAGTTAAAATTTAACTAAAGTAAATATGCAGTGCTCCCTGTATTTATACTTGTTTTACCCATCATAATGGGACTGGGACTATTAGGGGATAGGTTGATAAGTAGGTGCAATAATTAAAATAGTAACAATAATGAGCCGAGTACTGACAACATTAAGTCGAGCTCATTGACTAAATTGATGAACACAGGGATCGTCATTAGTAACTGATTAAATAACCATGTAACCTATTATGCAAGGGCAGGCTAGTCGGTAAACTGTTATTAAATAGGTAAGGCATTGCAGTAGTTCGTTTTAGACAACGTGTCAAGTACCAAATAGGGCCTTGAAGGCCCTTAAGCATAGAAAATAACGTGCACAATGTGAAAAAAAATAAAAAAATATATTTCATTTTTTTTCACCCAAAGTCTATCGAGTGCGCGCAACGTGCGATATGTCAAAAAATAGAGAAAAATAGTGGCAATAATCGTGCCAGAGGGAATTAGGGGCACTCTCCTCAGTCTTGAATAAAATCGGTTTTTCTGTTGTGTTCCATACAAATTTAATTAAAAAAATTTTTTTTCGTGTTATAGTCGCCTGTGGTGCATAAATATAATAACGTTGTGGCTTCTAAAACAGTTCTACGTCAGTTTGCGACAAGAAACAAACAAATTTTAACATAAAAATCCTAAGTCTATGAAACCCCTATTTTCGTCCCACTGTGCGTCGTCGTAAAAGTGATAAACCTTAATATTCAGACTCACTTTTGCCCGTGGTTACACTCGACAAATTTAATCATCAATAATTATTAGATCAGTTTCGTAGAAGTAACACGATACAATATAGTATACCTATACTAAGTTTAAAAGATAAAAAGACGTTACAAAAAACAATAACTAAAGTAACAAAAATTTATTACAAGTAGGTAATGTAATGTATGTAATGTATAAATGGTAATCAGCATTTTCCCGTGCCATTTAAGCATTTTAGCTTTTTGTCAAGTTTGCAGCGGACTTGACGCGGCATCCAGTAAACTTGGTCGTGTATGCTATCTACCATATAGCTATCTCATGCACACTGGATGCCGCGTCAAGTCAAACTGCTTTGATAAGACAAACTGCAAACTGACAAGTACACTTGATCGTGTATTCGTGTATGGCCTCCATTAGGTATCTGCGCTATGACGCAGTGTTTGACGTAAAGCATCAACAATCGACTCATAATGATTCATGAAAAATCCCAAACTTATTTGAAACGTGATGATAGAGTATTAGGTATACACTTTTAGTAACATATCCCAAAAAAGACCGTCAAAAATTCTAACATTTATTGCGTTAATAAATAGCTACAATTATAGTTTTGCGTTATCTTCCAAATACAGACAGAATAGTTTTCTATACGCATATAAAAAAATCGCTCCGTGTGTCTCTCGTTCCGATGGCAAGTTGATCTCGCTACAACACGAATATATCACACAGCCGGAATTCGGCTACTCTCAATGCAATGAAATAAAATTGTCTCGCCTACGTTTATAGCTCTATTAATAATGTTTATCGCGGCTTAAATGTTTTTCTTTTGTTTTCTCTCCCAATAAAATCGTTTTATTACCATGGCATGCACCCGAATCTCTTTGATCCAACGCAATATTTTTGGTTGTTGCTTTGTTGATACATTGTTAGTATACTTGTCAAACTATCTACATAATTTACTAATTAATGACGGAAATGTTACGAGGATTGTGACAAATTAAAACAGTATGTATAAACTGTATGTGTACTGTACGATTATGTAGAAGGTATTTTGCTCAAAGAATTAGTTTAGCAATTCAGCGGGGCAATGCTGCCAGCGTTCTGGGTACAATTCCGAATTTAGGTATTTTGGATGACATATTTTATATGTATTTCGTGTAAATATTCTTATTTTTATAATAATTTGGCTTAAAATATTTTCTGTGTTTTGTTAGTTAGTTTGAGTTTTTTAATATCCAATGCACTTTTAAGTTATTTTGTTTCATAAAGTTCTCATGTATAACTCGTCGGAAATATCTGTGGACCTGGCTCAATGACGTCATGCAAACTGGAGAGATAGCAAAGCAAATCGAGATGTAAAGATTAAAAATATTGTTTTGATTTGTGTGTATCAACTTTTTTGCACTTTTATACAACTTTTAGATCAGTCTGTACTTTATAAGGTTCTGTACCCAAACGGTGTCAACGGGACCCTATTGTTAAGCCCCGGCTGTCCGTCCAACCGTCTGTCTCAAGCTGTGTCTTATGAACCGTAATAGGTAGACAGTTGAAATTTTCACAGTGTATATTTCTGTTGCCACTGTAACAACAAATAACGAAAATAAAATAAAAGAATGAAAGAGCCGTGTTTTTTCATTTTCAAAGAATTGGATTGCTTTGAAAATTAAATTCCACTCTGCACTATGTATTGTCCTACCCATCTTACAACACTAAATAATAATAAACAATAAGAAATAATAAACAACAAGAAACAATAAACAATAATGCGATTACGAAGCAAGATTATTACACGTGCGTCGGCGCTTGCTTTGCCAACGGTACTGGATAGGCGAAAACAGGGTGAGGTCCGAGGAAGCGGGAGCGGCATCGAATTCCAGCGAGGTCCACAGATAGTTCAGACGTGTTATAAATAAAAATGTAGAAGGCACGCTTGCAAGGATATATTTAATTAATTATGATGAGTTTGATTATTCTTAGTCGTAACTATTTCTTACTAGCTGACCCGGCAGACGTTGTTCTGCAAGATATAAAGTTTTATGCCCTATTTCACCCCCTTGGGGGTTGAATTTTTAAAATCCTTTAGTGGATACCGATGTCATAAGAGGAATTTACGTGTGCGAAATTTTAAGTTTCTAGCCAAGTTAATTACTTGTCTTTTATATATACATACAGATTTAAGCTTCTGTGGGCTTGTGACTGTACTATTTAGTTTTATTAGGTACTCTGTATGCATGGTTTCTTAACATATTCTTGTATGTAATTCTGTTAGAAATTATCTAAATTAACCTTTGGGTGGAGCCCTAATAAGTGTAAAGAGCTTTTTCTTTTTACAATAATGAAATGACTGAGGTTTAATAAACAGGTTTTCTCATAATGCTATAATAAAGCATTATGATGCTAATGTTTATTGTTTTATATTCTGCAAATGTAAACAACTTGTTCGATTCAAAGTTAGAAGAGAGTAGCGCGATTACTGCGACTTATATAGGTACATTGGATACAAGCTAAAAACATATTCGCTTTAAGAAAAACTATTCCGGACACAGTTTTTTACTGACTACAAATATGCGGTATTGTTCTGTGAAATAATGACATAGAAATATCGTCGTAGACTTGCAAACTGTAATATCAAGTGCCTAAACAACATGGCGTCGTCGACATTCTTTCAACAATCATTTGAATTTAAATATCATTTAAATTGTACATTTTTCTTCAAGAAAATTACTATAGATAGGACAGTCAATTGTTCCATAATGGATCCAAGTATTTAACGTCTAGTGGTTTTGTTATTATCCTTTCAATTTACATAATTATTTCCCATTATTTATAACGGTTGTCATATTTTCATTCAAATAAAATTTCAAAAAGTTACACAAAACTTCACGCATTAAAAAAATTCTCAATTCTAAGATAGAAGATCAGAGATAATAATCGGCGTAATATAAGCACGTATTTCTGCCTTAGTACACACAATACTAATCAACTGTCAAATCAATTGTTCAACGTTAATCGGATTGCTAAAAGCATGATTAGTTGAACAACATATCAAAAAACATTGCTGTGAAATTATACATTAAAACGTATGGCAAAAACAAATTTCATGTATAGTTATGTTTTCTGTACCTAATCAACGTTTCAAAAACTCGATGTAATTCCCAATGCTGTTAAGTTAGTTGATTTTGATCAGCCTTTCAGAAATCAGCGGTTTGTATGCTAGTTCTTTTTTTATAATATATTTCTTTTTTTCTGTCGGCAACATAAAACAGTACACAGTTGCAGAATTAAAACCAGTGTGTTGGAAAATATTTCGCTTATCGCTCGCAGTTCGCCATACGACTAGTCATAAAGTTCAACGCTGACTGCTTTCGCGATTTATTCGTGTTTTATACTTGGCGAAGCTTTTTTGCATATTTTTAATGTTCATTAATAAAAGTCGGCGTGCACGATGGTTAAACTCTACTTAACATCGGAGGTTATGCTTTTGTTGTTATGAAAACTGTTGCAGAACGAGTCTAAAACATTTTCCATTAATGGACCACTATCGGGCACGGATCGTTGTAATAAAAGGGCTTGGAAGCTTTGAAGTATTATTACTAGCGTATAGAACTGACACCGCGAACACCATGTATGTCCCAATGCATTGGCGCCACGTGGCTTCAATCTTCAATGGATTCGTTCGATTTTGAAAATCGAACCTCCCGGGCGGGACACACATTTTGTTCGAGAAGTCTGTTCTATGACATTATACTTCAATGCTTAGAAGTAGAATGCTTCAAGCTCGTCTTGTTGTGCTTAAATAACTGCTCAAATTGAACAAAGAAAAAAATATTCCTAATAAAGTACAATAACGGTAGTAACTAACTAAATAGATACTGTCACTATAGAATAATATCCGTTAGTCTAGTTACCAACCAAACAATGAAAACAACCATAAAATAAATAGTAGCAATCTGCTTACAATTAGCCGTCCGCTAAGTAATTTCTAATTTCAATAGCTAAGTAATAAAACGAACATTTGTTTCCGAGAACAACTATATAAAAATATGTATATTGAGAGGCCGTCTACCATTATGATGCTAAAAGGCTAAAACATGGCCCGACCAGAACGGCTCTTGCCATTCAGTGGGGCTATTGTTGTCCAAAAGTCCAGCCGCATCAAACACGCCCATAAATCATATTCGTCGTAAATTCGATACGAGCTACAATGAAATATCTGTTCTTATTTGAATATAAGAAGTGACACTCCTTTTTACGTTGGCCGTTGCGAGTAATAGAGCTATTGCCCCAGTGTAAGTTGCGTGGCTTTTTGATCTGTTTTGTATTTTTAATCTATATCGCAGCGACGTAAGGTTAGATTATACGTTCAGGTAAGTTTTACAAGGATACGAAACAAGCCGAAATAATCATAGAAATATTCCGTGCTAACTGTATTGTATTACTGAAGTTATTAAAGCGAAACTTTTATTACATCGTCTCAAACATTTTGGTCTGTGTGTCGCATGTCGCGTGACGGTCAAAGGCGCTCGACAGAGCAGCCGAGGCCAATATGGCGCCGCCATATTAATACCCTAAATCGATTATTTATCCAAAAAATTTTAGTTAAATGTCTACAATACGAAAAAATGTTTCAATTATACCTAAAAAAAAACCATACAATTGCTTTTTATTATTGTGTATTAGAAGTGATTTACAATGTGGGTATCTTCAGTGCACTTCCTCAACCGTGGTTAGAGTTTCGGGAACGCATTTCCCTCCGCACGCCCAGCAGGATTTTCCCGTCTATAGCTTTGGCTGGTTATACATAAGCGTGTTTCGACTTTCGAAACTACGAGCGGTCTAAAGAATCGAGTTCGGACTAATAATTATCGATTCTTAGCTACAATGTGCACGCCATTTTTGTTAAAACGCTAAGAATGGGTTGTTTCACAACCACCGTCCACCACAGTTACCGAATTAGCAAAAATAAAGGGCTTTTCTCTTGGAAAGTAATTATGGCATATTATAGAGTTGAATCAGAAATTACTTGTTAGCTATTGTTGCTTCGGCCCCACACGTCAAGCTTTGTTTACGTGTCAAGCACGTTCGTTTTACTTTGTCGCGCGAAACATCTGCCATGGTTCTGTGACACAGGGTATACTCTATTACCAGGACTTAGAATATACATTTGAATGACAAACAGCCTTCATAAAGTTGTTTAGCGATAGCAATGCTAATTTTAAAGTAAAACGTGTAAAGAGAATTTTATTAGGGCTTTATTAAGTAACGTTGACAGAGCTCGCGACATTTTAAAGCGATTGTAACAAACTTTAAATGAGTATTCTGTATTGCTTTAAAGTAGATCAAAGAATATATTGTTTTTTTTTTAGAAACTGATTCTTTTATGAATGGCTTATGAAGTTTCTTTCAAAGATTAAAATAAAAAAATAATTGGATATCGACTGAGATAGAACGAAAGCCTAGTTAATGTGTAGCCGATAAACCGTACCTACCGTCAGTGGGAAAAATGGCATAAGATGAAAATTGCAATTTTACAGGAGGGTAAAAAAACTGTTAAAGTATTAGTACCTAAGTACTTATACAAAGGAGTTTACATTACGATTTCTTGCACAAAACCGTCAAGATTAATGATAAAATATTGAAAAATTTTTTCACTTTTAAACACTGTTTAAAGAAATCTTTAAGCAATAGTCGATAGTCAACATTTATTTTATATTCTATTTTTATTTTTACTTTATATACATTTTTTTCTTAAATTAAGTTGTTTAAATATATTATAACAAATTGTTTAAGTACCCATCATAATTTTTAGAAATTGTATTTATGTTATAATATTTCTTCGTCCACGATGCATGCCGTGGTAACCTATAATTAAGGCAACATTTAATTCTTAAAATATTTGTCTCATGTATTTTTGTGTACTTAATGTGTGTCTTGTTGGTTATCCATAAATAAATAAAATAAAAAATAAAATAAAATAAAATAAAAAAAATTTAGCGTAGGTATGCAACTTTTCAAAGTCAAAGTCAAAATATTTTATTCATATAGGTATCATTGATACACTTATACGTCATTTTTTTGGCTTTTCGGAAGGTGCTTTGTCGTAGACGAGAAGAAATCACTCTTTCCAATCATTTTAATAACTAAAATTCAAAGTAACACGACTAAACTAAGGTATGCTTTTTTTTCAATGAACTACGAAACGAGTAGATCAGATAGTGGCTGATTGTGAGTGGTCAGGACCCATGGAATGGATAACTACAACACCAAAAACATCCTTACTACCTTACCACCTGCTGCAAGTACGGAATAATGAATTGTACCTGGAACAATAAGATTCAATACTAGTAAGGTCCAGGGTCGTCCTTTGTCACTGGGTGCATTGGCGATGACTTAAAGATGATTACAGATTCAAAAGTTAATAAATAGATCAATTTCTAAAAATCTTGAATATCTGTGATATAACAATTATTAAGAATGTATTGTTTATTTATTCTGAGAGAAATGGGTTTATTTCACAGTTAGGTTCATTGGTTCAATAGTTCTAGGTTCATAACTTTGATGCAGTTCAATAATCGTATGCACAGTAGACTTATTACATTTTGATTCATCTAAAAACAGCGGAATTAAACGATATCAACAACAACTTCATCGGAGGTCCGGTCGCCGGTGAAAACGACCAATTTGTTATCTATCAGAAACAAATACGTGGCCACCACCATTCAATGCAAAAATTCACATCAAAACACAATCTTAAGTACCTTATAATAGAGTCGACATCAACCTTTTCTAGACGTGTTTAAAAAAAGTGATAAGTCCTTTGTAATCTTTCTGACGCCAAGGAGGCTTATTCCGAGTTAATTGCTTTGAAATGTCTTTTTTTCACGTCGGGTAAATGTTTTATTATTGTATTTCTACCTGAATTGGAGACAGTACTGAGCCGCCGATAGACTGTGAAAAAACTGTATTGTTATGACTCACTATACAGTTATTTCATTTATCGGTTTGGCATGTTTCATCGAACTATTTGCTTTGGGTCGATAGGACTATTGATGTACTTACCATTGTCATTCCTGACATGAGATATTACACCTAATCACATTTAATTCGATAAGGCACCTCTATAGGTATCATAATAACTTTACTACAAAGTCAAAGAAATAGGCGTTACTTAAATGTGCTTATTTCAGACTTACGAACGCAATTGACAGATGATATAATATTAATAAACAATGTTATTATATTATTATATCATGAAAATTAATATGTAAGCTTATAATTAGAAACAAAAATTTATTGTAACAGGTTTTTGGAAAATTTATCCTCTAATGTCGTGGACGTTCAAGAAAAGAGTGAATAGGCTTAAGTATAGGATTAAGTGCGCTCACCATCCTAGACTACATCTCCACTTACCATCAAGTGGTCAAGTGGTGTGATTGTGGTGAAGCATTATTTTAAGTAAAAAAATGTGAATTTTGTTTATTTTTCAAAACCCACTTCCGGAGGTACGATTTGTGAATGTATCGTGGTAGGTTTAAGTATATAAATTCCTAAATATAAGTATGTACTTCAATATAAGACACCTTTTTAGGGTTCCGAAGTAAGTCGAAACCCTAAACTACCCGATAGTGTGGGGTATTGTTGAAAAGGTCTTTCAAAAATTTATGAGTCTTCTAAGACCATTTTTGGATATATTTTATTTATTTATTTATTTAAAATTTATGTCACCTTATAAAAAGGATGATAATGATAATTTTGGTGGTGGTAACTCAATTTGGCGCCAACCGATTTCGATGATTATTTTTTAATTGAAAGCTGGTGCTTGTCGTGTAGTCCCACATAAATTTGAGCGAGATCTGACAATGGTATCCATGTCAAAAGTACAATGTACTTCATTTGAAGTCGGTTATTTTTTTGTTAAAATGTTAGATTATTTCTTCTTCTTCTTAGTCGTACACTCCTGGCGGAGTGGTCGTGGTCATGAATAGTCTTTCAGTTTGGCAGCAGCCTTTGCGACACTTCTCCATCTCTCCCTATTCATGGCACTGCGTGTACATTCTGTGAGGGTACACTTTGTGGCTGTTTTGATGATGTCAGTCCATCTTGTGGGCGATCGGCCGCGAGGACGTTGACCCTCTACTCTTCCTTGTACCACTAATCGTTCCAGAGAGCTTTCATTGCGGATGATGTGTCCAAACATTTTAAGAATTCGTAATTGCACAGTCGACGAAAGTCTTTGTTTGACGCGAAGCTCTTTCAAAATGGAATTATTAGTGCGACGGTCAGTCCACTTTATCCTCAGCAAGCGCCTCCAACACCACATCTCCAGGGCGTCAATCTTTTTACGACACTTTTGGTGGATCGTCCATGTTTCAGCTCCGTACAAGAAGATAGGAAATATTAAGCAATTCATTAAGCGAACCTTGGTGTTTTTGGTAATGCGGCGATCTTTCCATATCTTCGTGAGCTTTTCCACGGCTGATCGTGTCATGGCACACCGTCTTTTAATTTCTTCCTCACAACTACCGGTATTTGTAATGGTGGATCCCAGGTAGATGTAACTCTGGACAACTTCGCAGTTAGCTATTTGACGTAAGTCAGGTCTGTTATTCGTTTTACGATCCACTACCATCATTTTGGTTTTATCACGGTTGATAGTGAGGCCAAAATCAGAGCTCGTAGTTTCCAAAAGTGAAAGAAAGCGTACCATGTCTTCTTGTGATGTCGTAAGGAGAGTAGTATCATCTGCATATCTTAGATTTGATATTATCCGACCTCCAATTGATACACCTTTATCCCAGTTGTCTAAAACGATCCGCATTATGTGTTCGGTGTAGATATTAAACAAAAGAGGGGAAAGTATACATCCTTGCCGAACACCAGCCTGAGTTTTAAAATTCCCAGAATCTATACCGTCCACGCGTACTGCTACTGTACCATCTTCGTAAAGCCTTTTAATGAGAGAAACTAGATGTCGTGGTACACCCATTGTTAGAAGTACTTCCCACAGCTTCCACCACTTAACGGTGTCAAAAGCTTTACGAAAATCTACAAAGCAAATAAACAGGGGGTTATTAAACTCACGTGCCTTTTCTATGATCTGTCTCAGGTTAAGAATTTGTTCGCGTGTTCCCTTTCCTTTGACAAAGTTAGATTATTTAAAGGGGTACAAATAAGATGAAAAAATTAAAAATGATTCTTTCATTTTCATTTTCACAAATAAGATAAAGCATAATTTTCGCGTGCGAAACTGTGCGCAGCAGCTAGTATGTGTATAAAATTAATTATGATATTTTAGATGATCTTGATAATGACACTGATGCTAAAAACAACGAGCATTCGCACGCACCAACACCTATTATTGCTTACAAAGTAAACCCTCAATTGCACATTTATGTCACATTTAGAGCAATAACTAATGTGCGTGTTAATGTCATTGAAAATATCGAAGGAACTCTGAGAAGTGGGTTAGTAATAGTTACGTTGTTGAAAGAACACGGACCAACAAAGGACAATTCTGGAAATGTCAACACTCGTTTCCGCCGACAAACAAGCCAAAGAAAAGCAAATAGAGTCGAACAAGTGATTCGCAACATTGTGGTCGATTTCTACGACCTTAGGGCGTATTGCAGTTATAGCAATTATTTGTAATTGTTCCTTTTTTGGATTAGGTTGCTGTTTATGTAGTTTATGTTAGTAGCTTTTATTTTATAAACTAAAAAAAGTTTCGTTTACTTATAAAATATCAGTTCTGTATCGAATTTTATGGATCTTTTAAAGATTTATAATTTACATGAAGTTGCCATTTTCAATTCATTGTTTTCAAACAGGAAATTGTGTAGCTTTTGGTCGTCAATTCAACGTTCTCAAATACGGCAGTTAATTAACCGAATAACATTTCGAACTTTCTTACCCTTTTCGTTTTAGAGCGTGATAATGCAAAAAATCGGGCCAATTTGACGGGGAAATGTTAGCTCGCCGGCATCAATTTGCTAGCGCCGCAAAGCTTCGCGAGGGCTAATTTTCGTCGTTTCTTCGTATGTTTTCGCATTACTGCGGGCTGCTTCTTCCATGGACGATACGACAACGACATCTTAGGTGTCTATTTTGTACTGTTTGGAGCTTAAAGATGTTTTAACACCATTGAAACTTATAGTATTAACTAATATTTTAAGTTTAAAACATTTGGCATCTACAGTGTGGGAGCTCTTGAATTTAAGCGGTGTCGTCGTCGTGTCGAACGGAGAAGCGGTCGATGTTTACGTCGATATCGATCGTGATCGCCGTGCAATTTGCTCCGCCGCTAGATGGCGTTTCGCGGAAGCAGCATTCACCGTCACGCGCCTGCCGCACACTGTTGTGTGTAATTTATTGCTTATTTCGACGTAATTGCACCCTTGCCGCCCCCCGCTGAATGTTTCTACTACTCGCCGTGCTTCGTCTTATATACTTACCTTATTTCGTACATTGTTGTTATTAGTGACATATTTATCTTGAAATTCAAATTCAAATTAAAATTTTTTATTTGCTAGAACATAGTTTACATAAAGTTGTTACAAAATTAGTCCATCCGTATGTTCTGCCTAGGGAGGCGTGCAAATATATATGTACATTAAACATTTATTATAATATTCTACTAGTTAAATCCTACTAATATTATAAATGTGAAAGTTTGGATGTTTGGATGTTTGGATGTTTGGATGTTTGTCATGCAATCACGCCAAAACGGCTAATCGGATATAGATGAAATTTGGCACACAGATATTTTAATACCTAGAATAAAATATAGGATACTTTTTATCCCGAGATATTGATCTGTTCCCGAGGGAGGAGAAGTAAAATTTATAGGAATAGGAAAACAGTTTTGAAGTTTGTCGTCACGTCATCACAGTGACACTCGAAAAGTCAAAATAAGCTGATTGAGTTACTAAGTTATAAAATTGTTCATTGTTTTTAATACATAAGTTTATTAAGTAACATATAAAAAATTTGCGGTCAGGCACATTGTGATAATTTTTATCATACAATGAAAGCTTTAGTATGCATCGATCTTGTATAAAAATCAAATAAATCAACAAAGCATTTTTTGACGCAAAATTAAGGCTTCTTACACACCAGCGTTTCTCGAGCGTTCCTCGCGCCCAGCACTTGATCGATAAGCTAATAAAAATAATAATTTTACGTTGAAGAAATACTCGTAGCTTATCAAATTTCTTTTCTAGCTCTGAATATGTGGTGCGATTGAAGTATTTTAATATGTCGTATCAGGTTTAATTAATTGCAAAATATCATGAAATTTTGTTTTTAACATTAGTAAATATCTATCTATATATTTTTAAATTTACTTTATAGCATGAAATATAAATTTTGTTAACCTATTAAGCAAATCATTATTCAAGTGTGTCGGATGAACGCGTACACTTATAAAGTCCTAGTGTGTCGTCAGCCTACTGTCAAAGTTGCTTTATTTTTTTGTTATTGTGCGTGCGTTTGTGCCAGTGTTTTTAGCCGATCACTACAAACCTACAAAAAGAGATTTTTATGAATAAGATCGTTGGATTGCAATATCACTGAAAAAAAGTCACTGATTTTAATTGTATGGTTGTTAATAATTATTTTTTAATTGTATACTTGAATATAGTGAGTATATGAGGATCGAGATAAAGAGTGAGCTTCTCAGTCGTAGGGAATAATTGAATCGTGTTTAAATACCCGTATATTAGCTGTTGTTATCGTTAACATTGTCCATATCTTTATCATTATCAATCTTTGTGTGTTTTAGAGACGAAATATCCTCAACGGAATAATTGAAATAACTGAACAATTTTTAAAAATATTTATTGTTCGTAATATTAACACTAAAATCTGACGCACAGACAAATATACATTTTTTTTATCATGCCACCTGAGTTTGGCGACGTAGTGGCGATGTAGTCTTGGTGATCTATTGTGAACATAATTTGGTACTACCCTTGGAAATGGAATTGGCTCCAAAACCAACATGAAAACTCAAGATTTAAATTGATACAAACTCGAAGGATTTCATTTGTACCGGATTGTACCGGCATAAAAACTTGAAAAATGATGAAAAAAAATTTTTTTTTAATTTTTTTTCATAAAGTAAAATGGCTGAGTGGGCTGAAAACTACAGGTCTGATCGGTTTTTCTCGCACAAAAATGGGGATACAAAGGAAAAATCTAACAATACAAAAAAGTTCATACAATGTATTTTGCAATAACAGTGGGTACCAACGGGTACAAACAATGGAAGACCAACACCAAATCGTGGAAGTCTTTCATAGAGTAAAATGGCTGTTAAGGTCGAAAACTATAAGTCAGATCGGTTTTTCTCGCACAAAAATGGGGGCACAAACGAAATTTTCAACGGTACAAACAAGAGCACATACTGTTCTTCACATTACAAGTAGATACCACCGGGTACAAACGATGGGAAACCAACACAGACTCATGGAAATCTTTTATAGAGAGAAATGGTTGTGAGGGTCGAAAAATAAAGGTCTGATCGAATTTTCTCGCACAACAATGAGTGTAAGAAACGAAATTTTCAGCGGTACAAACAACACTACAAACAATCCTTCGGCAAACAAGTGGGTACTAACGGTTACAAACGATGGGGAACCAACAGCGACACGTGCAATTCCTTCATAGTGTAAAATGGCTGTTAGGGCCGAAAACTACAGGTGTGATAGGTTTTTGTCGAACAAAAATGGGGCTACAAACGAAATTTTCAGCATTACAAACAAGACCACATACTGTTCTTCACAATAAAAGTAGGTACCACTGGGTACAAACGATGGGAAACCAACACAGACTCATGGAAATCATTTATAGAGAAAAATGTTTGTGAGGGTCGAAAAATATAGGTCTGATGAGTTTTTCTCGCACAACAATGAGGGTACAAACGAAATTTTCAGCGGTACAAACAACGCCACTTACAGTTCTTCGGCAAAAAAGTGGGTACTAACGGGTACAAACGATGGGGAACCAACAGCGACACGTGCAATTCCTTCATTATTCCTTCGTTGTGTTCATACTATCCGAAGGTTGACTGGGAGAGAATGCTTTTAGCATTAAGTCCGCCTTTGCTATTGTACATATGTATGGTGCAAAAAGTTAAATAAATAAATAAATAAATAAATAAATAGTGTAAAATGGCTGTTAGGGCCGAAAACTACAGGTGTGATAGATTTTTCTCGAACAAAAATGGGGGTACAAACAAAATTTTCAGCGGTACAAACAAGAGCACATACAGGTTTTCGGAAACAAGTCGGTACTAACGGGTACTAATAATGGTAATAATTGGATGAAATAAAAAATATTAACTAACAACCTCCAAGGGGCCCTACCACCAGTGGGCCGGATTTAGTCGCCTCTTACGACACAAATCCGGCATGGAATTGGGATTAGTATTCTTAGCCGGCCCAATACGGCTCTTCTATATCAACTTTTTTGTGCCAGGAAGTACGTTCAACCTCGTACTTGATTGAAAAACATGCGTTAACAGTACTGCATTAAACGTTGCTGACCATGTACGAGTATAATAATATAAATGCGGCCCGCTGCGTGTCAATCCTTTCGCTTTCATTATTTTTCTACGTTTCTGCTCTACAGTGTGGTCTTTTATTTCCTGCGCATCGCAAAATTTAAAGGCTTTATTAATTTTGTCCCTTTTTAGACGTCTGTGGCTATTGAGACTCGCGAATTGGAACTCGCATCATACTCTAGCAACAACCCGTCTCCGTGATTCTGTTTCATCTATAGTCTTAGCCCCTCAATTGGTGGTCTTAGAAAACTGCTACGTGTGTGAGGCTTATGCTGAGGAACATGGTTTAAAATATAACGTCAGTAAAAGTGAATTTATGGTGTTTGTAGGAGCAAACAAAAAACCAAGCAGTGTACCACTTGACACTTAATGGGATTGAGTTAAGCCGTGTGTCTCAGTTTAAGTACCTTGGTCACATTGTGACGGAAAGACTGAAGGATGACCAGGATATCGAGAGGGAACGGAGGGCACTGGCAGTACGTGGGAATATGCTTGCTCATAGATTTGCTCGCTGCACAGTCAATGTTAAAGTAACGCTTTTTAAACCTTACTGTCAAAGTTTTTACATGAGTGGTCTATGGGTCAGGTACACCCAAAAGGCTTACAGTGCCCTTCGAGTCCAATATAATAACATCTTCAGGGCTCTGTTGAGGTTACCACGATACTGCAGTGCATCATATATGTTTGCAGATGCACATGTTGAGGATTTTTATGTAATTATGCGGAAGAAAACTATATCCGTTATTCAGCATGTGCGAGGTAGCAGCAATGGAATCCTTAAGATGATATGTGATAGAATGGACTCAACCTTCTTCAGAAGGTTCCTGCATTTGCACGTGCAGTCGCGCCTAAGGGATATTTAGGAATGTGATATAATTGATATATAATTAAATAAGGGATACAAATTTTTGACATAATTATTGGATGAAGATAATGTAGTTTTTAAATTGAATTAAATTAAATTATAATAAATTAAATTGTATTCTACTAACATAGTTTATAAGTAATTTGTTACTAACATTTATGGGCTACAATTGCCTGAAATAAATAATTTTTATTTTTATTTTATTTTTATTTTTAGCAGCTCGCTGGGACATCAAATAATGAGCATGTTGCTAGCGTCGTTTACCTGACTGTTCCGGCGTTACAGCAGCTCTCAAGCTAGCCTGCCAATAAACTTATTACTCATGACGTTCACTATTTTTATGACCCCTTAGCAGTTCACTGGGATGCCAAATAATGAGCATATTGCTGGTGTCGATGATGTGCCTATTTAGGCAGCCCTTAAAGAAGCCTGCCACTTAACTTATTTCTCGCGACATGCTTATTTCTCACTGATTTTTTTAATCATTAGCAACTTGCTAGGACGCAAAATAATAAACATGTTGTCGACATCAACGGTGTCCATTTTTGTGATGAAAAGCAGAATGTTAAGTTTATATGTGTGCCAAATTTAATTTATTTCTATTCTGCCATTATTACGTGATAAATTCACAAACATCTAAAACAACATCACATCATCACAAACATTTTAGAATGATTCAATTCTAAATTCTCGCGGACGAAGTCGCGGGTAAAAGCTAGTATATTAATATGTCAGTAAATGATAACAATGTCAATAAATATCAAATATCAAATCTAGTCACGGTTAATTAAATAACATTATAAAAATCTTGTTTGAAGTTAAATTACATATTGAAATAAAAAAAAAATTGAAATAATTAGGTAACATATTTCCGCCGCCATTGAGCTTTAAACAAATTACATATTAAAATCTTTGGGCTCTATAAAGCTATATCGAAAGAGTATTAAGTTATGAAGATATTTATAAATTATTATTGCTGAAGATCACGTAAATCCCGCAATGAAAGTATTAGATTTTGCTGACATCGACGCATGAATCAATGAAGATTTTAAGCAAACAATTTTATTTAATACTCTCTTTAATACCAGTATATTATTTACTGATTGTCATTGGACGACTGAACCGATTAAATATTGCCGTCTAAACAGCCTGTCACGGTACTTTACCTTAGCTCGCTCGGCAAACAATATCAACTGTCCGGTTCCTTTTGCTCTGACCTTACTTTCTCCTACTGATCACACGTCAACATTATATTTAGACATACTCCCCGCTAAGTGTCCTATCTGACAAACTGATCTATCTACACTGACATACCTACAAGTACATCTCTTTAATTTGGAAAATTTCTAGCTAACCCTTGTATCCGTATCGTCTACCGTTTAGAAGAAAATTGCGATTTTTGTTTTGCCTTTCTGCAAAATGAGACAAAAAATATTCTCACTAACTGTCTTATGTACAGAAAGATATTTTTTCAAGACTGGCCAGGCAGAGACTACGCTCTCTTTCTCTTAGGCGATAAGTTTCTGCTTTCTTATGAGAGGAAATAGGTCTTCTCAATCTGACACCTCCCAAAGTTTCGGTAGAAAAATACAATGATCTGATGTCCCTAACATCAGGTGACACTTCAATCATTAAGATGCCAGAGCATGTGTCATTTTATACTTCACTTTCTCACTAATTGAGATTCGTGTCATGATACCTCTTTGATTCTTTTATTGCTAATTTTATTAGCTAACTGTTTTATAGAATTAAGTTCCTGTATTAGACCGTGCCTACCTAACATTATTATTAAACTTATTTTAATCCTACGGTCAATAAATAAGACTGATTGATTGTAACTACGTTGTAACTGTAACGTCCCATCTTGTGAGATTCAACGCCACTAAAACACAGACGTGTCTCTTCACCGCCAAAAGGAGCCCACTCACCTTGGCTCCTACTTTTCAGAACGTGTCCTTGGATTATACCGACTGCCTTCAGTTGTTAGGAGTTGAGATATCCTCCAAGCTCAACTTTGGACAGTTCATCGAATCCAAAGCTAAATCAGATGCAAGGAAAGTAACTTGGCGTCCTTGCGAAGGTGCGGCGGTACTTCACACCGAGACAACTTTTAACCTTGTACAAAGCTCAGGTTCGGTCGTGTGTGGAGTACTGTTCTTACATTTGGGCAGGTGCAGCCAAATGTCACCTTTCTGTTTTGGATTCAATGGAGAGGCGTGCGAAGAGGCTCATTGGTGACCCAGATCTGGTTGAGATCAATTTGCAAAGCCTCAAGCACAGGCGCAGAGTAGCCAGCCTCTCGGTTTTCTATAGGGCACATTTTGGAGAGTGGGCGCAGGAATTATTTGAATTAATTCCCCCTTCCCCGTTCCACCATCGAGCGACACGACGTACGGCGGGTATCCACCCTTACATCGTTGATGTCCCGCCGGTACGGACGTCGCGGTTTGCATCGTCATTCATTATGTGCACCGCTAAGGATTGGAACAGCTTGCCTGCGTCTGCGTTCCCGCCCACCTATGACGTGGATGACTTCAAAAAAAGAGTGAATAGGCTTTTATTAAGTTAGTGCCCACCACCCTGGACCACATCTCCACTTACCATCAGGTGGGATTGTGGTCAAGCATTAACTTTTTTTAAGTAAAAAAAAAACTAGTACTAAAGAGCGATTTAAGTAACTATTACTGACTCTGGTTGGGGCGTAAGTAAACAAAGACCAATTAAAAACTAATTACTAAGACATTTTTAAGACTTTGATTGTAATAAAGAAACTAATAAGGAATAAATACCTTCTTGTTATAAAAAGCTTTGAATTTCAACGAATCATTAGATATAGTTAGTAGTTAGGATACATAAAGTACATAGCTGAATTTCCAAAATGCTCAAAACATAATTTTTGTTACTTCTTATGAAACTTGTGATAAATAAATGAAAACGATAATATCTGATAGTATTTTATTTATATTTTTAAGTCAAATACTGACGTCCTAACTAACATAAAATATAAAACAAAGTTCTCACAGAGTGACCTATCTGTTTCACATGATTAGAAGTAAATAAATATATACCTTAGAGCTTTAAGACTACTACTGACTTAAAGAGTAAGCTAAATATTGTAGTAAATCTTAATCATTTCATTAATGAAGTCAAAGCTAAGTTAAGCACAGTAACATGATTGTAGCGCCAAACCGAAAAACGGTTGCCCTGGAAAACTATCAATTGCTAGTTAGGACAGTTAGCGGGGAGGGTGACGAATATAAACCATTTTCGAAGTAACGACAGACGGTGTATTGTGTCCTTCATTAGTTTAAGAACCTACTATCGTTATTGTTGTAGTTAATTTTATCAGCTTTAAACTTTTGAGGTATTTAATATCTCTCAAAAGTTACAGACCTTTTTACTTGCTTAAGACTGTACTATACTTCAGTAAATGACTTAATGGTGTTTATTTTCATTACTATCATGTTCTACAAAAACACGATTTTGAAAATGTATTGTTAATTCAATCATTAATTAACGGAATACAAATTAAATTTGTACTTATAATTATATTCATGTCTTAAAAAAGTATCTAAAGACTATAGACGTGTTTTGATTGTTGTCGTGTGAATGTGTTTTATAAACGAAATTGCACACACATTAAAAAACGTACAAAACTGCTGTCAACTTTACTTCACTCACACCACCACAATTAATTAATTACGCGACTGCAGTCTCATTGTTTAGCTTTAGTGCTCATACTGCATTGCGGCGCAATAATTGTGGGTACTTAATCTAAAATAATTGTCTAATTGTCTGTTCAGATCTCGGCCTCGCTTTGATAACGTTTGCTTCACGATCTCGATTCTCAAGTTGTGTGCTTGTAATGACGTCGTTAGTATCTGATCTGGTGGCTCGACTCCATTCATTGTTCCACGGATGACAGACAAGTGTCGCTTTTGCTGTGAAGTCATTTATTGTGTTAACTATGATAATTTTTACCCGCGGCTTCGTCCGCAGTAGTGATTTCGAAATGAATTTTTTTATTAATTAATAAGTTATTAGATGATGCCCGTGCCTTCGCGTGCATGGTTATTGATTATTTACGAATCCCTCGGGAACCCTGATCTTTTCCGGGAGTAATCCAGGGCTATCTTTATTCCAAACAGCCAAATTGGTTAAGTATTTGTGGCGTGATTGAGGAACAAACATCCAAACATCGTCACAAACTTTCACATTTATAGTATTATAATAGGATTGTAGCTGATTTTCATCACGAACTACGTTCGTATCGCTACTGATGTGACATATATTAAATTATTTATGACTAATATTGTTGAAATTTGGCTATTTTCTATTCAGATTTTCAAAGATTCTTAACTAAGATGTTAACTATAGGATTAATCAAATGTCGTTAGTTAAAAGCAAAACTTTTAGATCCACGAATAGTTAAATTTATAACTCCTCAATCTTAGTTCGTGAAATTCAAATAGCTCCATTGGATTTTTTCTGCGCTTTCGTGTTTCATGTCATTTTCATGTATTTTCTTTTCACAGCGGCGCATAACACTACGAAGTATTTTAAATTTCCTACTGTAAGCTCTAGAGATCAAAAGTACTGACATGTTCCTGATTACTCCACGTCTAATGTAGAAACATGTGACCGTGTTATCCACTATTGCATCGCCAGAAATAGTTAGCGCTTACCGCTATTGTTTTTTATACGACCGAGTTTATTATTTAAACTAGACGCGAATATAGAAACCGAACAAAAACTGGGAATCAAAATAGTGGAATGTTGTAAATGTTGTAATCGTCTAATTCCAGAGAAATAGAATAATACCGGTGAAGGTTACCCGACATGTTTTATCGTTGTGAAACCTGATACGGTCGTACATTTTCTTCATACATTTGATTTATTTTATATGCTATTCGGGTTAGCATAATACAAGCGAATATTGATTTCGTTTTAGTTTCATAATATACTCTAATACTATGTTTATAGTTTCTTTATAAATTTATAGACCTACCTACTACTCGTACTAATAAAGCCATACCATAACATACCTATATCTTACCTATAAGCCATATTTGTCTATAATCTACTAGCTGTTGCCCGCAGCTTCGCACGCGGAAATTATTCTTGTCATATTTTACCCCCTCAGGGGTTGAATTTTGAAAAATCCTTTCTTAGTGGATGCCTACGTCATAAGAGGAATACGTGTGCGAAATTTTAAGTTTCTAGGTTTGGCCTGTGTGTTGATACATCAGTCAATCACTTTTGCTTTTTATATGTAGGTATAGATAGATATAACCCACTAAGAATTTTCGCAAGACATTTATTTGTATTATGAAAAATAAGTGAAGATATCTAAAAAAGAATGAATCCGATGTCTATCAAACACTACTTAAAAGTTTTAGTAATTCAAAATAACAAAAAAATATTCTCATGTTTACTAATAAAACTTAGCACGAACATAAAGTAAATCTTCTGTAAATAAAAGCATATAAAAGTTTTAGTAATTCAAAATAACAAAAAAATATTCGCATGTTTACTAATAACACTTAGCACGAACATAAAGTAAATCTTCTGTAAATAAAAGCATATAAAGTTTTAGTAATTCAAAATAACAAAAAAATATTCGCATGTTTACTAATAAAACTTAGCAAGAACATAAAGTAAATCTTCTGTAAATAAAAGCATATAAAAGTTTTAGTAATTCAAAATAACAAAAAAATATTCGCTTGTTTACTAATAAAACTTAGCAAGAACATAAAGTAAATCTTCTGTAAATAAAAGCATATAAAGTTTTAGTAATTCAAAATAACAAAAAAATATTCGCTTGTTTACTAATAAAACTTAGCACGAACATAAAGTAAATCTTCTGTAAATAAAAACATATAACAATGAGGTTGTATAGACAATAGGAACAAAACATTTCTCGCGTGAGATTTTATAGCTACCAAAATTAATGAATGAGTTCAATTCTAATTAGAATTCGGATGTTGGTAACGATCCAGAGTACCTATCTTGATTCGATCCGGCCAACACAAATATTTGTGCGTAAGAGAAGTGTCTGGCTGTCTGTTTGCATACGTTTACAATAACGTGAACAATTTGGGGACTCCCACATCGTGGGACTTCTTGTCTTTAGTATGTATTATTAGATCAGAGTATTTTTTGGTTTACCTTCATTTTTTTGCCATATAATTGTACGATAGGTACTGTTAATTTGTTATTACTTGTATGAGGATTATGAATTTCTGGTATGTCTATAGCAATATGAGGTGAAATAATGAAATATGTAGTGCAAAGTTATTTTCACTCAGCGCAGCGTGTCATCGAGATCTCTTTGAATAAAAAATATCATTACCAATATCAGTTTACCAAATGCGAGTTGGTAGTTTCATTTTTAATACAATCTATCTATAACACATTAGGGGAAGGGGGGGCATAACGGGGACGTTAAGGGAAATAGCCAATAACAGAATAATCAAAATATATTAAGTAATTATTATAATCATAACACTTTGGTTACATATTAGGGTTATCATTTGGCACAGAATTTGGCGAAGTAACTAATCAAATAATGCTTAAATTTTAATTTTACGAAACCCTTATGAAAACCCCATTGTGCCCCGTGGTAGGGGCAGTATGGGGTAAATGGTTATTTTATTCACAATAAGTGCAGATGTGAATTTCTTCTGGGTTCTCGTCGTCAACACGAGCACAGGCTGTATGACGCCATCGTCTGCATAGCTGGCAGGCCACCCAACCCTCCACAGACTTTAAATATGTATGTTTCTCATCAAGGCAATACAGGCATAAAGTATCCTCGTCTAAGTTTTGTATAATGTATGTATTGCCTCTCGAACTTTTCTTTTTGTACGTTCGTACCATATGTAATACCTAAAACAAAATTAAAATTCCAATATCAAATATTCACATCATTCCTTTAGGCTACCTTACATAATGACCTGTAATGTTAGTATGTTTATGGACAAACAAATAAATAAATAAATAAATAAATAAATAATGGGGTACCCCGTCATGCCCCATAGCCATAACCCCGTTATGCCCCTACTGGTAACATTATGTGAAATAATTGACAAAAAAAACAAATCTACAGTTAGAGTGATTTTGTTTAAAACATATCAATAAATAATATCTCTACAAAAACACAACAAATAAACAATAATACATAGTAATGAAAACACTTATCTTTTTACATGTGTTTCCGTATTCACTCAAAATTAGATGAAATCACATCAAAAAATATTTATTTTCGTAAAAACCAAACGACTGCAGACTAGTCGCCGGTCACTGTCGGATTAAATACTGATACCAAATGGTCATTTATTAGTGAAAACAACAAACGTCTAGTGTGCATCGTTACTTGTTTTTTTGGGTGACCCCGTTGTGCCCCGCGACCCCGTTATGCCCCCCCTTCCCTTACATGTAATAAAAATAATTTTATAACGATTTCTAACTAAGCTTTGATTGCTATAGATTAAACTTATACTTAGTGCATATAGATTTCTTCATAGTATAAATTAATATTAATCGATTTCAAGCCAAATTTGAGACTTAATATTGCCCTTTAAAATCAACGTATTAGTAATGCATGCTTGATATTAGTGGTAATATTAATGATAGTCATAATGTAAAATGTAACTTGTAAAAAAAATATACGGTGAAACATAGAACCTCTTCTTTTTTTGAAGTCTGTTAAAAATATAACATCGTTAATTAATTACGGTAGGCCGCAACGGGTGTTTAATACTATCTCCTCTGACGTTGATAGCTCATCCAGTTGATATCCCTAATCCATCTACTCGTTACCTAGTGGCCTATTTCGATGTCAACGTGAATCCCTCCTGCGGCTATAAATAAAGCCTCGATAGCGTTCCTCTCATTAATCATTCCCTCTGTACTGTCACAACATGTCGCGCACTCTCTCTGATCTTCGTTTACACTCGCTTTGTCCGCACCATTCACACACTCTCCAACTCTTACTGTTGTACTTATGACTTTTGGATCGTAATTGCTTTCAAATTGTTTGTTTTGAATTTTATCTTTAGCTACCGTGTCATATATAAATACAATAATGTTACTCCCACATTGATAGCCTTAGATTGAATCAATTTATTACCATTTTCTAAAATTAAACATTTATGAAATTAAAAAAGAATTACAGGTCAAAATTTTTTGGTTAATCTTTAAATACTTTCATAGGATTTTTGTTTGAATTAGGCCATCTTGTGTGGTGGTTTTTAATAAACATTTGAAACGGAACTACGACTCACAGTGATGACAGTGACAAATTAATTTTACCTGAGACACTTATAATGATTTCAGAATTACTGAAACATCAACTAAACTTATAAGTTTATTTTTCGTAAGTTATGACGTATAGTTACGACCGACGTTTCTAAATATGCTTTCTATCTATTCATTAATATTAATCTCGCTAATGTCTTATTACCATTTGATCATTTGACGGTCCCGTGGCAACGGATGGGCGTAACTTTGTCGCGTCTCTGTGAAGACCAGAATGAATTGCTTACAGCTAGGATTTTGACTGATACGACTATAAACGCAGGATCAACAGTCCTTCGCTTCTTGAAGTTTGAAGTTCGGGCAAATTTGTATAAATAACGTCTCGCGGATTTAAAG
Source organism: Thymelicus lineola (assembly GCA_963932265.1). Taxonomy (NCBI): domain Eukaryota; kingdom Metazoa; phylum Arthropoda; class Insecta; order Lepidoptera; family Hesperiidae; genus Thymelicus; species Thymelicus lineola. Next base: position 4,094,770 of record OZ010700.1, on the reverse strand, counting down.
GGCGGTCGTGAACATAAACTGGATATAACATTTATAATTAATTCACGGCTCCTCATCAATGAGCTTTGTTACGCGGCATTGTTTCAACTTGATTTACGTCACCTCTTTGATCATAATGAACTGCTGGCACATTCGTTTCGCTAGAATGATATTAATCAAACACATTTTATTGCGGTCGCAAATTACTCGGCGTATATTAAAAGTTATTTCTGAGAACGGCCCGCTATCAAATATTTCCTACAATAAATTATTGTTCGCGAAATTATTATCCCCGATTCTGGTTTCATCGGCGCGAACCACAATGCCGGCGATGTCATATTCCTGGACGTGGTCCAATTCTTAATGAATATTTGTTGTCGAAGATTCCTTCAAGTTTATTACATTAGGATCGAAATCGCTTTGTTGTATTAAACCAGTCGTGTCCGCAGATAATCGTAATTAACACTACGACATCGACGTATCACGTATCCACTCTCGATCAACATCACGTGCCCCACATGTGCTGGCTGCTGACACCCGTGCCGTGCTTAATATAAAAGATTAAAATAAAGTAACAAAGAAGTAATCAAAGAATCCAGCCGCCGAACAAGAAGACATGAAATCTCCCGCGACGTCTGTCAAATTAGCATCACAAACGAAAATAGCGTCATTCTAATTATTTTGATGACTCAACCGAAATACAATTAATCTTGCTGGTTCTGTGAACTGTCTAAATGACGGACGGACTAAAATATCGTCGCATTTCGCGATAAATAAACTTGGGCGTCGAATATCGAATTTCGATTCCATCGGTGCTGCGTATCAAAGATTTTATACCCGGTGCGGGCAGCCGAGCGCAATACCGGCTGACGACCGACGGTCCAATTGATCTGTGTTCAGATTGCTTCTTGCTGCTATTCTATGCCAAAATATAAAGTCACCAGGAAGTTCCTTGTTCAATATAAGAAGAGAAATTAGATGATGAGCGTCTACTATAGCAAGATCGTCAGAAGAGTTGTGATTTGTCAAGCGCCCGAGTAACTTGTTATTAAACACAACATATTAACATTTTTTTTAAGACTGAATACCTAACAGAATTTTTGAGAGACAAAAGTCATCTGAACATACATTTCCATTTCTCAAACTACGGTTACGAGAAAGATTCGATCGATTCAATTCCCAGAGAGCGAGATTGGTAATACGATATGATTGGATTTCCGTCCGTGCTAATTAAGTCATTCCACATCCTAAATCTAGCTGCCATTGACTTCAAATACTTTCCTATTGCGTATCAACATGTTATAAAGTATTATTATTGACATGATTTTGAGCCTCTAAAAATATAATTAACGCGAAACAATAGCTCTGTTAAGCCTGTCCATGAAGGGATATATAGAAACGGTAACATGAGTCAATTTTATTGCCATCAATACGTTGACAGTGGTTCTTTATGTAGAACTGTAGACTAACCCTCTCGTCTGCGGCGCGTCTAGTTCCTCTACCGCTCATAAATCAGCCGCCCCACAAATTGGAAACACACTAAACAGCTCACCACTATAAAAATTTCAAATAATAACCTCGAATCTAAATCCCATAAAAATATGATTTCGAGTGGGTTTAATCCCGCCGTGGTTTTACGACGGTATAAAATTTGATTATTAACTGTTGCGGTGCATTTGTTATTCGGATAGAGGTCGCACAATGTTGCATTGACCCATTTGCGGGTCGTGCCCACTCGATATTTTGGCGAGTGCTCCAGACGAAATAAGACCTTTGCATCAATCAAGAATACTGTATAAAAATTACATTTATTTTGCAACTCCGAGCTCAGAGTTTTGACGTGCCGGAATGCGCGTAATTTGTAGCTTTCATCATTTCAAAAATTTGAACGCTTTTGCGAATTTGTTTCCGTAAAATACGGGTAGCAAGTTTGATCCAGACACAGTTGGTTGTCTGAATTGGTCTTCGTGTAGATTTTTGGAAATTATGGGCATTTGAGAAATTATGATTGGATTCAGTTCATTCAGTGAAAGACATCGAGTTCTGATGTTCTTGAAAGTGCATATTTAGCTTAATGATTGCACTGTGCCCAGTCCTGGATTTGTCAATAGGCCTTATAGGCCGCGGCCTAGGGGCGGCAGCGTCCTAGGGGCGGCAGATTTCAGAAGATGAATATTATAAATGATTTTTCTATTAAAATGTGTCGCAAAAAATTTTAATTCTTGTTTTTTTACGCACTTTCTTAGTGACTAATTCAGTGCCTTCCTTACTATGAATGAAAAATTATTATTTAGAAAGGTACATGGGGCGGCGAAAATTAATTGGCCTACACTCATAAAAAATATAAATTCGGCACTAACTGTGCCATAACTTTACATGGACTTTGAAAAAATCCTACTTAATATGTACACACGTATTTACTGATATTTATTTGTTGTTAAATCACAAATGAATTGATCTCTAATCAAAAAAAGATAATTCTAGATACGTTAATTATTTGCATCAAACGCTAAAATAATAAACTGGGAACAAAACCATGTTTATTAAACCCATCGTACGTCGAGTACGACGAATGACTTGTTTTTCGTGTTGCGGTATTTTTTGATCTGTCGTATGATTAGAGTATAAAATTTAGAGCGTGACACAGTCATGATAAATGGTTCTTTCATTTCAATTTACGTAGCTTGCAGTTTCACATGAAGTCGGCTTGTACCTAAATCGTAAATGACAGACTGAAATCTGAAAAGCAACATCGAGCGGTCGGTTGTTGGACGAGTAACCGCTGTGCTAAGGTCGTAGCTCACACCGCTCCCACCCAACGACACCGCTCCCACCCAACCAAAGTATGAGAATTCAAATATAGAGACTTAAAATCGTGCTCTGTAGGTGCACTTTACAGTAACAACAAAAATTAGCAGACCGCGCGCGGGAAGCAAGCTTACCGCAACCTTGCCACTCAATAGTTGCATCTTTAGCGTGTCCTTCGTTATTCGTGAAAGAAGCAATTGGTTTCAGCACAGAGTAGATATGGTTGCGGTTCATATCCTTGGATGGGAGTCGTTGTACTATGTCGTAATCTTTTGGCTTTTGAACTTCCATCGATTGTCTGCTTTGCCTTCGCTTATTTTCACAAATGCGATGGATGTTCTTTTAATGACTCCTAAAGTTCTTAGTTGCGCGTGACTCGTCCGTACTCATCATACCCTTTAGTGAGGGGCTATGGTTGGAGGCAACTTTAAATTCATCGACATCACAACCACCACGACAATGAGATAGGTAATTCAAGTTGTTTACGTCATATGAGTAGGTCATATGAGAACTCATACACACATTTTGCACCTTCTGTGGAAAAAGGACATAAGATGAAAATTACAATTTTACAGGAGAGCAAAAAAACTGTTAAAATATCAGTAAGCAGTCAAAGGAATTTACATTACGATTTCTTGCGCAAAACCGTCAAGATTAATGATAAAAATTTGAAAAAAATTGAGCATATGCAGCTTTTGTCCCTCTTTCCAATCATATTAATAACTAAAATTCAACGTAAGACTACATGCTTTTTTTGCACTGCGATTTGAGAACAATATGGCAAACTCTTAGGTGTGCTCGTCCTCACAAGATTTCCAACACCAAAGCAAGTGATAATAAGTAGGTATGTTAAAATCTTATTCTGATCTGGTCGGAGTCTAAGTTGTCTTATTAGACGCACCAATCCGGGCTAACTGGATTGGAATGCCACACGTAATAATTCTCGTTACGGATCGAATTTATTCATTGGACACATATATTTTATTGTTGTGGCTGGTACGGCTGTCTCGCCGCGGGGCCCTATAAAATTATACGAATAAATAATCGAGAGATAGGGTCATAATTAAAAACATAACTTATTAATAATCGTTTATTAACGCTGGTGGGTTTCGCGCCTTCGCTGCGACTCGGGACTCCTAAATAACGTATCAAAAGGACCCGGTAAATACATATTTATGTTGCTTTCAATAGTAATTCATTCCTTGATTGGAACTGCTGTGGAGGTGTTATTGTCGTGACGATGTAAAGATATTGGCCAACTGAGAGTTGCTAGCCTGCACGCGATTAACTATGTTGCTTCTGAAGCTATAAAAGCAATAAGATTATTTCTGATGTTTTAAAGTGAAAATAAGATTTGTAGGTACTGTTCATTCACTTTAGTTATTAAGTTAAGGTTGCTATAAGTTAAGGTTACTAAGGTTTTTAGAGTTCCGAAATATAAGAAAATACAGTTTCGTCATGTCTGTCCGTCCGTCCGTGTTTCCGAGATCCGCGCGTCTCTCGTTATGACTTCTTATTTATAATTTTCATTAGAATAATTAATAATGTTTACGCATGTTAGGATACAGATTTTTAAAGTGAAGTGTGTTTAATGTCAATAAATAAATAAATGAGTTAGAACGATGCTCTTTTAAGTTATCAACATTATCTAAAATTTAATTATAGGTACTAATATAATTTCGCTCCGGACCGTCTGACCACCAAATCTCACCACTGGTGGTCAGTTGAGACGAAAATTTTCCCATCTGACTACTGGAGGTCAATTGGGAGCAATTCATTCCTAATTCATCACTTTGCTTACGTTTACTTTTTCTGATCATAACAATAATTATCAATTTAGTGTAAAAAATACATCGCGTAGTCGCTGATAGTCAACAGTGCGACACTAACCTTAGGGCCAATCGAGTCCAGTTGCAGGAGAGATTTATTAAATGATTAAATCTGAATGCAATTAATAGAACCAGTGGTTCTAAAGTCACTGTTGAAAATAGTTTCAACAATTACAGTGATCTGCATAACGAACTATCTACATTGTTTGACAGACATACCAATAGGTAGACTATCGTATGTTAATATGTTTTACCCAAGCCTTACCTGGACAAAAAAGGCACAATTAAATGGGAAAAATGTGTCATTTATTAATTAGTATAATTAGATATTGTTAATTATTATAGCTATTACGTAGTATACTTATTTATTTACTTAGTTACTATATTAATAATTATCACTATATTTTTTTAATTATAGATTAGGTACACAAGATATTTTGAGAAACATACTTGCATTGGTTCGGGTAATAAAATTTGTCTAACTGGAGGAATGTTGTAATAAAAAAACCTATTTTTTTAAGTCTTAATACAGCTCGCATACTGCTTTTTCGTAAGTCCTTTAGACGAAGTCCTTTAGAAGAAGAACTCACGTGAAGACACAATAATTTTATAGAACTGTACCTATTTAATATTTCGTTTCCTTAGCGGTTACCTTTGTCTTAATTAACTTTTAAATCAAAACAAATCACAGTGTATTCACACATTCTATATCTACGTCTTATTATCGAGCCTTTATTACTGTAATGGATGTAAAGTTCGATAAATCTTGTGTAACTGCTTCAGTGCTGGGTATTTATGGCATGGCCGCCATAGACCTATGATGTTGAATTGCGTTTGGGACTGCGCCCTAGGGCGCTGCGCTGGCGCATCCCACACTAACTTGCTAAGTTAGTAAACTTAGTTTAACTTAGTTTATTTTAGTTTAGTTTCGGGTATTCGGTAACGAATCGACGTGGAACAGAATTGAACCATAATACACGTTATTGAACCTATACCATTTGGCTAATATTGAGGGTCGTTAAATTATGGCTAAAATATTGCTTTAATATACTTTAAATGCACTATAACCCTTCGTTAATGTGATATCGCACCCTCAATAGAAAAAAGGCATAAGATGAAAATTGCAATTTTACAGGAGAGCAAAGAAACTGTTATAGGTAATATCAGTAAATAAGTAGTCAAAAGAATTTACGTTACGATTTCTTGCACAAAACCGTCAAGTTTAATGATAAAAATTTGACAAAAATTGAGCATACGCAGATTTTGTCAAAATTTATTTACAATCATATTAATAACTAAAATTCAAAGTAACACGACATAATATGCTTTGTTTCCACTGAGGATGCGTATTGTATTTATGTAATAATGTAATAATGTCCTTGTCATGTAATGCCCTATTAATTTTCCTTTTGAGACAAATAGTACAATACGAATATCTTTAGGTAATGATTAAAATAACACGACGTATGATGTAAGCTACTCAATCTTCCTAAAAGAAAACAATTTTTAAATATCTTCATCGCATATTTGAAGTCATGACTTTCATTCTATTATTATCTCAAAATACTATAATGAATAACAACATCGAATACTTCGTAAGCAAATGAGGTGATTGACAAAATAGTTTTTCTACTCGCAAAAATTCAGATAACCTTCGGGTATTTCATCGCTCCATCGTGAGTGGCGATGGATGGATGGACTGGATTATACAGAATCCAGGGCTTCACAATGCGAGGTAAATACAGTTGAATTCCACGTATTTTTAATGTGATTTTAGGTTTACCAAAATTCTACTTCTGACGCCATTTTGAAAACAAAAGTACTGACATCTAGCGACACGACGAATAAACTTAATTTGATTTAAAAATCAAACCACAAACCCACAAGTAATGTCAGTGCAAACGAAAACCCCAAACAACAAAAGTGAAGGCGCGAAGAGAACAATAAACCGGTTGATTTATTTTAATAAAGTAATTTATGGGCGCCTACAAATTGGACCCGCGACGGCCGGCTTATCGATACACGATAAAATCCTTGTCGATACGTCGATAAACGCGCGTTATTAATGGTCAACTCATCGTGGGTTTTAATGAGAATTGTCTTATTTCGCACCTACTTTAAAAAAACATGTGGGGTTATAAATGGAATTGCGAGGGAAATGTAAGGTTAGCTCATCAATTATAATTAGAGATGCGCCGAATAGTGGTTTCACCGAATAACCGAATACCGAATATTATTCGTTTTAACCTTTACCGAACCGGATATTCGGCCGAATTATTCGGTTTACCATTTACCATCACCATTTACCAAAAATATTTTTTTGAGGTTTAAAAATAAATACTGATTTAAGGCTTAAAATAAATGTTGACTATATAAGTTACTATAGGTTAAGAAATAAATATTATGTTGATTTGATGTTTCAAAATAAATGTTGAATTTGGAGTTTCATTGCTTTATTTTATTAACTTTATTCAATAAATTCTTTGACTTATAATATAACATAAATCTTACGTAAAAAGTTTTGTCTTTTAGTTTTATACCGTGTGTCATGTAGCCAAGAAAATAGAAATACTCGAACCGAATATATTCGGCACCAAAACCGAATAATTCGGCCGAATATAAATAGTGGAAAAGATGCCGAATACCATATACCAAACGAATATTCGGCGCATCTCTAATTATAATGGTAATTGGTTCAATTATAATTATATTTTTTGTGTGCAAAGCAGTATCTGCTGAGGAGTTCTTTCGTAATCGTAATGATAAAGCTTATTTTGAAGCAAAAAATTCGTGCGAAAGTGCATTGAATTATTGGTAGTAGATTGATGAAATACGATTAAATTATAATTAAGTTTCAATAAGAGGTTTGGCTACTATCGATTCCGATTAAATTCCTTTAATGTCGTCGTATTTCAAAGGATGTGAAATTTACTCTACGTTGCTGAAAAGTAGAGGTAAACAGCCAAGTATTTTGTTACAGGGTAGGTAGGTACTTCGTATAACAGCTCAGTCGACGATGTTGAGATAACTCATCCGATGGGGTCGTAAATCGCACCGGACCATAACTTGCGCGGGTTAATTACGAATAAATAAATAAATAATTGAATGTGAGCGGCCGCGGGCCTAATCGATCGTCCAGATGCAGCGAGGTGTTAACAAGAGCAAGGCCCGCCAGCGCTCGACGGGTTTTGCGTCGCAAACAAACGAATTTGCACACAGCTTTTGAATTTGCACAAAGCTTTTTTGTCTGTGCCATGCAGTTGTTCTTCTTATAAAAGTATTGTGCAAAGTATATTAATATCAGTTTATTAATATAGGCCGTTAATAAAATGAATACGGCTCAACTCAAGAGCATGATTGTAGATCATGGTGCCGTCGACTTTATTCACCTGAGTTAATTCACCCAGGTGTTTTAAGTCTACTTTTAGTGTACTTTATTCACCTATGCACCCAGGTGATTTAAGTCTACTGATCGAGGTGAATTGGTATAAGTAGACTTAATTCACCTATCATTTTAGTCAATGCAAATGTTGGAATTATATACCGATTCGATTTTGTGTAGCAATCGATTTTATTCACGAAGAAGTTTTAATCGATTTAATATAACGCTATTCGTTGATTTATTAGTTAACATGTATAATTGGCATACATATTTTAGCATCTCATACCGAATCTTGAGATCACAGACATCTAATATCGGTTTTCTTAATACAGACCACGTTATTGATAACTTATCAATGATAACTGTGATGAGTTGACCTTACCAAGCTGAATATTTAAATCACAGATAAAATTAGATATTATTTTCGGGTCTCGGTTTTGTCTGTAGTTAGAATATGGTTTTGATACAACTATTTTTTTTATGGAAATAGCCAGCAAACGAACTGACGATCCACCTGATGGTAAGTGGCTATCGTCGCCCATGGATATCAGCAACACCAAAGGCATCACTGATGCGTTGCCGGCCCATAAAGAGAGAAGAGCCCCCGTTCTCCTTTCAAAATAGAACGAATGCATTGAAGATTGAAGCCACGTGGCGCCAATGCATTGGGACATAATTACATGGTGTTCGCGGTGTCGGTTCTATACGCTAGTAATAATACTTCTATGAAAAACACGCACTTTTTTGGTAGTGAAAAGAGAGAAAGATTTTCTATTTGCCATCACAGTCCCATCAGTTGTTTTCATAATCGTTTTTGATAAGAGTGAAAGAAACAAAACATTTAAGCCTTTACTTGTTTTTATGAATAAGGCCGTTTGATTCCTGTCGATATCGCTTTTCATTTTTCGCGAATATGACGTGTCCCCGCGGCCCCTCGGATATAAATGATTTTTGTGAGCTATTTAAATAGACGGCGTCGAGTGATCCGTGAGCTAATTATCGCCTAACGACCGGCAATCTGTGACATCTTGTGGCATATCTCGATGGTCGACGACGACGAGTGATGCCCTTTATTTCATAGCACGGAGGCGGAACTATTCTCGGCTAGGGAAATGGATACGCGTCAATCGTCCAACAAAAAATGAAGAACAATACCAGCTTCCGTGGACTAGTTTGGAACGTATCGCTGGATTCGTTTCAGTTTACATCGGGAGAGGTCTGATGTCGTATGACATTATGATGGCATGTGATGCTCTTCTATCTGTGGATGACGGGAAGTACCTATACGTAAGAATAAGCCGGTATAAAATATTTTATGCTTATACGTGGAGAGCCGTTATACCTTACCCTGTTTTTCGCATTGTGCGCACTGCGTACGGAGATATTTCACATAGTTGTGCCCCGCCATACATGATCAAGTGTACTTACTAGTCAAGTTTGCAGTTTGTCTTGAAGCGGCATCCAGTTTGCATGAGACAGCTGTATGGCCAGATAGCCATACCGTGGCCATACACCGTCAAGTTTACTGGATGCCGCGTCAAGTCCGCTGCAAACTTGACAAGTAGTATACTTGATCGTGTATGGCCAGCATTAGAAATAAAATTTGAAATTAATTTTTGACAAATTCCTGAACTTTTTTTTTGCATTATTCATCTTCTTATTTCAGCTTTGTCTAATACTGACTTATTTCTGAGAATAACACAATCCGAATGCTCTGAACTTTTACAATTTTACTTGATTGAAGCGGAATCCAGGTCGGACGAAGGTGGGTGATAGATGAGCAGCTAAATTACCTCGCTGCCCCCACCCCCCCTCCCCCTCCCCCTGCTAACGAGCGGCCAAAGTGATTATTTATATGTGATGACAGCACTTCCGAGTTATACGCGTGATTTAGACGCGCATTGAAATTCTAAATTGAGTAGATTTTGTTATAACTGACACTTATGTGAGACAAAAACCGCTTTTGCACGTTTATTTCTTAGTATTTTAAGAAACATAAGAAACATTTTCATTATTTAATTATTCGTATTTTAAATATTACCTGTATGGTTTAGTTTTCAATTTCAGTACACGTGCAATTAGCTTTTGCTAAAATATGGTGCATAATATTTTAGCCTATGGTTTTAGCTAAAAAAAATTAAGTATTTAAAATAAAGTTGATGGCTCGCATAAATAGAACCGCAAGTTAGGTTTGTTGTATATTGTATGTTTTCTGTACGGAAACGAAGCACTAAATAATTTTTGCCTGTGATTGGCCGAAAGTCAGTACTTTCGGCCAATCACATATCGACGCTTGAAAGGAAACATTGACTAAGCGACATTGAGCTAACTTTACAGGAGAACAGTCTAAAGTTGGAACTTTTAGAAAAAAATTATATATTTTTTTGTAATCCTCCTACCGACGTTATTCTTACTGTTTTGGAATCTTATTTTATCATCTATATTGTGGCATATAGAACAACTTTTCTAAAAATTCAACTTTAAACTGCTCTACTGTATAGTTAGATCAATATCGCTTAGTCAATTTTTCCTTTCAAGCGTCGATATCATCTTAGCACTTGCACAGGTAGCTTCTAGATCACTTGGAATCAACACAAGCCATTAAAAGAGCGGGTTACAAGTAATTAAATGAATACCGTCAATAACCTAATGTTTGTGTAAAGTGTAAAGTGTAAGCAATAAGGCGCGGTACATTTATATCCGTTGGCCAGTATCTAAGTGGGCGCCGGATACGACGTATCGTTATCTTACATCCGCGCAATTATGTGCCTTTCTCACGGATGTCACCTGCTGTACCGTACCGCGGATGTACCATACCAATGCCACCATACCATACCGCGTTGACGGTGGAAATCCGCGGTTACTGAAGCGTTGTTTGCGTTGCATTTCACCATAATCTACATGTTTATGAAGCAGAAGGGGTATTCTACGGTATTGGTTATTCAATGTATTCCTTTTACTTTGTACCATGATACACCCAGTTCTCCTACAATAACTATCTCTACAACTCTGTGATCAATAATCGAATCCCATGGAATGTTCCACACGTATGGTTCCAAATAGATTGACATATTCCTTACTAGCTGTTGCCCGCAGCTTCGCATACGGAAATTATGTTTTACCTTAGTTGCAAATTTGAATCAAATCGGTTGATCTTTTAAAAATATTCCATTCAAATTTTCATCCCATTTCCCAGGGAAACCTTTTAATTTTCTGGGATAAAAACTAAAAAGTTTCCTAAAATATGACCCGGCGTATTAGTAACAACTTTACCAATTTTCATCGAAATCCGTTCAAGGGTTTTCATGTGATGCCCGGACAGACAAACAGACAATTGAGTTTTATTATAGTATAGATTCTAAATATTTAGTTTGTCTTCATGACTCTTCTTGTATGACAGCATCTCCATCGGCCGATCGTTGTAGAACCAAAGAGGTCGCTCGCCAACATATACATTAATTAACTTTCTTGAGTCAGCTGCCAAAAAATCTTCGTTTGGGAGCTTGAGGCATTTCTCTGATGATAACGACCCGCGTGGCGCAATGGTTACCATGCCGGACCATCGCTCGAAGCGTCCTAGGTTTGATAATTTGATTCCCAGCGAGGCATAAATTTAAATGAGATGGAATTTCGGTTTGTCTTTGTGTGTTGTCTCAGGCACCCATGACACAGGAATCCTTGTGTGGGGCTAAGCGTTTATTTATTACGAGGAACCGCCCTCGCTTTGCTTCGGTTTTCTTTATTTTTTACACCTTGGGTTACATTATTGGAGTTTTATTGAGGATCCCTATTTTTTTTGAAAATGTAATATAGCCTATGTTACTCGGGGATAGTGTAGCTTCCCAACAGTGTAAGAATTTTTCAAATCGGTTCGGTAGTTTCGGAGTCTATTCAATGCAAACAATCAAATCTTTCCTCTTTATTATTAGATATAGATATAGATTAAATAGACAACCGAAACAAACTGTAGGTACGTTGTTTCAGAATGAACTATGAAAGATTTACTAACATTAAAGTATAAGTTATCAAGTAGGCGGTGTTGTCCGCCCCATCCCGCCCGCCTTGCGCCCTGGGCGGGCCTCTGCCAAGGTTTTGATATAAATGTACACTCGGTGTATGTAGATGTCTTGGAATAGAATGGATGGGTACAGTATGATTGGTTTTGTTATTTACTTACGACTTTAAAAAGAAATATTGAAAAGAATTCATGTGATGTATTAAAGCTTATTTTATGTTAACATATTTTTGAAAAGTAAAAATCAAAGGCTTGACACGATAGATTGATTAATCGATAATTGATTAGACTGATTTTCACTTTGTCCAAAGGTGAGTTTAGACACAAGGAACTAATATTTGGACAACACAAACTCCTCTCTCTCTCTCTCTCTCTCTCTCTCTCACACACACACACACACACACGCGCGCACACACACACACACACACACACAAAAGACGCAGGAACAATCGTTTCGTTATTTTGTTGTTCGTTGTCGTTGGAACTCCTAATCATCGAACTGTATCATCAACTCCTAATCATTGAAATCAAAGAACAAAAACACTAATCATAAAATAAATAAGTAAAATTTAATTACATTTAATGACTTATAATTTCATTAATGTGTTGTACCTACATTAATGAAGTAAGTAAATGACTTTAAAGTGTTACGGAGACCTGCCTCGGTGGGCGCGGCGGGTGGCAGGAAGCGCCGATATAATATAAAGATAACAGTAATACGACAACGGCTATCGCCACATCACGCATTATAAGATACATTGCCTCTCACAAAGCCGATGCTACACTTATCTCAGATTAATTTCAGTAACGTATTGAACGTAATTCGATTATCTCGCGAGCCAAAGTTCAATGCGTGATCGTTGAAAGTGTTCGTACGATCGCGATTTTACGATTGTCGCGCGTGTTCACGTTTATTTATAATATAATACAAGACGCAGTACGAATGAGATTTTAAGAGGGATTGGAGATAAGATTTGTCGGTATTGATATTGTGTTGCAATTATGGATTTGTTTTACAGGTTACATAATCCTCGTTATGCCATAAAGAATTGCCCCAAGAGCGCTGAAGTTAATGATTTTCACTTGTGTCACGTATGTTTTGTAGTAATTAATTCAGTTGCAGCCATTGAAGTATAATGTCACAGAACAGACATCTCGAACAAAATGCGTCCCGCCGGGAGGCTCTGTTTCCAAAATTGAGCCCCGGTTCTCCTTTCAAAATCGAACGAATCCATTGAAGATTGAAGCCACGTGGCGCCAATTCATTGGGACATACATTGTATGGTGTTTGCGTTGTCAGTTCTATACGCTAGTAATAATACTTCAATGGTTGCAGCAGATAATTTTATTAGTTACTCTAATTAATAAACGCAAGAAGAACTATTTAGTTCTGTTTTTTAATACAACATTGAACTGGTAATATAATACAATTAACGTGCTCCCACGTTCATTTTTAAAGTAGCCACGAGCCGATCTCTACTAGAATTTCAGGCAACACCATTGAAAGTTAGAAAGTAAATAAGACAGTCGTAACTAAGATTTATGAAGGAATCTCAAATTGACCCTTACTTTCGTTTGGATTCTGCTGCCGTGTGTCGCACCGTCCCATTATGCTAATGCCGTATTGTGGTCGTCGCTTCATTTGTTCTATCTGCGACTCACAACCCATTGTCATCCATGTTGCCCTTTGACTCCATTGTGTGTTTTTTGTCACTACCGCGCCGGATTATTTTATTTCCGTTACCTTATAACGCTTTGTTGTCTCTTGTACCATGTTAAATTGAATTCATTTTTTGTTGGTGCTCATGTATAATTTCATAATTTGTTTCATATTCAAATCTTGCAAAATCATCTAATATTTGAATTATATTTAAGTATGATGAGTTGAAAGTTGAGTGGAAGTAATCGGAATCTCGTCTTGGCCTGCATCAGTGTCTTTGCTGAAACTGATGTCATCGAGCGGAGACTTAACATCAGCTGCTGCTTCATTTCATCTGTAGTCGTCTATTTATATACAGAAAAATTGTTAAAAGCATCTTTCGTTTTTAACGTCGTGTGTAAAATAACGTGATACACAGTTTTTTGAGTAGTTATTATAAACCAGAATTATATTGAATCGTTTATCAAATCCTCGTCTGTTTAACGCCTAACAATTATTTTTTGTTCCAAAAATACAAAGTTGAAACAGCCCATCTTTAGACTGTGTAATTTGAAAGTTTTCAACTTATTAGTCACAATTCCCTCACATTATAAATTCGAAGTGACGCTTCCAATACTGCACAGTCACGGCCGGGACGCCGTTCGGTATTGTAATTTAGATTGTCATTCAAATAGCCATGGAGGCGAGACTCTAAACACGGTGGCAATGGTGCCTCGACACCTTCATCGGTAAACCATCGATCGTTACTAGTAACGCCTTCTGTCGGATAAGAATGTAGGTAGATACTAGAACTGTTTGTTTAAACTCAAACGTTTTTACAAAAAGTAATTGATTCTAATATATCAGAAACACAGAAAATAGAAGATAATTGATCTAATAAAAGTAGCTTAGTTAACGCTTAACATTTTAAGTATACAGAAGTTAACCATAAAACATTATCTTTGAACATTGTAGATCAACAATTATCAACTTTGTATCTGCAACAAAGAAATGATAAAGAAAATTAAGGGTTTCCAATGATATTTTACGATTCCCCGTAAGCGACAAAACGATCACCATAAAACTAACTATAGGCAACGGAGAGATATACAACTTATTGTAACTCGAAGCAGTGGAGCTGAAACAATATGGCGGCAAACAGTCAATTTACTAAGGAAATTAATTGACTTTTAGCGAAAACAAAGATAGAATATCCGTTTTAAAGTATATAACAACAATCAAAATACGTGTCATTGCAGGCAAGGCATAAACAGTGTTGTAAGGAGGGCAGCCAATTCGTTGTAACGGTCAATTTTCTCCGCAACCATAAAAAGCGTAAACATAGCTACGTTAAAAGTAAATAATAATAATAATACGTATTTTACCAGACGATATTGCCATCCATATACGACGAATGAATACAATTGCTTCCCAAGTATTGAATGTGCAGATGGAAGGGAAGGATTTAGATTATTATCAAGTGTTATTAAAAACATGAAGTATGTAAACGAAATTGAATAAAAGATAGCTTATGATTGCGATAAGGAATGTAGGGATGGAATTTTATAATAAATTATCAAAACTTTTTTCAATTAAATTACCGTTCCCAAATAACAACATACATGTTTTCTTATTTGCAGAGAATCTTCAAAGACTTAACTAGGTTTTGTTGGAACTTTGTACAGCTTTATGGTTGTCTATAGTTGCCACCATCATTTCAAGGATCCCATTGTTGCATTCATTGCAATGATCTGCCGTAGTGGCGTCGCCTTTCAGCCGCATCCGACATTTCCATTGTTGCAAGTTTATTGCTGGTGTTACCGTCCCCGCGGAGATCGTAAACCACGCAACAGCGTTCGATACTATCCACCACGATCCGCCGGGTACAAATGGGATCTGCGACCGCAGGACGAGTATTATCGCGAGTCGAAGCCACCGCAGTCGCGATTTTCATTCGTTTCTAATAAATTGATACGACGCGCGGAGCTGCTACGACTCTCGAGCCACGCGATTGGTCGAGGCGTTCCCCAGGGTTCCATACTCGGGCTTTGACTGTAAATCAACTTTACAACCTTTAATTACAGATATTTGCCGTCTCATGTGAGTGTACGGGATATCGAAGGGCCGTGCTCGCGAAAATATCGCATAATAATGGGTATTGACCTGTAATGGCTTGCCTGTAGGTACTATCGGCCGCCTTTGTTTTGATTGTTGGAGCGAGAGAATATTCTTTTCTGAATGATTGCCAATTACATCCAATGGCCTCCTGAATTCCACTGAGGGATACCAATTCATAAACTGTGCAGTTTTGATTTGCATTCGTATAAAGATTTATGCGTTATTAAAGCCAAGAGTTGAGGTTAATGTAGGTCTCTCGGCTGTTTATTTGTTACTTGCCTCCAAATAATATATGTAAAGTAACAAAATACCGTGTTCAATCACTCATCATTTAATCACGAGGCTAAAATTAGTGCCGTGATAAAACTGTCAGTTTTGAGAGTGATTCTAATAAGAAAGTGTTATTGTGCGCGCACGCAACTCCACAATGTTGCACCGGATAGGGCGGCCGCCATTTTAATGTCTCTCAGACGGAATTACGCTGGATTGTTCTCAAGTTTACTGCTCCCCTCATGATTGATCGTTGTATCCTCAGCCTTATGTCATTCTTGCACCGTACCTATATCTCGGAATTTGTACTACAACCAATAAATACATACTGAGTTATGTTACCTCGGCAAAATTGTTGTCTTAAATCGGTTTTTAACTTCGATTTTTCAGTTATTAAACAGTATTTAACAGTATTTTACACGTGACTTATAATCACAACGTATAATTTGTATTACGTATTAGGTATATAATTTGTGATGACAGTAGAAACGACCTTAACAACTTAATTTTTATCAGCGGTTTTAATTCTTATGGGCATTTTATTCTTGCTTATGCATGCAGTGATGAAAAGTCTTGTTCAAAGTGTGGAAATTAACACTAGAATGATCGTATTTCTAAATTAAAACCACCCCGCGGCGCAATAAATTCGTGCGCCGTAAACTTATAACGACTCTCTAAACGGGGGCTAGCTGTCATTTACGAGTTTATTATACACGGATAAGACATAAAACTAAACCGCCATTGTGCGTTTAATTCGTTTTATGCCGCTTTTACATTCTTTTATCAAATTGTGTTCAAAGATATACCGACGTAACATTTTTAATACGTTTTTCCGTGTGAAACATGTGCGTAGGAATTATTCCTATTTCGTTATATTTTTCTTAACATGGCATGACAAAAGGCATAGACACTTATATAGAGGCATAGATCTACTTGATTCTATCAATACGGTTATGAGAATTGCCATTGGCCTTTCCTAAATGGCCTTTTAAATAATATTCTATTTTCTTATATGAACGGACCAAAGCTCTCTGAATCCAATGGTCTATTAGATTCACGTCACCTTCCACACTTTAGAATTTAGATTAATCGCCAGGAGTATCTAGTCGTTCTCTGTCACAGACGCTGTTCTTATCGGCTTAAGAAATATCTTATTTTCCTGTTACGAAGGCCCCCGACATGGCTTGACGACTGCTATGATACCAAAGGGACTGACAGTATTATGTGCCATCCGAAGCACAGAAGTGTTTAAGAAATTTAACCCTCTAGCTCTCATCCATCCAACGTAGCTGTCACTTCTTTAGGTCGACTTAAATTAACATGCAAGTACCTATACCTGTATCAGTCAAATATATCCGGAACGTTAAGAAGGATATATATCTGTATCTGCCAATGATCATCTATTTTGGGGTAAATTTGATGTCGGTTTGTCGCAATGAAATTAATTTATATCTCAAGCCGTAAACCGGTTTTACTACCGCATCGGTGCTTGTAACGCATTTTCCAGTTCGCTGCATTAGTGTAGGTACCTATATAATGATGTAGCTATGACATGAAGGTACCTTGTTATTAGGTTACGTAATAAAATGTTTATTTAGGTAATTATAATTATGTACCTACATGATATTAAATGAATGACATAACGACTACCTAGTCGTAGATAAAATGATTGCCATGGAATGTTATTTTTTGTGTTGGAAGATTTATACATTTTTTAATTTAAAATTGCATTACTAAATAAGATTTTCACTGACTTACAAAAGCATAATAACTTGAGAAACAACAAACCTAACATCTCCGCCATTGCAGTTATGCGATTAAGACTGCAATTAAATGCACGTGAGTTAAAGCGATACGAACCAAGGTACACAGACAGTCAACAGTCTGCGTAAATTGAGATTGATCGGAGCTTGGATCGAGTTGGGCGGCGCAATCAAAAGCGAATCGTGCCAATGAGGAGCGGTGTTGGAACGGAACGAGCTCCCATTGGCCAGCCGCAGGGTTGAGAGAACAAGGGCCTTGATACGGCTCCCGATAGCGGTAGGCGGCATTCGATTGGATCGATTATCGCGACGGAAATGATCGCGACATCGGTTTGTACTAGTTGGTTCGTTTAGTTGCGTGTTTGTATTCGACTTAGTATTCGATTGTTTGCCGATAGATTTTGTTGTTAGATTTTTTTATTATTGTTGTAATTGGTGATTCTTATTGTTTTATTTGCAACTTTTTCTATTTTATGTATAATAATATCACCTATCTCAGTTCAAAGTAGGTACCCGAATGGAAATTTTTTAGATTTTATTTATGCAACTTTTTATTTGCAACCATAATCTTTAGGATTTATCCACATTGTTACAAAGACATTTTTATATGCGGTGCAAATTAATAAAATGCCTTAAATTATTAGACACTTATCTTAATCCAGACGTGAGACGCAGGTAACCTAATCTGGCCGTAAAATGACCGCAAATCAAATTTGCACAGTGCAACACTTAAAAGAGATTAGGGGGCTAATCGCCTGTTATTTACAATCCTTTATCAACACCCAGAGGCGTGAGAGTTTATGATTTTTAGCGATTTGCACAAAAGAGTTGCCTTTCTAAGCGACATCGAGTGCCAATAAATATCGCGCGAGGAAAATTATCGGGTCGGCAACACTGTAAGTTGTAACTATAGCGAAGAATGTTCCATAAACTGCCTACCATAAAGTGAAATTCGTAATACAGATTTAGCGTAAGGTTTCGTAGGAAAAGCAATAATTTGTCACAATTGGGCACGATTAGATTGGCTGGGCCGGCGATTTGACATACGTCGTAAATTACCGGCTAACCGGCTGTACGGAATATGTTGTCAGTGCGTTGGGTGTCGTTCGAATCGCGTAGTTTTGTCCTCGGTCGGGTTATACGAATAGCGAGCGGCGCACGCGCATCGAATCGCGCGTTTTCCGCCGGTCGGGGAACACGTTTGTGGAAATAGTTATTGGGGTGATTGCTTTCATAAACAATAGCTTTTGTCCACGGTTTCTTGTAACCGACTTGTTATTTAGCCGGATAACGGGGCTCTTAGCGTTAACTCCGTGTCTGATAACACGTTTCACGTTTATGCAATTCGCTTTAGAAATTATATTGCATTGGCTCGGTGCTGACTGCTGGTCGACTCGTGCCTTATCTTAAACTGCTGAGATGCACTTTCACTGCAGGTGAATTGGGGTAATTGGGTTAACCCATATTCAAATACTTTTGAGTTGTTTTGAACGGCTACTTAATCTGATAACAAATGAGTGAATCATATTTTACATGCGAGGCAATCTAGAGGCTAAGTAAATAAATGAAGCTCCTAACAACCAAAGGACTTGTTTTAAATTGTAAGTGACCGACGATTAAGATTTTTTACAGCTATGGATAGATAGCTAAAGCTAATCTTTCATGCTATTAACCATTACAATATGAAGGAGCGTGGTGGAATAAGATAGCAAAACTTAAAATTAATATGTATCTACATATTTTATTCAGACCTTTAAATAGGTATGTAACTATAAATCCGTTTTGCGGTCATAACTGGACCGTAAGTGTCAAATTCAGTTCGAATTGAGATTGACAATTCACATTGAAATTTGAATGTAATTTAGACCATATTGGGGCGGCTTAGAATACTAACCCCAAACCACGCCGGATGGGTGTCGTAAGAGGCGACTAAATCCGGCCCGCTGGTGGTAGGGCCCCGCGAGGGATTATACTGGTAACATCGATTTTAATTGTTAATTAATACCATTATTACTATTATTATTTATCCATGGGCTTTGCCTGGATAGCTATCACCCTCGAGCATAAATCAGCCGCTAAACGCTTCGTCGTGTTCCGGCTGGGGGCTTGAGAGCCAGTTCTTTCTTTCTTTTTCTTCTCTCTTTCTTGGCTGGCAACGCATCAGTGATGCCTTTGGTGTTGCTGATCTCCGTGGGTCACAATAGCCACTTACCATCAGGTGGATCGTCAGCTCGTTTGCCGGCTCAAATATGTTACCTTTATAAATATGCAATCTACAACCACAGAACAACTGTGGCAATTTGCTTCACGTATTAATATAATAATACTCGTCATATAGTTATTTACCTACCTATGTACCTACAATTGTTTACATATTGTTTGGCACTGATTCACAAGATTACGACTAGGTATGGAAATCTACTAAGTACCTACTTGTTTATCAACTATAGTTCATCATGACATGCAAATTGATATTCACACCTGTTTGGCACATAAGCGAACTGTGTGAGCTTGTGCGTTGGCGATTGTCACCAATGATATTATATATTAAAAAGAGGCAGATATGTCATAAGCGCGCGCGTTGTGTGACTCAAAAAGTTCCCAATTGGGAACTCTTATTCAGGTGAAGAAAGAGATAGCAATGTAGTTTTGACGCGAGAGCGATAAAGACGTGCGATAAAGCAATAAAGCGTGCCTTGTGGACATCGGAACAGATTTTTCGGTTGATTTGTAAGGGCATAACGTATCTATATTTATTTAAACATCATTGATTGTCACCATTGTCGGACTAGTTTGATTCTCTTGTGTAACGCTTCTACATTATTAGAAAGTTCGAAGTTCACGTAAGGCTGGCCACTTCCGGATAATTAAGTACTAGTATAATCACAGTCAAAGTCAAAATATTTTATTCATATAGGTATCACTGATACTTATAATACTACACACTAATAGAATCGAAGGTAAAAAATTTCACCCTACAGTGCACACAGTGCCATAATTATGTGGTACAAGTTACAACCAATATTATCCACTGATATTTTAACACAGATATTTTTTGCTCTGCTGTAAAATTGCAATTTTTATCTTTTGCCTTTTTTCCACTAAGGGTACGAAATTAACGAATTTTCATGAAACTTACCATACAGGTAAGCCATAATCTGGAATAAAATATAGAGTAGGTACTTTTAAAACGCGAGAAAAGCCGCGGGCAGAACGATATTTTTTTTATAATAAAGTATCTATAGAACTTGGCGTTCTTCCGCATACTAACAAATTTAGATTTGATATCTACATTGTTAGTGTGAGTGTGAGTACAGTGTGAGTCATTTCTCTGAAGAAATTTTACATTTTATTAAACGCTTTTATTTAGCTTCACTTCGGAGCATCAAAGCATCAAATCGATCAAAATGCTACTCTATTTACACGGCAATAAGGTTTATATTTAGCTTCACTTCGGAGGATCAAATCTTGTAACGTTAATTTGAATGACTTCCCTTTAATGAAAATTGATGAAATTTGGCAGACATGTGTATTTCCGATGACAATACACGAAAATCATATTTTAAACTAATTTTCATTGTTTATTTGTTGTTAAATTAAAAAAAACGATTTTCAGACTTTAGACGCATAATTCTCTATGTTCTATTTTACGTAGAGACTTGAAATTTTCACAACTTGTAGCTAATTTTATAAACTAAACATTGAAATAAAAGCGTTTAAAAAAAAAATTTTTTTAGGATTCAACTTATTGGCCATTGTTGTTAGGCAAAGATTCTGGTTGCGGAATAAATTACGAGTAAGTTTGCCGATGGCTATAAATTATACCGCGATGTTTCGATTGTGAATCAGTGTCCGTCAGTCATTCCTATATTATAGCTTTGTGTCCTAATGTAGCTCCTGTACTAACGAAATCTGGATTTTATTGAACAGAAACTATGCTTGGAAACCAGATCATTAAATAAGTTTTCCTGGTTGTATTCCTATTACAATCAATATTCTGATACTGCTGAGATGATGATTAATTCCAGAGTCCCATAGGTCACCTATGATAGGTGTTACAATAGTGATGGCTCTATTTTTCGTAATTTACGCTTTCTACCTGCCTAGTTATCGTCGGAAACAAAAGAAAAATCTCAAGCGAGTCCTGTCTTTTGTATTATAACATAAATTGCCCATTAATTCATTACAAATAAGATGGTGGAGCCATAATTAAAGAAACAAAACCCTACGAAAAATTCCATACACATTTTCACCCCTTTCCCGTCCCAACTTTTAATTACTTCTGCGACTTTTACAAGTAGAATAAAGTAAACAGACCTTACCGATATACCGATAGTTATTATAGGGACCTAAATTCCCATGTTACATTTCTAATTTGAGTCGTAGGTAATACCAATATAAATAGGTTACAATCAATTCTGAAGGTACCTACTTCCTACCCAATTCCAATTCCGACGCATCATGTTCCGCCCTTTAAACATAAGCGTAGCAATTAATCTCGAACGGGTGACGTCGAACCCATCAGCACCCCCTCCCCCTCCCCACTTCCCCCTTCCCCCGCGGCCCAGATAACCGGGGAATGATTAACTGTAGACAGGAAGACGGATTGACAAATAGTCGTTTAGGCATTCGCTAATGCTCAACGCTCATCAATAAACCATAGCGAGGTCGCGTTTTTACCGATCTTCCATTGCGCTCAACATTATTTTAGCTTCGTTTAACCTTTTGACATTCGCGGTTATTCACACCGACGCGATGTGACGCGATGGTGCGTTGACAAAGGACAAAACCAACAGCTTTCTCTTCTTAAATTGTCTTTTATGTTAAATTCACTGTCTGCTGTTTGGTTTCGCAAATTTCTTTCTTTTAGTGTCATCGTCATGAATGAAGTTTTACCCCAATATCACTCTTATTCACCGATTTTATAACACTAGGCTTGGGTAAACAAGAGGAAATATTCAGGTCACCATCGTCCACTCTCTACAGATGTGGTAATACCTATGATGTCCTACTACTTAGATACTACTTAGATGTCAAGCAAATAACATATTAAGTTTTGGAAAATCTATTTATACGTATTATGTAATATATACTTATCAATAGACATGAGACACAAAACCATCTACGTTTTAGTGTGTAAACAAAAAGTCCGAACTTTCCAACAACTTTTCGGACCAATTACTTTGCGACAACAGTTACACGGTGATACATTAATGAATTGTAACTTGTAATGATAAATGATTCATCAATGATTCCAAACAAACACGAGTCTATCCCCTCGCTCGTTCACTAACAACAAACGGTTTCCGCAGGCCACACGGGCCGTGCTAAATCCAGTCCTTACATCGCATGCACTGCGCAAGCGCATCGTAAACGAGCGATCTGACGCGCTCGCGCTCCCATAAATCAGCGATCGCGATGCGATTCACCACGCAGGTTTACGACCCTTACCAAGTGCGCTGTAAAGAGTTTACAGCTGCAAATAGACAGCGAATGTCGGTGTTACTGCATTACGGTGCGGTGTGCAGGGCGGCGCGGACTGTTTGACTGAGCCTAGCGGAAAATACGCGCTGAAATCAAGAGCACAATGCTCGCGTTGTAGAGATAATGTCGAACTTTAGATATAATATGTAATCCTAATAATTCCTACTAACTAATAATACAAACTAGCTTCGCACGCGGAAATTATGCTTATCATATTTACCCCCTATTTCACTCCTTTGGGGGTTGAATTTTGAAAAATTCTTCCTTAGTGGATGCCTACGTCATAAGAGGAATACGTATGCGAAATTTTAAGTTTCTAGCTCTAAGGGTTTGGCCTATGCGTTGATACATCAGTCAATCGCTTTTGACTTTTAGATATACAGATGTGAAAATTTGTATAGATATTTGTTACACTTTCACGCAAAAACTACCGAAAGTATTTTCATGAAATTTAGCACACAGGTAGACCCATGACCTGGATTAAGTCATAGAGTACTTATTGTCCCGGAAAATGCGGGCTAGTATTCTCTAATATTAACTCTTTCGAAATTTGTCGAAATCGAGATCTACGGCGCGAGAATTGGGCTCCTACATGGCAATTTTGCTGCTAATGTGCCAAAATCTTAGCTATTTGTATTCCACACTTCTCTTTGTTATGCCGTTTGCAATTCGTTAATTATTATAAATTTCAAATCGTGACCACGTCTGCAATGAACGCTCGCGTGCGTGTCAGTGTGCCATTATCTAATTTCCTCTGCAATAAGTGTAACAGATACGTATCTTATTTCGCTAAGTACTACTACAATTGGATTATGTTATGCAGCAACATCAGTAACACCTTAAGCTGGCTATGTACGATCAAGTGGCATCCAGTTTGCATGAGATAGCTATATGGCCAGATAGCCATACCGTGGCCATACACCGTCAAGTTTACTGGATGCTGCGTCAAGTCTGCTGCAAACTTGGCAAGTACACTTGATCGTGTATGGTCAGCATTGTATCTAATATTTCTGTATTACTTTAGCGAAAGTTAGGGAAATTCTATTAGTTTATTATTAACTTTGTCGATCACTTGGATCGACACAGTCCACCGCTATAAGCACTTCAATAAGTTCAATATGATGATTGGTATAGACCCCAACCGCTGGATCCAAAGGACCCAAGCAAGATCAGTCAGATTTTCACCAATTAGGACAGACCTAGCAGTGGCCCTGATAGATAACAACTTCCACAGAAAGACAAAAGCTTTCGTCTTTGGGCTGATAGATACAAAAACAGAAGGACCACAATGTCTTCATCTTGGAAATGAATTGAAACCTCAACATTTCCTTGTTTCAGGCACACCAATAAATAGGCTGCCGATCATGGCCAAGTCAGTGCTGGACCTGTACGAGCTATACAACCTGGTGATCGCCCGTGGCGGCCTGGTGGAGGTCATCAACAAGAAGCTGTGGCAGGAGATCATCAAGGGTCTCCGTCTGCCGTCTTCCATCACTTCTGCGGCGTTCACTCTTCGTACTCAGTGAGTGCTTACTACATTTTGCTGTAAAATTAGACATGAAAATTATATTGATTGGTACAGTTGGCTCCAGGTCAGCTTATTTTAATTCTGCTACGTATTTCATTCTTGGATAGGTACCCTTTGATTTGAAGTCATATTTCTTCAAGCTTTAGTTAATTAGAGTTCTATTATAGCTTTTGCCTGCGGCTTCGCCCACAGTAGGGTGGTTTGGAAACGAAAATTTTATTTAATTAATTTAGAACCACGTAGGAATAAAATGCACTTATAAGTAGAATTATGGATTAGGAATTAGGATACATAATATTAGATAACAGATGACACCCGTGGCTTCGCACGCGTGGATATCGATTTTTACAAATCCCGCAGGAACCCTAAACTTTTCCGGGATAAAAAGTAGCCTCTATGTTAATCCAGGATATAGGCTATGTCCATTCTAAATTTCTGCCGAATTGGTTGAGTAGTTGTGGCGTGACTGAGAAACAAACATACAAACATCTTCACAAACTGACACATTTATAATATTAATAGTATTAAACATTTCATTTCGTATTGTCATCAAATCATTAAAGGCATAAAAAATTGTACCCTGTAGTGAGATAATTAATTGCAAATTGTAAATTATAATGATAGGGAATGATAGTGACGAATATTTTCTATTTACAACACAAGTCGTTTTTCCTCCTGCGCCTCTGTAAACTAATAGAACATGATGAAAGCGCAACGCTGGACCAACAAGCAATTCGCTTTATTTAAATCTATATTTGTTTCTCAATTCGCACAGTGGCTTTTACCGTCCATGAGATATCATATAACGTAACCTTATAAACGTCACCAGCAAACCACGTGTGGTCTATTCAGCTCCCGTGTCTACTCGACGAATCGACGAATCGACGCATCGACGCATTCGACGCATCCACTTCGACACTCTTTTGTCATTCGTCATTCGAATTCTCACGGGCAACGCAAGACAAACGCATCAACGACAATGGCGCTTGTCCGAGTTGTGCCGGTTGTCCACCGTCCGGGGACAATATGACGTTCCATAATTAATAACCGAGGCATCTCGGCCGATATAATTTCCCATTTATCTCCTCGGTTCCTTAACCTCTCGTATTGTCGGGCCGCATAAAGGTGTTAATTCTAATTCAGGCTGAGACCCGTTACGCACGATGCGTGAATTACCAAGCGAGTGCTGCCTGATTACTAAATAGTTATTTGTATTGAGTACACTTCAATAGAGGACAGTCTTTACGCGTTAAATGCGTATTCTAGTTAAGGATTGAAATATCTTGTGTGTTAGATTGAATGCTTAACCTGCTAAGCTGTTATTAGTAGTGAACTTAGCAGTAACTCGCTTCGTTGGCGGTCAAACGTTTCTCAAATTCCCATTCATTTCATTTCATATATTTTCTAATATAATTATTTCATAATATACATCCATCTTAAGATCCATCTTTTAAGAACTAACAGAAACAACGACTTTCTCATACATTGATTGAATTGAGTCTAAGAATTGAGAGTATACTTGTTCCCTATGGAACCGAAAACTGGAATATGTTGATCTTGTAACTGTAATAGATTTAGTTTTGAGAAGACTCAAAATAATTTACTTAATTAGACCTACTTCCTCCTCTTCTTTCCTCAATAATAAGGAGTTGAAATCTAACTTTAGTTCTGGTGACAAAATATTTTTGCAATAAGCACAGCTATAGCTGTAGTATCAACTACACTCAGGTTTAACTAATCAACTTATATACTAAGCGTACGTTTACACGACGTCGAGTGTTTCTCTACCGAATCAATTTTTTGCAGGATTCGGTTTAGTGGCAACCACAGAACATCTAATCGTTCTGTGGTGGCAAAAAGTATTTCAATGAATAAGTTCACACATGCATTCAGTTTCAAGACACGGCCAAAAACCGAATCTTGCTGAAGTTGACATCCGAAACGTGGTTGAACGCATACCAGCACAGTCACATTTTTTTGCTTTGGTGTATGTTGACATTATAAAACCTTGTATTTAGTTTTAAAACTATTAACTTTTATACATCGATCTATAATCCTACAATAAAATGCTTATAACATAATGAAGTTGACAATCGTAGTTTGATCTAATGCCCAAAACATCTTCGAACGGTAATGCCATGCCATACCGGGGCGTGCGGACATAAAATTAGACGAACGTTAATGACGAATGTCGTATATTTAGCTTTCTCATTTGACACTTTATGAAAAGGTAGCGTTTTTATGAACGGGCGGTCTGTTCAAAGTGTCTTATTGTACTCGACATTAAATATGTGAGTTCTTAATATGAGTTATGGTAACGAACGTTGACAATACGATGGCATTAAATTGACTCGTCATAAGAATAGGATTAAGCCTGTAATAGGTTGTCTATTATGCATTGAGCGATAGGCTTTTGATAATTGAGGACGGAATTATGATTTATAAGGTTGTCAGTTTCGGCGTGCTTGATAGGCAAGTGGGTATGTGGATAAAAGATTTTGAGTGACGGCTACTCGAACAATCCTTTAATTTATTCGTGACATTAATTTTATGGTCTTGGTACATCTGGTCTTGTATGTACCTGAGTATGTAGAGGAATTATACATAATATATTGTACAGCTGAATTAGTTTTTTTATAATTGAACAAAGGTTTTTCATAATTGTTAAATTGATTTTCAAGGCAACATAAAGTATCTAATGTTTTATCGAAAAATCCGGCGAGTTGTTTATAATACATCCAATATTTTTATTTACAAATACTAAACTGTATATCAATCAAATGAGTTGATGAGAAATGTTTTTACTTAATCCTTTTATGTGTTAACACTTAAATTGCTCTATCGCATCAACACAAATAAATTGATTTTTAAAATAATTGCTACCCGTAACTAGGCACTGGGTGTAGGTATTTCATTTGAGTGAGGTTATTAAATAAAAACAGGCAAGCATTTCAGTGAAACAATTAAACTTGCACCTTGGAAGGGGGATTGTCCAACGTAATTGTTTTTATACTTATTACTTATGTTCAAGCGAGAAGGAACCATTTGTAAAACCTGTTCGATTTTAACAGGAATCGATCAGCTGTCGCTTCAAAACGACAAAGAGAATTTACATTTAATAGGCACCTACTTTTTTTAAAGTGGAACCTTTGTAAGGTTCGACTATAAAGTTCTATATATTGGCACACCTGCTAATAAATTTTGATATAATATATGTAAAATCTATAATATATCTAATATCTAAAAATATAATATAAGTAATATTTATCGGTTTGAAAACTTCGACACTCGAGTTGGCCACTAACCCCTCCACCAATGCGCATTGGAGCAGCGTGGTGGAGTATGCTCTAGGCCTCATCAAGAGGAGAGACCCGTGCCCTTTAGTGGGCCATTATTGGGTTTATGCCATATTATATGTATATCTAAAAATATTAGTGCCATTTTCGTCATTTCTATACCTACCTATTAAGGATTGTTTATTACGGTTTTATTTACAAAAAATAGCAATAGCTTTAACCTTTATCACCGATCCATATTGATTTGCATTTTTGTTCACAGTTACTGGGTAATAACTATAATTAAAAATTACAAAACTTATATTGAAACAGCAACTGAGGTTTGTCAAATTGTCACAGATTGCCATAAGCGGCAGAGGAAAGTGGCACTGAAAGCTCATTTGCTATCCTTTTTCACATGAAAATAACTCTCTCACGCCCCAACTCAGAGTCACACCCTGTGGAAAAAAAGCATAAGTCGTCTTACGTTGAATTTATGATTGGAAAGAGGGAAAAAAGCTTCATATGCTCAATTTTTTTCAAATTTTTATCATTCATCTTGATGGTTTTGTGCAAGAAATCGTAATGTAAATTCCTTTGACTACTTAGGTACTGATATTTTAACAGTTTTTTTGCTCTCCTGTAAAATTGTAATTTTCATCTTATGCCTTTTCTCCACTAAGCGTGCGAAATCACTCCTTAGTACAAAATTTTTATGGTGATTCTTTACTAAGCAGCGAGTAAAGTAACCGTTAGTGACACTGAGTTGGGGCGTTAAACAAGACAAGGAACCCTTAAGATACTGTCATACATGCGATAAATATTAACTATGAATCTACTCCAACCCCCAGATACATGAAGTACCTATATGACTACGAGTGTGAGAAGAAGAACCTGTCGACCCGCAGCGAGCTGGACGCCGCCATCGAGGGCAATAAGCGGGAGGGCCGCCGCGCCTCCGGACAGTATGACGCTCAAGCCGCTCTGGCTATGGTGAGATGATTTCTTTTTTCTTTCTTCTCTCTTCTTTCATTCTTCTTTCTTGCCTCTTAATCGGCGAATTATTGGTGCCTAAGTTACTGATATCATCAGTGCCTAAGTTGTTATTGATATCCATGGGTGCCAGAGACTTAACAGGTGGCTTCTTAACTTTGTCGACCTTTACAAAAGTAATTTTAAGTGATATTTCCCACTAAACATTTTAAGGCACTGAGGTGATAAGCGTAAGATTTTCTAACATTAAATCGTAGCATGAAATGGGCCGGCATATGTCTTAGGTACTACATACTTCTTTTCTTACTTTTACTTTCTTACTTACATTTTTTTACAATATCAATCAAACCTTGTTATTCCAGCCACCTCTAAACCGTGGCGTGCCAGCGTCCCTCGCGCAGTTAACCCAACACATGCAGCCGCTGTCCCTGTCCCTCGGCGGCGTCCCGCGACTCCCACCGCTGCCACCGCACGCGCCACACGTCACGCATGATATAGAGTACCGCGTCCGGGAGTACATGAAGATGATACAACAGCAACGCGAGCTGATGAGGAATGGTGAGTTTTAGAAAATATTTTTTTTTAATGAACGAACCCACCGCTGCCACTGATTGTATTTAACAACTTCTATCTTAAAACATTTCTTCTTCATTCTCTTTCTTTGCCTGTAACGTATTAGTGATGCCTTTGATGCCACTTATCATGAAGTGTATTGTCAGCTCGTTTTCCGGCTATTTCCGTACAAAAAAACTCATTTTCTGCCATTAAAGTCAATAAATAGCCCTTCACTAGGATTAACTGACAGAAACAACAAAACACACCAAGACCTAGAACATAAATTCAAACTTTTGTTCTTTAAAAGAGCAGTGTCTACATTGTTTTGAATGAAATTCCATCCCCCAGGATCAGAATCCCCTCCCAGCGCTCCGATGGTGTCGCCCCGTGACGCGGCACTCTCCGCCATCGACGTGTCGCGCCTGACGCTCTGGTCGCTATACAATAACAACAACAACAGCCCGCAACCGGACCTCGAGCCGCAACGGTATGGGTTTGTACAAATTTTAGTTTTTTTTACCTTATTTTTTTATTTTAAATTAGAAACAACTACGACTACAAAGTTAACATGACATCGAGCCACAATGTTGAAGGTTTGTACCAAGCTTTACCTTATTCATAACAGTGAGAGAGAAACATCAACTCCAACTTGTGCATAAAGTCACCTCGAGCCGCAACAGCAACTTCGTTGGGCTTGGGACTGATAATGCAAGTGTGGACAGGCGTAAATTGAAGGATTGTATACCTACGTAACTTCATAGTTATACCTAAAGTGCGGAGTGCGCCAGGCCTGGTTTAACAACAACAACAGCAACAACAATAAGTATGTAACGTGACCTCGAGCTGCAATCAAATTGTATGGGTTTGTACAAATAGTTCTTTATATATTTGACACTTACGGGACAACGTAACCGGTTCACCGCCCAACTCCTAGAAGTTTGTACACATTTTATTTATCCTCTGTTAGCTGTTCAACAACTAAGTATATAACATCTTTAATCGGAGAAAAATGTAGATCTCGCCTTATTTACCTTAGTAAAAATAATTAAGTACCTAAGCAGAATAATAATAATCCAGGCAATGAAATATTCACGCCTTATTGCTCTACAAAAGTTATTGTTTTCAACTAAAGTAATTGTATTCTATAAAAGTAATTGTATGCTACAAAAGTAATTGTATTCTACAAAAGTGATTGTATTCTACAAAAGTAAATGTATTCTACGAAAGTAATTGTATTCTTCAAAAGGATTTGTATTTTTATTACACTTTTTAATCCTAGTATCTTTACAGGGAAGCACTAAATCTAAGCGAGAGCCCGAACTCCAGCACTAGTGGCAAGCGTGAGGCGTGCCGCTCCCCCCCGCCCCCCGCCAAGCGCCGCACCCCTCGCCCGCCCTCCCCCCGCGCGCCCTCCCCGCGGTCGCCACGAGCGCCGCACGCGTCGCACGGCCCGCATGTGCCGCAGCCGCATGCGACGCGCGACGCTCATGGGCATGTTAATGGGAATGCCAATGGCGTTAATGGCGCGGCGTTCAAGATCACTACTAGAGGTAATTTATTATTGTTTTTTTATCTGATTGGTTCGGAGTGAAAACCGCAACCAAATCGGTTAAGCCGCTCTGAGGAAAAAAGACGTCTGTTAGCGATTAGGTTATACTTATCGCTCATGTTATCCATGCAAATAGTAACCGGAATAGTAATACTATAATTATTTGCAATAAAACATTTTTAGTAGAAAATAAAAAGTTAATGTAGTCATAATCTAAATTCTAAAGTAACGAAAGTAACTAAAATGTATTTACTAAGTTTGTAATGTGCAATGTCCAGTTTTGTGAACCTAATAAAAAAAGTGTAAACATAAATAATTCAAACGTTTTCTTTATAGGTACTACTACACAGCAAACAATAATAAAATGTTATTACGTCGATTAGAACTTCGGGACTCTGATTCAAAAAACAACAAGTAGGCAACTGTTCGTCTCGCTCCCTACTAAATAAATGAGTTCGTCTACTAAATAAATGAGTTGCAGTGAATTGACCGCGAATTAGTGCGCGTGTTTTTAACGGCGCAGCCAGTCTAAAGTAGAAAAATCTTTTGTATATAGTATAAATTATATTGAACGTATTTTTCTTAATTAATTTTCAAACGTTCAATTATTTCCAGGTGATGCAAGCACAGGCGACCAGCAGCTGGTGGTGTCCATAGAGCTCAACGGCGTCACGTACGAGGGCGTGCTGTTCCCGTCCCAGAGCGGGAACGGACAGAACGGGCACAGGCAAATGGTTTCTTAAACACAAATTATTCTCTTAGGGTTTAGTTCTATACGATTCATGTCCCAAATTCTCCTGAAATGAGATTTTTATTTAGATTTTAATTTTTTTACGTATCATTATTTGCTTGGTGAAGCGAGTTTGACATAATACCTGTCAGATTATTATTAACCAAACTTAACATAACCATGTACCAGTGAGTTAAAAACTTAACATCAATGACAACTTGTTTTGTTTAGCTATGGTTAGTTAAGTTACAGGTTGCGAGATTTAATTCGCTGTACCGTGTAAATTCATTTATGGTCATCTTTTTTACATTATGTAACAAAAATTTTTCAATGAACCGGTTTTATTTTTGACTCTGTGCAAAAAATTATTTTCTTTTGCTAATTATTTTATCTCCTGTATTTTCATTTTTGGGACTAAAGTCGTTTTATTTGTCTCAAATGTATAAATTGAGTACAATATGTTTGATACGGATCATCCAGTAAAGATATTATTATTTGTCACATTGTATTCTATTTTATTGTATTCTTTAGTTGTGAAATGTATTGTGATTGTGTTTTCAGGATGTAGTTCTCATATCTAGGTATACTAATGTATACTTTATTCACTGCCCAGAAAAGTATGAAATTATCTATAAAATAATAATTTATTCTTTAATGGATGTTTTGTATTGTTTTTCTATGATTTTAGCGGTCGATAAATGACAATTTATTTTGTAAATATAGTTTCGCACGCAATTCTTTGTTACTATTTATAAATGTGGAGGCGTTTGACCGGCGAGTGAGAATCGAACGAGTGTTCTGATTTTTATATGTTCTTGATGTACATTTTTGTAAATACGTATTGTATAATTTTAGGGTCTTTTTATACACCGTATTATATGTTTGTGATGATTACTAGGTATTTTTGTTAAATGTAGAAGGTGTATATTTCGATTGTAGTTGAGTAATGTCAGTATTTTAGTGGTTAGAGGACCGTGTTTTCTTTGTAGGAACTGATATTTAATTGATCCAAACGGCGTCTTCACACAGACTGATGAGTTTTATACCATCTAATGTACCATTGGAAACACGGTTAACAAATGAACTAAAATTTTAGGTTTTATGCATAATAGTACTGTAGACGTTAAAGATTATATTATGTAAATATTCGTTGATCTGTGTTAAATTCTCGAATAAAAAATTATATTACAATGTATCAATGGCCATGTTACTTATAGAATGGCTAGTACTAAATTTTAAAAATAAATTATAAAAGATTAAGAGAATTACATTTTAATTTTACATGTAATTGGCTCGCACAATTTTGTCATCAATAATTAATTACATAATGATTAACTAAGCTTTTAATACACATGACTTTATTCTCGATGCAGCGAACTGCAAGTATCTACTGAAACTTCAATCCTACTTAAATAAAAATAGTCTGTCGACTAAGAAATTGTTTGAAGTTTCAATTTTATATGCCATTTCCCTAGTATTATATTATGAGTAGGCATTAGAATGTAAGTTTTATGAAGATTAAACTTAGCCGTGCAATTAATATTAAACTTATTATAATCTGTAGGCCTGAATGCCAGTATGATGGAATTTGAGGAATTTTAATGTTTAAATTTGGAATGTAGGCGTAGTTAAGAATAGTTGATACTCGCCTTTCGAAGTGTAAACAAGTAGCCATACGTTAACAAGAATTTTAAGCTTATTAATATAATAAATTGTATCCATAAGTGCAATAAGCAATCCATTGAAGTCTCTCAATAATCAGGTGTAGTCGCATAGAAGTAGAATTACTGTAAAAATATAAAGTGGTTTGTAAATGACTGATTTAATATTTTATTATGATTAGTTAATTAATTTAATGTATTTAATTAAAATGTAAAATTAAATTTTGGGTTTTAGAGCCACGTTATTCGAGCTAAGTAGTGTAGTACATTCCTGATAATGTACAATAATTAAGGGCATCAATATAACTGGCCTACTTCTACTATTCATAGGTAGTGTAGAGTCGGAATGCGTTAACGATTTTCGTGTTACACCAAAAATTTTTTGATGTATTCAAATAATATACATGAATAAATAATTATGACATATCAAGGAGTTTTCTTTGTTTTATAATAAGTATCTTAAGTTTGTTTTAAGTATCTTCAAATATATTTACCTACCTACTAAATATCTATGCTAAAATGATCTAACGCCCCAACTCAGAGTCAATGGTTACTTAAATCGCTCCTTAGTACAGAATTTGTATGGCGATTCTTTACTAAGGAGCGATTAAAGTAACCGTTAGTGACTGAGTTGGGGCGTAAGTAGATTTTGATAAATATGTAATAAGTAGTTAAGTAATTAACTGCAAAATACAGTGCATCACAATTTTTTTTTATTTTTGATTTGGAATCGATATGTTTTTTTGATTAATGTCGGTAGGGCAAGTCCATTTTGAAAGTACGACAAAATTTGAAAAATAATAATACCATAAAATAATACTCAAAAATAAAAGAAACTTTTGCTATGAGGTCATTCCCATAAACGCAATATTTAATACATAGCTGTCGAACAAATTTCTCAATTACGCATACTAGAGCAGCACGAATGACGGCACTATTGTGTCTGGTGTTTTCAATGGACCGTTTTGGACTTGCCCAAAAAATGTGACTTACCATCCTTTACATCAGACCTTTTTGGTAAATGAGGTTATTTTTTCGCCATTATTTTCATCTTTGGGAGACATTTCTAGAGAAATATAAATAATAATATGTGCATGTTTGATGTTCCCCATTGCAGAAACGCGCATTCGCTCATATATTTTTATAATACCACAGAATACGATGCTACTATTGTAGGATTGAATTGAGAATTGACAATCAATAATGTAGGTATGTGTAACTTAGGCCAATACACACACACTCCCACAAACAAACAAATGATAAATGCATAACGCCCCAACTCAGTCACTAACGGTTTCTTAAATCGCTCCTACCGAATTTGTATGGTGATTCTGTACTAAGGAGCGATTAAAGTAACCGTTAGTTACTATGTTTAAATCATAAACACGATCTGAGAAGTACTTAATGCATCAGTTGTCAAATGTCTCGCAAGATAGATAACGTAATCCGGGACCGCGACGTCACACGTTGTACTTAAGCAGGGTACCTAGGTACCAACTATCTGTAGTACCTAGTCAAAGTTATGATAGTTTAATATTCAAAATCTTTTTAAGTCTAATATGCCAACTGCAGCAAACTTAATAGCTTCAAGCTTCAAATACAAAAGTTTCAAGTGTGTAAGTAGAAACTAGAAATGGCCCCATCACGTCGTCTATCGATTTAGCGTTAATCAGTTATTTATGTATATGGTTTATCAATTACTATGAAGAGTGCCGAGTCCTGAGTCCCAAAGCATATTTTAATATGAAACTGAAAATGTTTCCTATTATAGTCCCCACGAACTAAGAATGCATATTTGTCGTTTGTCATCGCAGTGACACTAGAGATGTACAAAAAAAATCGATTCACGAAAGAACCAATTTTTGCAACAAATCGATTCAAAATTGTAAGACTTTCTAATCGATTCAACAATTAAATTGTAAATTATAAAAACCGAAACATTTAGATATCCACAAGTAACTGGAATGATACTGCCTCCATTGAGCTACTTAAGTTACTTTACCATACCTATACGCTCAATAATTATGTATTTACGACTATAATAAAATATTTTTTTCCTAAAACACTCACTGTTAATTCGTCCGCGCCGCATCCAGCGTATGAAATTTGGGTTTCGGTTGAATAATGAATATTCTAACCGTATTTTAATCAGTTCAAATGGCTGCGGTTAGAGATTATCGTAATAAACACTTTTGGTCATGTTCTTATAGAAGAGAAGAAATTAAATTGTTTAATTGTTAAACACAAAGAAAGAAATAAAATAAATTCATTTTTATTTAAAGTTTCGATTATAGTAATGTATCGATTATTATGGTTTTATAAGTGGCTTCATGCCGTCACATCACTTAACGTCAGTGTAGATTTTGTCATCTTCATATAACATTGATTCGACGCCTTATTCTTTTATTCAATTTTGCATAAATTATGATGTGATGGGATTTTTACTAGATTATAACGTTTAATATGATTTATAAATAACGTCAATACGAATACGATACAATACGAATAGGGATTTTTAACAAATTTCGGCAAAATCCTTTGTTCGTAAGTATCCAACTATTCATGTCAATTAAATAATTATTCCATTTTGCTCAAAGACGTACGTACAAGGTTGGTTCATATTTAATAAATGGCAGCTGTTATTAATGCGTTCTTAGATAATTTTGAGTATAGGTACCTATGTTATATCTATTTTGCTCTTACAATTACATTGCATTGTCCTGTTAGTGACATCTATGTTTCATTTACCAAACTAATTGTAGGTTGATGCTGCCATCTGTATTCGCTTAGAATAACCAAATTGTCAAGGTTTAGAAGTAA
This sequence comes from Thymelicus lineola, assembly GCA_963932265.1. NCBI lineage: Eukaryota > Metazoa > Arthropoda > Insecta > Lepidoptera > Hesperiidae > Thymelicus > Thymelicus lineola. Next base: position 4,058,372 of record OZ010700.1, on the reverse strand, counting down.
CGTTTGAATAGTTTCCTGGAAATTTAAATAGATAGCGCTAACAGCTTATTTTGTTACCATCCCTAATTCGTATCGAATCATCTTAATTTGTACCCCTTGCACGAATAAAGCAATTCGCAAAAACATTTCTAACTTAGACCATAGTTAATTAATATCATAGGCAGAAAATATTTCCTAATTCAGTCTCTCTTAATTACGAGTAGTTTTAATTTAGTAAATAAATTTTTGCTGCGCTTGATATAAATTATAAACCTATTACGAGTATTTTTACTAGCGCTCCACCCGCGGCATTGCATGAATTCGAAGTGCAGTAGGTAGGTAGGTAATAGGTATGTAATTAAATATAATAATAAATGGTAAGTTAATCTACTCACATACAGGTATAAATTTATTATTTTATTTATACCGCCGAAAAATTAAACAAATGCCCGTTTATTTTTACAACTGATCATCTTCTACTTCTTCAGAGTAGGTAATTTCTCAAATATTTAAGGAACAGTCGTATATATATCTTATTCCTTTTTTTAAAATAACCACTTGCTCCCAAAAAATATCTAGTTGGTTTGTATGAATTCATTGAATTGAGAACTCATACAATTTTTAAATTTGAAGACTTTAAAGAAGTGTGCCAATTAAGGGCACAGGTTTTAAAACATAAAAAAATCTCATAATTAAATCGTTTTGTAATTATTAAACGCTTTTATTTAGCTTCACTTCGGAGCATCAAAGCATCAAAGGATCAAATCTTGTAACGTTAATTTGAATGACTTCCCTTTAATGAAAATTGATGAAATTTGGCAGACATGTGTATTTCCGATGACAATACACGAAAATTAAAAAAAAAAAAAAAAAAAAAATTAAATTAAAAAAAACGATTTTCAGACTTTAGACGCATAATTCTCTATGTTCTATTTTACGTAGAGACTTGAAATTTTCACAACTTGTAGCTAATTTTATAAACTAAACATTATTGAAATAAAAGCGTTTAAAAAAAAAATTTTTTTAGGATTCAACTTATTAAACACTAAACACGCAATGTTTGTGAATAAATACTAGAAAAATTCTAAGACCTAAATAGCACAGAATGGCAATATGAATCAAAGGAAAAGTTTTAAATGAGACCAACGCAAGTCTTATCTGGTGCCGCACGTTTCTCATTCTCATTATATTATGTCGTAGTCGGATAGATGCCATAGATGGGTCCTGTCAGGTCTTTCATTCAAGTCAGGTCTTCGTAATTCTTAATGTCGGAGGCCCTCGGGCGGTTTGTAAACTTCTGGCACTCGGGTTGGCCACTAACCCTTCCACCAATCCGCACTGGAGCAGCTTGGTGGAGTATGCTCTAGGCCTCCTCACGAGGAGAGACCCGTGAACAGTAGTGGGCCATTAATGGGTTGAAGCCAGGTAGGTACATTGGGTTTTATTCTAACTGTGGGAAGCTAGTTAAACAGACTCGTGGTCACGCCAGATAAGGGCGGAGGGGGGTAAAAAGTTGGAAAAAATGGGTTACGTGGTTTTGGTATGTTCCCTTATATAATAATATAGCCTTCCTCTATAAATGGACTATCAAACTCAAAAATAATTTTTCAATTTGAACCATTAGTTCCTGAAATTAGCGCGTTCAACCAAACAAACTCTTCAGCTTTATAATATTAGTAGGTATAGACCTCTTTTACTTATAATATCATTGGGTATAGATTAGTCTTGTAACTTTTAGGAAGTTTGCTTACTTCCTTGAAGTTAATTAATGACTGTTACAGTTAAATATCTGAATCGGTCAGAAGTTCTTTTAACACGTTAAGTGCGAAGCGAGGCCTAAATCACCCCTGATGCAACTTCCCTGTGGTGCGGCAAGCAAAAAAGTGAATTTCTCTGTCGTGCGAATGGCATAGCTTTGGTTTGGTCCAGTGTAGGAAAGAGATAAATATATATTTGAGATCACTAATGGTTCCGGACTCGGTGGTGTACCTACCTTGGTACCGGATGTCTTAGGCCTCGTGCCGCACTGAATTAATATAATTTTAATGCAGTGCGGAACGAGGCTAAAACGTCCCATATCCCCCCTGACCTCGTACCGCACTCAACGCGAGCTTCCCGCGACCAGTGTTGTGCATCACGTCGATTGGAGAGCACGTCCTTTTACAGCGCCGAACATGTCTAAACGATGTCGGAAGAAGTTAATTTTAAAAAACCTAGAAACAGAGCCAATTAATTCAAGTTCTAATAATTGTATTTTTAAAGCCCGAGGCAGAATAAATAGGACAGTTTCTTTTCTACTTCTGGTTGCCTTTTTTTTCTATTCTGTGAACCGCATTAAGATTTTCATATACAAATAGAAAGATAAACCTTATGCATAAACCGTAATCCATTATTTTCCAATAATAAGTCTGTAATAGGTGCCTCTTAATGGTATAGAATGGAACGCTTCGTGCGCGAGTCTGACTCGCACTTGGCCGGTTTTTTTTTCTTTATGGCGCCTTCAAGCACAATTTAGATTATTTAAAAAAAAATGTATCCTTTGATAGCTTTGTGTTGTTTTGCCAGGTTTTGCCCTTAAAACGATCTAATGAGATATAATTGATCAAAATCGGTCAAGTCGTTGCGTAGTTAAGACAGTTTAAAAACGTCGATATTATTTTTCCCATCACTAATCGCAGCGAAAATTTGCCCTATTTCAGTGCGTTACGAGGTGTATAAGATCCCATATTTTGTTTTGCTAATAATTCCTAAACTAGCCATCAGATCCCGGGGCGACGGTGGATTAGGGTTCATCAATTCACTGTCTATATCAATAAGGACCAAAATTCTCATTTATCTTTGATTTCGCGCCAGAAAATGGATTTTAGTCTGTAAAAGGAGGTGGGGTCTAATAGACCGCGTGTCGCCCTAACGTCTGGTCACGGTACGGGCCGATTATACCTCGTGCCGCAGGAACGGAAAGTATGCAAAAATTGGTGCCGCAGCTAACGTGTTAACTGAAAAAGAACTGGCAAAACTTTTGACTGAAGAGGGTTGATCAACAAGTAGATTTTTCTGAAAATCATCGACTACAGTGATCTACCTAGGGGAGTTATCTATCTATTTTTATGATTTATTTAATTGATTTATTTTGCATGGCCTGTATGGTCTATTCTGTCCACCCATAAACTGACCCCCGATAATGAATAGCACTTTTGACTTATTTTGTTACTTATCGCAACGTACATACCTACATAATGAATGTATTATGTCAATTGTGTGGCAGCAGATGTCAGCCAAGAATTATCTCGGTTACGTCAGCTTTCAAATTAAAAAAGAAACATCATAATTAAAGCAGTTCCAACAGCATCCTGAAGTCATTAGCTGGTAGGTGGGACTCTCCATTCCTCTCACACTGGATACGTCTCCATTTATTGCAGTGTAGACTGTTGCGTTTATATGTTTTGTGTTTGTATTTTATTTTGTAATGTAATTGGAACGAAGTTCCTTATCGCGCGTTATGAAAGGGGGCTAGAAGGAAATTTTTCTTACGAAAAAGTTGGTACGATACTTTTTGAAGTGATTCAGAGAGGTTTACAGAGATGGCGCTGTAAAACTTTCTGAATCACTTTTCGTTCCATCCGGGTGTCCCTTGACACCTCTCAAGTTTTTATTTTGTTTTAGATTATACATATAATAATGCCATGTTACTAACCCCTAGTTACTAAGTCTTACTAACATAATATTATGGGCCTGTGCCTGTATAAATTGTTGCCCGAGTAAAAAGTTTAAATAAATAATTGGTCCATTCGTTTGGGACTTTAGGAGCTACGATGCCACGAACAGATATACAGACACATCAAACTTATGACGCCTCTTTTTACGTCGGCGTTAGAAAGTGAAGAATTGAAGAAACAAAGTAGATATTATGTATATGTATTAAGCTTTATTTTCACATACGATTCAATACCTAGAGTCTGAGGCGAGCGCACTGATGGCACTTTTTAAATCCCATTACCAACACGTAGACAAGATGAAGGGCCTTCGAACGGGATAAAAGCCACGTGGAACGGGGATTTGCACTCGGCCTTTTATAAATATCATTAAACTTTCTCTCATATATAAAACTCCGTAAAGTTCTTATGAAGATAAGAATAAGGTTAGTAATAGCTTAAGTCGTACGTAATAGCTTTTTATTTTATCTTGCATACAAAGGAAATATGGGAGTGGTTTTTATTATTTCTATCGTCTTTAAGTACATATTCAACTGAATTTTTTTTTATGGAAATAGCCGGCAAACGAGCTGACGATCCACATAAGTGGCTATCGTCGCCCATGGACATCAGTGACACCAAAGGCATCACTGTTGCTATATTAGCATAAGTTAAGTAGTTAATGAGTAATAATAATCGATAAACTTACTACTTCAGAATCCTACATTGCGCGTGGCCTGACACGCCCGGTTTTTTTTTCTCTTTTGCTTGGCCGGTAACGCATCAGTGATGCCTTTGGTGTTGCTGATGTCCATGGGCGGCGATAGCCACTTACCATCAGGTGGATTGTCAGCCCGTTTGCCAGCTATTTCCATAAAAAACCATTCAGTTTACTGGTTGGATTAAACATTAAATTGTTATGTACGTAACATTGTAAATCTCTGTTGTAGGTAATCAACTCGTCATCTTCAGATTGCGGTTGTCGAAAGCGACAGTTTAATTAGGTCTGAGAATTTATTGAAGAATAGAACAAAAAGGTTCTTACGTAAAAAAAGCGTTTATTGTCTACATTTCAGTTAATTAAGCCACAGTTACTTAAAAACACTTTATTAGTATACTAGCTGTTGCCCGCAGCTTCGCACGCGGAAATTATGCTTATTAAGAAATTATATTTGTAGCCCTCACAGAAGAAAATTTAATAACAGGTTAATTTATATTGAATTTAGGACTTTATAAAGTAAAACCTACGATACAATCACAAATCATTCCTCCGGCTGCGGGTTTTAAAAATAAACAATATTCACATTAATTTGTTTTTTTCTATTTCATGAAAAATTTGAAAAATTCAAAAACATGTATTCCATCAATTAAAGGAGAAACGTTTGAAGCAAGTTTAAAGCAAATTGTTGATATTTTAAAAATAATCCATACAAAGTTTCATCTTGTTTCCAGGGAAACCTTTTTATTTTTCTGGATGGAAAGTTTAGTAAAATATGACCAAAAGTATAAGAAACAACTAATTTCCGTCAAAATCAGTTCACCCTTTTGATGTGATGCCCGGACAGACAAACAGACAGACAAACAATAATTCTAAAAACAAATTTTTGGTGGTCTAACATGTTATTGAAGTGTTATTTATTGGTTAAAAATTTCAATATTAACCCCTTTCCCTCTTTTTCTCTCTCTCCCTCTTCCACTCATAGTCCCTCTGTAGCTTCCTGTCCCTCTCCCTCTCCCACTCCCTTTTCCGCTGCATGTCCAGTTCCCGGTTCCTCTTCCACTCCCTTTCCCTCTCCCTCTCCCACACCTGGTCTCTCGCCCGCTTCCTGTCCCACTCCCTCTCCCGCTTCCTGCCCCTCTCCCTCTCCAGCTCTCTATCCCTCTCCCTCTACTGTTGCCTGTCCCGTTCCCGGTCCATCTTCCGCTCCCTGTCCCTCACCGTCTCCCGTTTCCTATCCCTCTCCCTCTCCCGCTCCCGGTCCCTCTCCCGCTACCTGTTCCTCTCCCGCTTCCTGTCCCTCTCGTACTTCCGGTCCCTCTCCCGCTTCTTGTCCCTCTCCCTCTCCCGGTCTTGGTCTCTTTTCTGCTTCTTTTCCCTCTCCCTTTCCACTCCAAAATTAATATATAAATTTTCATGTTGTTAACTTCAAAAATGACGGGCGTACTGAGTTCCATCCTCTAAATTAACCCTTTAAGGGATGATTTTCCAAAAAAATGTGTTAAAGAGTTAACTTTTGTTTATTAATATAAACTTACATAAAAAAATTCATATTTATACCTCGAAAACTGGTAAGCTTGATTTGTATGTAGTTGACTACCAACCCCTATTTTTAGGGGATGAATTTCGAGAAAACCGTGATACAGTTATTTTTTGTGTCTAACTATAGGCTTAAATACAAATTTTCACCCTTCTTACTTCAAAACTGACGAAGTTCCCATACTAACTTGCGCCGCCTTAATTAACCCTTTAGGGGATGACTTTCCAAAAGAACGTAATACTTCAAAATTTAGTTTGTAATTTTGAGCTAATATGTAAATTTGCATGTTTTTAACTTCAAAAATGACGAAGTTGAGTACTGACTGTTGTCCTCTAAATTAACCCTTTAAGGGATGATTTTCCAAAAACGTGTGTTAAACTTAATTGTTGTTTATAACTATAAACTTATATAAAAAAATTCATATTTATAGCTCGAAAACTGGTGAGGTTGATTTGTATGTAATTGACTACCAACCCTTATTTTTAGGGGATGAATTTCGAAAAAACCGTGATGCAGTTATTTTTTGTGTCTAAATATAGGCTTAAATACAAATTTTGACCCTTCTTACTTCAAAACTGACGAAGTTCCCATACCAACTTGCGCCGCCTTAATTAACACTTTAGGGGATGATTTTCCAAAAAAACGTAATACTTAAAAATTTAGTTTCTAATTTTGAGCTAATATGTAAATTTTCATGTTTTTAAATTCAAAAATGACGAAGTTGAGTACTGACTGTTGTCCTCTAAATTAACCCTTTAAGGGATGATTTTCCAAAAAAATGTGCTAAACTTAATTTTTGTTTATTACTATAAACTTACATAAAAAAATTCATACTTATAACTCTAAAACTGACGAAGTTGGTTTGTATGAAAATGACTTCGGACCCCTATTTTTGCTAGTTAGGGGATGAATTTCCAAAAATCCGTTCTTAGCTGACGTCTCCTTAGCATAATCTATCTCTCTGCCAAATTTCATCATAATCGGTTCGGTAGTTTCTTAGATTTTTTGTTTAATCAGCGGTGTGTCTCTTTTCAATTTTATATATATAGATTTATTTTCATACTGTTTTTTTTATTTACCAGTTGTTTTCATAGTTTATCTTTTCGAGGTATAAGTTTACCCAAAGTTGAATAATTAGAATATTTTTTTAAAAGAAATTAACTGAATTTTTTTGAAATAAATTCCCCTTTTTTATTTCATTTCGCTAAAAAGTTTGAAAAATGCCTTATAAATATTATTATTTTATCATTTATTATTAAATTACATGATTATCAAAAATGGGGTGCATAGGTCAAAAGTATGTAGTTCGGTAAATGACTGAGATAACATTTTTATGAGATTTTGTAGGTAATATCATGTAATTTAATTCAATTTTCATGTAATTTTTGCAACAAGGTTTCTCTACAAAAAAATAAAAAAGCTAATAAAAAAAACCAAACCGATAATACCTTTACTTTAATGGTTTTTGTCAATAGTACAAATAAATCAATAGACGCCGGGCGGTCACTTCACGCTGGGACACCCTGTATATTAATATAATAACAATTAGCGAAACCCTGGATATAACGCATCGGGACAGCTAATGTGTTTTATCGGAAATGTTTCAATGTTATTACTCGTAGTAACTTTGTAGTAACTTGGTGACCCAATTTCGATTCGCAATGGGTAGGTAACTTATTTTTATTAGTCCTCTTATAATCCTTCATCAATCAGGCCTAGTCCCATTGCATACGAGCCTTTTAACTTTCATAAGTAGATTAAATACGGATATATTAATACTTTCAAGTACAAATTGTAAATTAATTATTTGCTTCCATTTTATAGATTTGGCTTTACATAATTTGAGTTGCTGCCGTTTTGCAAGACGCTATAATGATACAAGTTATTTTGGTACACAGATTTTTAATTAATTAATTTGAATAAAAAGAGTCCAAAGTACACGACACAGCCACGAACCCCATGCAACTGCAGAGAGGTGTCAGGCAAGGGGACGTCATATCCCCAAAACTGTTCACCGCTGCGTTGGAGGATGTATTCAAGCTGATGGAGTGGAAACGACGTGGCATTAACATCAATGGCGAATACATCACGCACCTGCGATATGCCGATGATATAGTCATCCTGGCAGGATCCCTGGAGGAACTTGGTACAATGCTCGGGGACTTGAACAGCGCCTCACAACGGGTGGGTCTTAAGATGAACATGAACAAGACGAAAATCATGTTGAATGTCCATGTTACACACATAGCAGTAGACCTCCAAGGGCTGATGGATGGATGGATGGATGAATTTGAATACAGTTTTTTTATGTTGTATTTTTTAAATATTATAATTTAATTAATGGAATCTAAAGCATATAGAAATATGGTTAAATATGGAATAACACATAAGGGTTTATGGTGTCCACAATAGTCACTACTCAGCCTAATATTTGAAGAAGTATGATCGAATCAATACCTTTCAGTAACTCTGAATATATCAGCAGCCAAAGTGTTTTTTCCTTTTTGTAAACGACATTAAATTCATGTAAATTATGGAAATTACCATTAACAACATAATTAAAATACATATATTTTTTTTAAACTACTAAAAATTTTAATTCATACCAATGACTATGCGGCCCAAAACGTGTACACGCACCCTATAGGTGTTAAAATTGTATACGTCGTACGTAAACTCGAATCAAAACGCCGTCCACGTCTTTGACATCGATTATAGCGTGGTGCATGCTAGTCTCGTACCATCAGACTGCATGCTTGCTTAATTATTCTAATGGCGATTACACAGTGCCCGTGCATGGGAATGACTTGACGAAAATATTTATAACTAGGAAATCGCCCTTGCTTCGCTTCGGAAAAATAGAAAAAAATATATAATATAGCCTATGTCACCCGGGGATAATGTAGTTTTCAAACAGTTTTCGGAGCCTATTCAATGCAAACAAAGAATCAAATCTTTCCTCTTTATTTATAATATTAGTATAGACTATGCTATAATACGTAGCAGTGATAGCCTAGCGGTTAGAACGTGGTCTCCCGAACGCAGGAATCCGAGTTCGAATCCTGGCACGCACCTCTAATTTTCAAATATTATGTGCGTATTACAAGTTAATTATCACTTGCTTCGGTGAAGGAAAACATCGTGAGGAAACCTGCACACTGGAGAGTTCTCTACAATGTTCTCAAAGGTGTGTGAAGTCTACCAATCCGCACTTGGCCAGCGTGGTAGACTATGGCCTGTACCCCTCACATTGTGAGAGGAGACCCCGAGCCCAGCAGTGGGACTATTAAAGGTTGTAGCTTTGCTTTTTAATACGTAGCTATCTTGCATGCTGAGTGTTAGCGAAAAGTTCCGAGTTCGGGCCTAAAAAATATTAGGCTTCAACCCATTAATGGTTCACTACTGAGCACACTGTCCTAGAGGAGGCTAAGAGCATACTCCACCACGATGCTCCAGTGCGGATTGGTGAAAGGGTTAGTGGCCAACCCGAGTTTCGGAAGTTTTTATGGCCGTTTACCTCCGACTTGGCTTAACGACTGATATCTTACGACAATAACCGAGAACGACAGCACGTGCTCTCCGAAGCACGGAAACGCTCAAGAAATTCTTGCCACTAACGGTCACTCATTCACCTAGCGATTGCGCCTAAACTAGGCACTCTAGGATTTTACACATTCCCCAAGTTTGATGTCTTCGTCTTTCTTAACACATCACTGAGCGTAACAGCTTATTACCATAACTTGCCTAGTGTATTTCTCAGTTATAACAAAAAATGTATGACTCTCAGGCTAAATTTTTGAACGTGATTTTAAACATACAATACGAGCACAGACGCATAATAAAACTAGCGCTCTAACCGTGGCTTTGCCCGCGTTTTTCGGGATTATAAGTACTCGTATGTCTTATAAAACATGGGCTACCTGTGTGCTAAATTTCATCAAAATCCGTTTAGCAGTTTTTGTATGAAAGAGTAAGAAACATCCATATATCGCATAATTGCACCCTCAGTGGAAAAAAGCATAAGTCGTTTTACGTTGAATTTTAGTTATTAATATGATTTGAAAGAGGGATAAAAGCTGCATATGCTCAATTTTTTTCAAATTTTTATCATTAATCTTGGCGGTTTTATGCAAGAAATCGTAATGTAAATTCCTTTGACTACTTACTGATATTTGAACAGTTTTTTTGCTCTCCTGTAAAATTGCAACTTTCATCTTATGCCTTTTTTCCACGGAAGATGCGTATCCACACAATTTTTTCTTTATAAGAGTCACTTTATAACCATATAATTTAACTCTATTATAACATATTTGAATGAATCCTTTCACAACATAAACAAGTTGTAATCAGAAGAGTTGAAAGGCCATCTAAGACCTAACCGAGTAACCGTGTTATCACGTACGCAAATATTTTTTAACCGACGCGACGCCACAACACGTTAACACGATGAAACACTAATGCATTAGCATATTAATGAAGAATGTTAAAAGTCGGCAGTTTAGTGTTAAAGTGGATATGCAAACATTTCGTTTGGGCGGCGGCGGTGACTAGGGCGGGCGGGGAGACCGTCAGTCGCGATGCGTCTGCAAGCCAAGACGCACGCGTGTTGTTTCCATCACGCGTTTAAAGTCGCCGGTGAATGACAGTTTTTTGTTTTTAGTAAAATTGTTCCGTCACGTGAAGTTAAGTTACAGTGATTAGTTAGTTACAGTTGAAAGTGAAGTTTGGTTTTGATGCATCTCGCGTTCTAAAGGTAAGTTGCATGTAATTTATGATATTGAGGATATTTTTACTATGTTTATCGCCTGATGACGAGGTTCGAAGAATGTAAGACAGAATTAAACAAGGATTATGCCCACGTAAATCTTGATAACGCGGTGTGTTCCTCTACTTTACTTTGTTTACAGAATAATAAAATAATAGCTGTTAGAATTACTACGGCTAGATAAATACGGCATTCTCTGTAATAACGGCAATTTAGATTCAAATAAAGTTAGCAGTTATGCCACAAGTAAAATTACTTTGGAATGAAATACTGGCAGTAATAAGTATAGCTATATATTTAAATTATGGTACTAATATTTGAGCCGTGGAAAAAACATATGTATAGGTACTATACTACAATATACAGAAGGGTTTGAAACCAGATCTCATGTAGGTAGTCTTGTAGTCCCGGGTTTGACACGGGTTGACGATTCATTTATCAGGTTTGGATTTTAAATAGGTACTCTTATAATTATCAATTTAGTGAAGGGAAATTAAATACTTAGGAGTTCTCTGACATTATCTCAAGAGACTGCAAATCAATTAGTTAGTTTGGTCTTACTTTAATACGCAACCTGAGCCCAGGAATGGAACAGTTATGGCCTCTGATGGCACTAGTTACTTACTAATTCTCCGACTAGGAAGAATACGATACACCCAAAATCATAAAAGACATTATGAGCAATAAATATTGACAGGGTTATACGGGACGGAAGCTATAATAGATATTTTTCCATCGATTTTTCATCAATTTCCCCGAAATCTTATCAAAAATGTTCGAGCACCGTTACTCTAATACACTGTTCACGACACCCATGTGTGTATGTGTGAGTGTGTTACTCTGATATGAATCGTTTTCTATTAACCTCAATCAATAACTAAAATTTAGTCGCCGAGCTGAAGCGCGAAATTGTTTATTTACATAATAATAGCATTGATTCAATGTTCAAAGAACAGAAAATACATGGAGGAAGTATTTCCTTGAATTCAAATAGGAAAGAGAAAAGATAAAAAAAAAAAACACTAGATTTTTGTATCAATATTCGACAAGCCGTGGTCCACGGTCCACCAATAGATATCCGAATTTTTCAAGCTGAATTAATATCGTACCCTCAGTGGAAAAAAGGATGAAAATTGCAATTTTACAGGAGAGCAAAAAACTGTTGAAATATCAGTAAGTAGTCAAAGGAATTTACATTACGATTTCTTGCACAAAACCGTCAAGATTAATGATAAAAATTTGAAAAAAATTGTGTATATGCAGCTATTGTCCCTCTTTCCAATCATATTAATAACTAAAATTCAAAGTAACACGACTTATGCTTTTTTCCACTGAGAGTACGTATGATCTTGGAAGATCTCGGAGATTTGTCTTGATTGTCTGACATAGCAAAATATAATTTAATCTGCCATTTGATAATGAGCAGTTGACCACAGCTGTTGGTGGTCAACAGAATCTGTCACAATATTACATAACTCAACAAAAATAGTTTACTGTTTATACGGAGAACTCTCAGGTAAGCTGGTTGCTTCTGGTACACATAATTTATAAACACTACGTTTTTGGTAAATGAGCAAGATACATGCAAGATTCGAACCCACTTCTTCGAACCTCTTTTGTTTTCTCATAGAACATCAGTGTTCTGCTGCAGAGAGAGAGGTCTCGGCTTCCACTGGTCTAGGTAAACTTTTGACAGATGACAACATGTGTATTCTATACATATGTGTTTGTATGTTTCTTTTTCGTCCCTAACAGAAGAGTGAAGCTGTAAAAGCCAATAGGGCCAACAGCAACTAATGTTCGCGGTGTCGGTTCTATACGCTAGTAATAATACTTCAATGACCATGATAGGTTTTTTGACAGCAGGCGGTTTTTTTTTATTATAATTTATTTTATACCAGTTTAATAAGTTCAAACTTAAACATACCTTGAAGCAACTTGTAGAAGTAGTGGTCACGTAATGGTTCTACTATCTGATTAGACACTATCAATAAATATACTCATTTATTAATACGTCAGGTAATATCATTGTAATTCATATGTCATCTTTTTAACAAAACAATTTATAATTTGTCGTCTTTTATTAATTTTTTTTTTACTAACTATAGTATATATTTTAAAAACCTAAGTTAAAAACGTAGGGATACCGTGCGTATTAAATAACTTCTCTAATCAAATCGTGCCAATTCGACGATAGGGTTGCCACGCGTTGGGAATTTTCTGGCTATGTCCTATGTCCACGTAATTTTACTCCTTTGGCTGGAATGTGTAGAAAATATGTCTGGTTTTACCAGGTGTTATAATTCAGGTGTTTATACATGATAAATATTAATTAGTTGATACGTCAGATTGTAATTATTATTTTAATTCAACGTCAGCCTTTGTTATTTAAATTGTCTTTTCTTTGCTTTACGTTTTTTTTAGTAAACTATATTGACAAAGTATGCGATAAAAGTATAGGGGTACCGGGTACCCTGCATCATATTAAAGTAGGTACTTGTATAATCAAATCAGACCAATTTGTATTAAATTCCCTCAGGAATTTTACGAGATGCTCGTAATTTTTTCTTTCTCCAGACTATGTAGGAAAATACTGATTGATCACCTGCCACTGTCAAATATTCATTTATTGATACTTAATAAAGGTTTATATAGAGATGCATGCATACGTCATTTCCTAATATCGACTCCTAAATATTTATGACTTAAAATGTTTCGCTTTATCATACCATAAATTAATAATAAAAATATTACTTAAAAAGTGTGTTAAAAATACATTGTAGTACGAGTATTACAGTCCCTTTAATTTTCAAATCAAGTCATGTCAATTCGTACACGACAGGGCTGCTAACCATTCGGAATTTTCTGTTGTGAAAATTTTACGGTTTTGATGTGCGGGGATTATTCGCAAAAGGACAGATTCGCAATAACGACAAATTGTCCAAATTACAGAAATATACAATTCGGCACACTATGGTGTAGTTGTTCAATATTACTTTTAGCAACATTCTAAACTGGGCTTTGTTTTTTTCTTTTTAGTTTTATATTTTTTGGTTTATTTATTTTTTATTTATTTATATTTTTATACCTTTTTGACAACCCTACTCGCCTGTGAGGTGTTGTCGAAAGCAAACACCGATCGAGGTCGGGTGCTAATGATTTCGTCGTGACGACAGCTATGTATGTTGACAACGAATGACGAACATACTTCCTGTATTGTACACAATACGCGCTATAACTGAACACACTACACGTTTTTAGTATATATAAAAACTGTTTTGGGTACCCACGATTTTTGTATTTTATATCGATACTTCGAACTAATCATAACTAGTTATCACGATAATTTTATAGCCTAGTTGCAAGTGATGCGTGCAGGCAGGCCTGTAAAATGAGGAGTCCCGGGTTCGATTAACGATCGGGATGTATCATACACTAGCCTTGCCCGTGACTTTGCCCGCATTTTCCAGGATAATAAATACTCCATATGTTATTATAGATTATGGTTTACCTGTGAGCTAAACATAAAAATCCATTCAGTGGGCTTACAGTGCGAGTTTTACATGACATAACGAGCTCGCTAACGTAAATGCGAGTCGGCTATGCTATTGGCTACCGATGCATTTCTTTTAAATTCTTTTCACTGCCGCCAAATCGGTACTCGGACTCGCATTTACGTAGCGAGCCCGTTATGTCACGTAAAACTCGCACTAAGCCCACTGTAGTCCATACAAATTTTCACATTTATTGTAGTATAGAATTAGTAGGACATTCCCTACAGCTGCAGTGCGTATGTAGAAGCCGTTAGTCTGCACCACGAGTCGACTGAATCGCTTCAAAATGTCTCCGTGTGTGGTGTTATCAGTGTTATCACACTAGCGTATCAGACGACCCGATTTGTGACCGTACAGTGCCGTAGACGTTGAATAATTCACCGCTATACATTGCGGATTCTTAAGCAAATTGAAACACCAACAACAAATAAAAAGAATGAGAGGTGTCAAGGGACACCCGGATGGAACGAAGTTCCTTTCGATTTAAGTATTGTTTTTTGAAGTGATTCAGAAAGTTGTACAGCGCCATCTCTGTAAAACTAGCGTGATTCAGAAAGTTGTACAGTGCCATCTCTGTAAAACTCTCTGAATCACTTCAAAAAGTATCGTGTTCCGTCTAGCCCCCTTTCATAACGCGCGATAAGGAACTTCGTTACAAAATCTTTTAATCGATAATAATAAGCTTTTGCTGTATTAGTGTTTTAGTGTGCTTTATCACACGACACCCATACTTTAGTATCAAGTGGGCTTGTAGTTTTTCAATAAAGGATGTAAATTATACCCAGTAATGTAGGTATTTATGTACACACACGTCATAATTATAGTCGAGTTTGACTTTTGAGATGTCAGTTTAAAATATTTTATTAAACCAAATATGCACAACGTCATAATTATATTCATTGTAAACAGATGTGTCTACAGTATTTCATTGAATATTGTGTAGTTTGTATTGTAAAATTTCCCATTCAGTTATTTATAACAATATTTATGGTTCACTAATATAACTTTTCTAATCTATATTACATTTATAATCTATATTATAAAGAGGAAAGATTTGATTGTTTCTTTACATTGAATAGTCTCCGAAACTACCGAACCGATTTGAAAAATTCTTTCACTGTTGGGAAGCTACACTATCCCCGAGTGACATAGGCTATATTATATATTTTTTTTACTATTTTTCCCGAAGCGAAGCGAGGACGATTTCCTAGGAAAAAATAAATTGGTCATTGATAAAGTTAATTAAAACTTTTATTTTTTACCTCATAAACCGCGAGAACGTATTGCCATGCATTCCTTTTGTCCCTTTTCCCGACACAAAAATCCTACCACTCAGTCCAGTTTGTAAGCTATCTGTGTACCGAACTTCATCTAAATCTACTAAGCCATTTCTATATGACTGAGTAACAAACATACAAACTTTCACATTCTGTTACATAACCAGTTAAAGACTCAATCTATGCAAGTCAATGATGTTTAAATAAATATAGATACGTTATGCCCTTACAAATCAACCGAAAAATCTGTTCCGATGTCCGCAAGGCACGCTTTATTGCACGTCTTTATCGCTCTCGCGTCAAGACTACATCGCTATCTCTTTCTTCACCTGAATAAGAGTTTCCAATTGGGAACTTTTTGAGTCACACAACGCGCGCGCTTATGACATATCTGCCTCTTTTTAATATATAATATCATTGATGCAAGTGTCATTAAAATTCTTCCGCAGGTGACACGTATTTAAGGTCTAATATTTTGGATAAGCCGCCATCGCCCTTGTTATCTGGCTGATAACGGAGATAACTTGGAAGCACTTTACTCCTATCTCGGGTCACTCATTGATGTCTTAAAATAGTTGAACAAATAGGGATGTTGACACTAATTGTAAATTAATATGTATAAATTTATGTTTAAAGTATTAGTGGTACATTGAAAGGCTTAAAATATTAATTTTTTTTCGAAATCAATCACAATAAATTTAATATAATTAATTTAAAATGTTAAAAATAGTACTCACTGTCACGTGACTTCAAACGCCATTTTGAGAATATGACGTTATTGTTCGTATTTTAAAAGCAAATTCATCAAACTTCAATAAACGACTAGTATTGAATATCGGTTAGTGACGTCACGGAACGTTTTTGGTGGGAAATTTGATATTGATTTCTGTTTATCAATTTTTGTTTTTTAAAATGGAATATTATTATTTTTATGATATATTATAATATTTTCTTCATGAACATTAAGGTCCTATCTATAAAATAAAATTGAATTCTAAAATTAGTCAACATCCCTATTGTGTGGCCGTGTATGTCACGTCAGTCAACGTCTTAATGACAAAATTTATTTCTTTCTAATTTTTGACTGGAAGAATAAATCTATAATTAATAAACTGAAATAATTTCCAATAGTGTCATATATTAAATCAAAATAAACATTGTAAAATATTATAGTACACATTATACGTTTTGCTAACCCTGTGTACATCGTCATTGAAACCGCTAAAACGAAGTGTTAAAATTATGTCGTGCGTGACGTCACGCCACGCGACGTGACGTTCAGAATAAAGATAATCTCGATTGTCACTTTATATTACGTTTTCTTACCGTATTACACAGTCTTACACAGTTCTTACAGTGTTCTGACAAAAAATAAATTATGTTTTTATGTACACGGATTTATCATTACGGCCACGGAACACGGGTACGGAAAGGGTACTTACGATTTTGTGTTTTATACCGATAATGTGTGTCACTCATAGTCAAATGTCAATTATCACCACTCTACCACCACCAAGAGCATGATCCATCTAATTAGATCAAAATATCGGTTTCCATTAAAAACATCGTGAGGGACCCATTGCAGTTAATGTCACGTAGTATGTACTACGAGACATGCATAGTCCACACTGAGGAGTTTCTTTAGGCTTTTCTTCTCCTCCACGACAAGCACCTTTCCGAAAAGCCAAAAAATGACGTGCATAAGTATATCAGTGATACCTATAGGTATGAATAAAATATTTTGACTTTGACACAATGATAAAACCCAGGAAACTACTCCTTTTATAAAACGTAATAGTTCTCCATTTAAAAATTTAATTATTTGGCTATAATTTTGAAATCCATTACCTAAAACTTGTATTAGTCAATAAGATCTTATAATTTCTATTCGATATAATTTTCCTCTCCCATCAATTAACGTGTCAACCAGAACCTTCGGTCAGGTCAAGACGAGCTGTTGAGACGGATTAACAAACGATGTTATTTAATTTATCCGGAAAGTAATTATTATTGTTATTGACGAAGATTATAATTTAATTTCATTGTACCTAGGTACTCATTTTTTCTCAATTTATAGCTTTATTTATTTACCGCGCTCGTGTCAATCGCAGTATCTATTATATTGTACTTGTAATGGAACTGTAAAGTGTAATGGAGTCAAATCTCTTAGTAGGTAACAACGTTCGCAATCGTAAAAAAATATCATGACGTCATAAAAATAAGAATCCGTATAAATGAACAAGTTATGCAGTTACACAAGGTAATATTAATATCAAATACATTAATTATTAAATCATCACTGGGCTTCAACATGGGTATTACGAGTATTAGGTAACATATTACCTAATAACTAAAATTTAAAGAAACATGACTTATGCTTTTTTCCACTGAGGGTGCGATTTGAGTCGTTTGAGCCCTTTGTTGAAGCCCAATGATGATTTAATAATTAATGTATACAATATTACCTTATGTAAACTCATAAATTGTTAATTTATGCGGATTCGTATTTTTATGACGTATGATATTTTTTTTACGATTTGCGAGCGTTGTTACCTACTAAGAGATTTGACTCCATTACACTTTACAGTTCCATTAGAAGTACAATATAATAGACCATAATAATATGCAGCTTTTGTCCCTCTTTCCAATCATAATTGGAAAGAGGGACAAAAGCTGCATATTACGCTCAATTTTTTTCAAATTTTTATCATTAATCTTGACGGTTTTGTGCAAGAAATCGTAATGTAAATTCCTTTGACTACTTACTGCTATTTTAACAGTTTTTTTGCTCTCCTGTAAAATTAAAATTTTCATCTTATGCCTTTTTACCACTGAGGGTACGAAATGTGTAAAGATCCATTAGTTTTTAAAGATAATAACTTATTGTCAATGACAACTTATTATATATTACAGGGTCTGTAAATTAATTAGTTTCACGCCTAAATCAAATTGAAATCAAATTGGCATCTGCTATATGGAAATGTACAATTTCGAAGTGGCTTGACAAGGGTCTTATAATGATAAAGGGAAGACGTTTATGTTGGAGCCGCGGCGTTAAGTGGTGATGTTGGACACCATTTCTAATGACAGATGTTCTTTGGTCCATTAACTCAATGACCATTTTGCGGTGCACCTGATGACCGCTTTGACGAATCTTATATAAACAATCATCCTAACATTTTACTGGGGAGGTACTGTTTTTAATAACATTCTACCACTTTGTAGACGTGAAAAATATAATGCGCCGCCTAGGCTTATAGTTTCATTATTTTTAGTTGAATAAAATAAATATTAAATTAAAGTATCTCATCTTAACATTTTTTCGTGTGTGAGCACTACGGCAAAGGTTTCCTGATTCGAAACGAGGGCAGTTGTTAGTTATAAATATAATTGGAGCTAACATCCTAGCTGGCTTATAAATAAGACGCTAAGTAGAGTATGCTAACAATGTTGCCATAAGCATTTTTCCTTCAAAATTTCCTTATAAAATAAATGTATCAACGTAAACTGAAACTTGGCCATTTTATAACTCAAGAGAACTGGCGGATATTTCGTCTTTTCAACAAGTTTTCCTCAAAATGTTTTTCTAAAAGAGACATTGTTCATTACTTGTCTTATTATTCTTTTAGAATTACTGTTTTGTTTAAATAATTCCTAAGCAGAGTTACCTAAATTTTAAAATCAAATTGATGAAAAATACCGATCTTAATTTTCTTATATATTTTGATCTTAATTTTCTTATTTATTTAATCAATACAATTTTATCCATCCTTTTGTAGTAAATATCCCGCTAATACCTAAGGACTACACGCTTGCATCGTCGTTTATTGGACCTACAAAAAGTATATTACTCTTTACTGCGTAGGAATAGTTTATAGCTTGCCTGCCTTCCCTTGCGGTTTCCCCACCCGCCTGTGATGTGGGAGTCTTCAAGAAAATAAGACTTTTACGATTTTAGTGCGTGTACCATTCTCGAATTCATTACCACTTTCCAACAAGTGGGTGGACACATGTAAAAATTAGTTTAATTTAAGTGTACATACACACATATTGATTTATGTATTTATAAATTTGGCTTTTTTATGGAAATAGCCCGCAAACGAGCTGACGATCTACCTAATGCTATCGTCGCCCAGCTAACATCAGCAATACCAAACATCACTGATGCGTTGCTGGCCAAGAAAGGGTAAAGAAAAGAAAGAAAGAACTGGTTCTCAAGCCCCCAGCCGGAACCGACGAGTCGTTTGGCGGTTGACTCATTTTCAAGAGTGGTAGCTGTCCAGGCGAACCCCGTGGAAAAATAATAATAATATAATAATAATGGTAATAATTATGAACAATTAAAATTATTGTTACCTAAAGACTTCTAAAGATAAATTACGCAAATGACGTATGACGTGTTAATCAGGTTGTGAATGATAAATTTTGCGTTGCGGCGTGACCTTGGTCTGATAACCCTATGTCTTCTAGCGACGACGAGAAGGGTTGGCGTCACAACACAACAATACCGGTGACAAATGAAACTGACAGCTCCCTAAATACAATATGAAATGAAAAGGAAATTAATTTGTATTCAAAGGTATTCAACTTATAATTTTATGTGTAAACAAAATTGACACGAGACAAAATTAAGTTAGAAGCTACAATAGGGATGTTGACTAATTTTAGGATTCAATTTTATTGAAGTGAAACTTCTTTAGAATCGTTGTGATTTCAAACTGGATGCAACGGAAAAAACGACAGGTAAGAGACACAAATACTAAAATGTGTAGGAAAGAATGAGACAGAAATATACTCGGCAAGCATGCATATACGTATAACTGCTAATTTCGTCGTTGAATCTAACTTCTCCGTAGCTCAATGGCCAGGACGTAGATACACAATACCTGATGCGCAGGTTCGCGTCTCTCAGTATTTCTTTTTTTTTTAGTTTTATTTTTATACTGTTTTTAAATACTTTCAAATGCTCTTTTAAATATTTTCAAAGGATTAATCAACAAAAAATAAGAATTTCATTTTTGTTGTTTAATATCTGTCGATCGACCGACCGATTATACAGACAGTAAAAATGCTAAGTTGTATTCATAGATGGCGCGAGGAATAAGATAGAAGATTCGTTTTATTGCTAGATAGATGGCGCTAGCTGCTCATTTTACTCTTCATATTATGTTAAGAGATGGCGTTAATTACCACTGTTTTCTTTTTCTTATGTTCGTGGTTATCTTTTAAAAAGTGCTAAGTTGTATTCATAGATGGCGCGAGGAACAAGGTAGAAGATTCGATTTATTGCTTTTTCACACATTATCTTGAAACCAAAATTTTGGAAAGTTTCACTTCTACCACGTGTGAATTGCACACATTTTTTTTTGATAGAACTTTAATTCACAAAAAAATATTGTAAAAATAATAACCTTCAATTTAAAATCAAAATTTGACAAATAAAAATCATCATCAAATTTCCCATCAAATGGTCATGTGACGTCACTAACCGATATTCAATACTATAGGTTTACTGAAGTTGAACTTGCATATGAAATATGAGCAATGACGTCATAAGCTCAATATGACATTTGAGGTCACGTGACAGTGAGTACTATTTTAACATTTTAAATTAAGTATATTTAATTTATTGTGATTGATTTTAATAAAATAATAATATCTTAGGTGTTTAAATGTTTCGCATAATACTTTAAAAAAAAACATAAAATATTAATTTACAGTTAGTGTCAACATCCAAATTGCGTCTTAACTCTTAGGCGTCGCCCTAATTGGCAGAGATCGTACGAGCAAACGATGCGTTCATCGTCGTGCGATGAATTTTCATCGATCATTTGATCGTGCGATGGTCCAAAAGTGTCCTAATAGACCCTGCGATGTCCATCGCGCGATGCTAATCAGGCTTACAAGGCGCCGCCTTATTTTATTTATCAATGGCTGTCTACAGAGATGCACAGTTTTTGCTGTCAGGCAATATTGCTTTGAAAATTGCAAGTGACATTGAAGAAAGAAAACGTAGACCACATAATACTTTATAGATCCAGAAGTCACCGCGGTGAATTTTTCAATCATTATTTTGATGTACGGAATAATGAAGAAGGCTTTTACTATTACTAGTACGTGCGTTCTGAGGTCTCTAAATCGAATTTCGACTCTCGAGTGCGACCCTTCTGCCCTCGCCCCCTCGGATAGTTGTGCTCGCGCGATGACGCGGTTACCAATTAGGACACTCAAAAGAGATTTGTAGCTTTGATTGCACGATTGCACGATTAAACCCATCGTACGATCGTTATAAGCATTTATTATGCTCGTGCGATGACTTGCGAGCTTTAATTAGGACACACTTATTTAGTGTGTATGTGTTTAATTTCGTCGTGCGACTAAATCGCATCGTTTGCTCGTACGATCGTTGCCAATTAGGACGACGCCTTAACCTATTAATTTACGCGTTAATGACGGGAAAAAATATTTTTGACAGACTATCGTTTTGCTTGTGTTAGTCGCCAAACGACTTATATTTCGTTGGGGGTTGGTCTTTTCTTTCTTGATTTCTTTCTTGGCTGGCAAAGATATCTTTGGTAGAATTGTTGTCCATGGGTCACGATGTCCACTTACGATCGTTTGGATCGTCTATCAAGCAGATCCTGATGACACCGACACTGCGACCATAAAACATTTCACATTTCGGTAGTTCAAGTTTGAGGTAAATAAGTTTTTCCCATTTAATATTACCATTCTGACGTCTGATGGTGACAGCTTCGAACATAACACGTCCGGTCGATAAGTGGAGGCACAGGAGTAAGAGGCAAGAGGCATGGATTTTAATATTGATGTCACTCGGCTGAAAGATGATTTAAAATGCAAATTAACGCAAATTCTATTTTATTTGCGTAAGTTGTTCTAAAATATCTGAGCGGAACACTCTATTTAATATTGTTGAACATTATTTCATTATCTTTCAGGAATATTAATTGTTATTACTGTCTATCAAGTGGATTATTCGTTGCGTGATCGACAATGGACTGTCACTTACAATCAGAGATTGTCTACACGTTCGTCAGCCGTTACCATATTGGAATATATAATTCACTAGCCTTCTGCCCCTGGCTCTGCCCACGTTTACCGGGATAATAAGAATCCTTTTAGATCATGGTCTGTGAGCTAGATTCCATGAAAATCTGTTCAGTAGATTTCGCGTGAAAGAGTATTTAACATCCATACATACTCACAAACTTTCACATTTATAATATTACTAGGTGTTGCCCGCAGCATTGCATACGGAAATTATGTTTTAACTTATTTAAATTTTTATCCTGTTTTCCCGGGAAACCTTTTAATTTTCCGGGATGAAAAGTTGTCTAAAATATGACCCAGAGTGTCAGTAATAACATTACCAATTTTCATCGAAATCCGTTCAAGGGTTTTTATGTGATGCCCGGACATACAAATAGACACTTTGAGTTTTATTATAGTATAAATAGATTATAGTAGTATTTGTTCTGAATAACCAACAGACTAGTAGACGAACCATCCGATGGTCGGTCACCGGTACCATCATGGACATCACTAGACTTCTTTACGGTTGATACATCCTAGATTGTCTAGATTACTTAAGAGCCATTTCGCAAAACTCGGTTGATAAACTATAGGTATTTGAAGCGGCTCCGCGGCGTGATATTGCCTCGCGCGGCTCGCGTCGCGCTTGACCTCAGTTCTGTGCGAGTAATCTTCTTGATACTTTCAAACGTAAAAATTTTAAAATTATGAACATATAATTTTAATTATACACTTTGTGACCACATACATGTATCTGGTTTGTGACAATATAAGTTTATATAACAATTAAGAGTACAATGTAGTAGTACCATTATCGGTAACTTATTTACATAATACATTTTAGGTACCTACTTAGGTACATCACAATAAAGATGTCCAATAGATGCATATTGCAAAAATCAATATTTTGGCAAATCAACGTGAAAAATTAAAAATCACGTTTTTTCAAGGTGATCTATAAAATGCAATATGCGTCCATTTTGCCTGCGATATTCGCAGCGCGTCGAAATACATAGGTATACCTAAATTCAAATCAATCGGAGGGTATAGAACCGGGAAATCCCGGAACCGAAAATCCCGGGATTTACAAAGGAATACGGTACTTTTCAAAATAACCAGGAAACAAAATAAAAGAACCGGGAAACAAAATAAAAGAACCGGGATTTTCTGAACTTTTGGGAAATAAAAATATGTCGCGTCGTGATACAAAAGATAACGTAAAAATAAAGGTAAATACAATCCATACACAAAAATGATTACAGCTTTAAAAAGAAGATATTCAGAACGTCGGCTACATGAAGCAGCTATACTAATATAATATTATTTACACAACCCAGATCGATATTTTTCTAATATAAATGAAGATGATTTAACTCTTTTTTCTCGTCCAAGCAGTGCTGAATTGTGCAATACAATTGTGTTGCTTTCATACAATTAATACGAAACTTATGTTTGCATGTAAGGTATAATAGTATGATGGTTACTCAATCACGGCAAACGACTATACGGATTTGGGTAGAAAACAGTTTTTCCCTATTTAATGCTCCTGAGAGATAAAATAGGAAACGCGATACTAACTATTTTCACGCGGGGAAAGCCGTGGTAAAATAATCCCGAAAGAACTGAAAATCCCGGGAATCCCGGTTCCAGCATAGGCGAGTACCGAAAATCCCGGTAATTTAAAACAGGATCGGTTTTCGATACCCTAATCATTACCGTGATACAAAAGATAACGTAAAAATAAAGGTAAATACAATCCATACACAAAAATGATTACAGCTTTAAAAAGAAGATATTCAGAACACTATTCTTTGAATGTTAAAAACGAATTCTTTATTGTTTTCTGTTGGTTTACAAAACAAAATATTGACAATAGTCTAGTATAATAAATTATGAGAAACGAAATTCGCACTTTCCTCCCAAACCACTTGCTCTACAAGAAAAATGTATGGCACATAAAATGTCAATCTTTTTATGGGCTACAACTTTTACTCGATCCTTTCGGAAATCGTCTAGGACGCACCGTTTAGGAGATATAAGGAGTTTTCGGAAAATTTGGGAGGGGGGGGGGGGTTAAGGTTGGGCCCAATAAGATTGGGTAATGTTGCAAGTATGAGTTCCACAGGGCGGATGGAAATTCAGTCGGAAATCGTCTAGGACGTACCGTTTAGGAGATATATGGTATTTTAGGAAAATTTGGGGAGGGGGGGGGTAAAAGTGGGTTCAGTAAGATTTAGCAATAAGGTTTGGGGGTTTACTAAAAGGGGTTGAAATTTCCGTCTAAACTTGTCTAGGACGCACCGTCTCCGAGATATCCGGGATTTCCGGTTTTCCAAAAATCTATATCCCGATATCCTGATCTGCCGATCTGCGCCTACCTGATGAGTGCGGTATTTGCCCGGATGCCTCCCAGATTATCACGACGCAAAATTCCACTTTTGGGTGAAGAACTGAGGGGAGGGGGGGTATAGGGGGAGGCGAGGGGTTGTGAAGGGAAAAAATGAGAGGGTGATTTGTATTTGTGTTGTGTATTTGAGATACGTGAGTTTTGGGGAGTTGACGGAACTTGGGTGCACGAGAGTTTCCAAACAACGAATGTATTATCTTTGACTAATAATAAGTGACTATAGCTGACTAATGTCGGAGCTTCTATCATTCCAACATTTTGGCTTAGCAATAGGGTCCCGTTGACACCGTTTGGGTACGGAACTCTATAAAGTACAGATTGATCTAAAAGTTGTATAAATAAAGGGTATGTGTATACAAGTTATAATTATTTATTATTTTTTTTCTATGTAAATATGTAATTTACACATATAACAAAAAACCTAAATACTGTAAACAGTAACTAATGCCTAAAAACGGACAATGTTTTATTTCAAATTACAGCAGTGACTTCCAACCCAATAGGGGTTGAATTTCCAAAAATCCGATAGCCTAAAGCCTTCTTCGATAAATGAACTATCCAATACAAAAAGAATTTTTCAATTCAAACCAGTAGTTCCTGAGATTAGCGCGTTCAACCAAACAAACAAACAAACTTTTCAGCTTTATATTATTACAATAGTAATAGTATAGATTAGTATAGATATAGTTATATTTTGTACATATGTATGTTCGTGATTTTCTCCGTTACTACTTACACTACATAAATTGGAAAGAAATAGTTACTTAATTTCTATTGTTTTCTTCAAACCAAAGATGTTTAAAGCAGAATATTACGCAAACGGACCCCTGAATTGAAAAATGGTCTTTTGAAACCTATAATATTTTTGAAAGACCTTTTCAACGATACCCCACATTAAGGGGTAGACGAAGAAAAAATCATACGGAACGGACAGACGGACGGACGGAAGGACGGACGGCCGGACGGGCTAGACGGCCGGACGGGCTAGCCGGCCGGTTGAAATAACGAACGGACTAGACATGATTCCGATTTGACTACAAAACCCTGAAAATTATAGAAAACTAAAAATAATACAATTGACTGTAACTAAAAATTCTCACGTGATCAAGACTGTTCAATGGCAATATAATTACGTTACTTTTACGAAATCTATTCCTTAGATGGCTAAAGCAAAAATTGACATAGGTCCGACGTCCAAGAGTGCTGCCGCACGACTGATTTGATTTCGCGCCAGTGCGTATCTTTATAAGGTAAAGTAAATTCGTTTTAATAAATTATTTTTTGCAGTATGATAAAAAAAAAATTACGTGTCATATTCGACAAAGACCATATTTTATTACTACATAAATTTTTGATGGGAAATACGCTTTATTGAATACAAAAATCGATGGTAAAGTCATGGCATAAACCATGAAAATTGGTAATGTTATTGAATTAATTTTGAAACGAATATTATAGTAATCGTATATCCCTTGTAATAAATGCAAAATATAATATATGAGTGTTCTCTAGACATTTTTTTTTACTCAATTTAATAAAACTTAATAAAGAAAATCAGTGTATGAAATTGACTCTGTCGTCCTTTTGCTGAAAAATAGTTATGCTAGATTGACAGTTACGCAGAAACAAATTAATATTTTCAAAATTCCGGTAAATGAAGATCCAAGATGAAGGATTGATCTATTTTATGAGTTCATTTGCCAGCATTAATATCTTTCTTATGATACTAATTTTTGACATCAAATTCTTCATTCCGCGCGTCTAACCGCGAAATGGCTCTTAATGATTTATGTTAAAACCCTGCTACATTTAAAGCTACACAATATCCAATTATAGTAATTTGAGCACTACTTTTTACGAAAGTATTTCATCAATTGCATTAGTCTGGACGAAATACCAGTGTTCATAAATTTTCAATTTTACCTTAGTTTTTTAATTTGCTTCGTCTCAAGTTTACTTCTTGCTACAGTAATTATCGACGTCTACTGCATGAGATGAAAGGCAATTGTTTGGCGCGTGAATAGACGCAGCTCTCTGCAGCTACAATACTCGTCAGGCTTACACTTGACAATCATTGTGCTGTTTACAGCAGAATGGACATTATATAGGATTTCTATAACAAACGCTAGCGCCAGCAAAGCACTAAGATGGGCCATCATAAAGTGATTAGTGATACTGAATTCTATGAAACTTGCAACTTCGACGTCATCAAGTTGTATTGTATTTAGACTGCAACTAACTCTGGTATGTATTTTCATTAAACCTGCCTAGCTAGCAACCATCGTTTGGCTCGGGTCAGCTGCCGAAAGAGTCGTCGTGTTCCATCTGGGGGCTTTAGAGCCAGTAGCTATTTCCTGTTTTCTCTATTCAGGTAAAAATGCCGCAATGCACGAAATACAGTTTAGGTTAAACTTTGAGGACACTGGACAGATTGCTTCGTTCATTAATAAGCTGCAAAACTTAACTAACGATTTTCTTTTATTTTCTAAATCGTCCCCCAAACTGTATAATACATTTCTTCGTCAAATAAATGGAACTTTAAAATTAGTTAAATATCGTAGACGTCCGTAAAATATGAAATGAGTAACACTATTTCTTGGATATTGAGCTGTTTACAATACAAAATGTTTTGTGACGAATTGACGAGACCACATTGACGGCTTTCCGGTAATTTAGTGCGCATTATATCTTGTTATATTTTCGTCAACATAGGAAAAACTTCAATGTCACAGCATGAATGAAGATTAACGATATGCATGACATGTTAATCTTTCAACTGAAATACTGAAGTGTACTCCGCTTCTTACATAATATCACACGTTTATTATATCAATATTATTACAATTACTTGATTAACCCCTCTTATTTAAACTCTTTATTAATATCCCATTATTCTTAGACCCTTTATCCGACTTGCTAATTTTTAATTCATCTTGCTCTAATTAATGTTCTATTCTGTGAGGCCTCGAGCATTCTTCAGCACGCTACTACTGTGTACATTAGAGGAAACATACTCAATGTTTTCTCCACCGAAGATAGCCAGGCTTCATTTTGGCTTAAAGAACGTAGTGCTTAAGTATACTGTGGCTCAAAATTACCGTAGAAACGGTAAAGTACCTAGTTATGAAAGTAATTATGCCTAAATGGCCAAAGTCAACACTTCTCAGTCCAATCATCCAATCAATCAACTACTTTTTCAGTTTTGCGGCCACAAACAAAACAGAAGAATTATTTTCATAAGAATTTTCTAAAAATTATTTCAACAAAACTCCTGAGAATTTCCTGCTAACTTTTAATCTCTCAGCAAACAGGCTTCTTAGCTAAGTAATAGATTTTGCTCAGAACATTGTTAACCTCGCCGGAGGCACTTACTTGTTTATTTTTTAGGGCCTCGCATCAATGTTGTTTGTCAAATGTCCATAAAAGGTTTTTCGGGATCGAGAAAGTGGAGATGTTTTTATCAGGATTTGATACAGCCCTTGCGGCCTATTATGAACTCGGTCGGTGAAAGCGGTCATTTGACACTTTTTAGCCAATCAAACGTCGTTCAAAGCCCGATAAATGAATTGCCTGGAACATGAATGGTTTTATAAAGGTTCATAATAGGCTCGCTGGATACTGAGCAGCTAATAAGCAGTTTTCACTTCTGAAAATAGAATAAAACCAAAGAAAGCGCTATAGTTTTGAAATCTGTCGCTGCTGGATATCGAACAGAATATTACTAATGAACAGACTTGAACTATGATAATAGGATGTTATTTTCAATAGTTACTGATTGGCTCATTGTTTTGTTTCTGGAAAGTGTTCCTTGTATATGTAGGTATAAAATAATTTTAAAAACAATAGTTTAAAATTTTATGTTTGTGCTGTTGGCTGTTGAGGAGTTTCCTCGTCTGGAGTCTATCTTGAGTATCAGGTCACAATTATCATAAAAATGGGTTGTCATCGGAAACAAATCAATTTGTGAAATTTCGGCTCCGTGTGAGAGGAAATAGTTTTTATACAGCTTGGAAGATTTAACATAAAACACGCTAACAAACATAGACGAACAAAGCAAGCTAAATGAAGCCTTGTAAATACTGGAAACAAATTATTTGTTGTCCACAAAATTTTAAAAGACGCTTAAGATTTTCTCATTATAATTCAATTACTCGTCCGTAAACAAGTTGAGTTTTATCCCGAGGGAACAAATTAATTTCCTTGAATAAAAAATACCAAAATATGATAAGTAGGTAAGGTGCGTTGGGGTATGTTCGGACGGTTTTTAGTTGTATTTGGAAGATGTTGGCAAACTTTATTTTGTGCGAAAGTTACAATAGTTAGCACAATGAATTATAGTGAAAATTCATTGTTAATAAATAAACTATAGACAGAATGTGTTTAATGTTGTTATAAATGAAGCACCGACTATTTATCGGGTGTTTAAAATATGAATAAAATTTTAAAACCTTGGGAAAAATCGGACGTTCATGGGTAAAGATCGGACTACCTTCTAAAATCGCCATTGTGCCTTAAAACACAGATTTCATAGAACGAAAATATCTATTCTTATATGTCTTACAAGATTTTCTTTGGAAATTTTTATATATTGTAAAAAAAAGTAGTATTATAACAAAAGTATTTTTTTTTTTTTTTGGACGTCCGACCTTACCCCACTAGACCAAATCTCAAATTTTCATGGCTCTCAAACTTCCGTGTTCCTGATCCTGATAAGCTTTTCTTTCAGTCAAAATTATTTATCTATTAGCATATTTAAGATTGGATAGGTTACACTTTTATGTGTTGGATCAATAAATAAAACCTTACAATTGTTCAGCTAATCAAAGATTTATTAAACTTCTTATTTATGCTATTCTCCGCTTTTTATTCGTTAATATGATGTTGCCCGCAGTGACTTTCTCTCGTACTGACGCGGCATTATGACCCTACAAAGAAAATGCTTAGTTAAAGATAGATAATTATACACATTACATTTTATGTTCGGACCGTAAAAGGCATCTTAAAAATCTATTAACAATAATATTTTAAGAAAACATAATTAAAGGTAATAAAATACAAATGAATTCATGTAATAAAATAAAACAAAGCACTAACTTCATGAGAAATTTTGTTTATCAACAAGATCAGCTACATAGCGATAGATTGCAACACCATGAAACATTGGGTGTTAAAGTTCGGATTAAAATAAAGTTTTACAACCTCATGCATTTTCACTTCAGTTTCAGAATTTTCAGATTTAGTCCGAACTTCACCTATTAATATCTGCTTGGGGAAAGTCCGGAACTCAGCCTATAATCACATTTAGCTTATTTTAAACAGATATATTAAAAGACACCACGTATCCTGATAACTCAAAAATTTATTATTTGAAAAAATACGAGTAGTTAATACTCACCAAAAAAGCCAGCAAAATGTTGTTTGGGGTAAATCCGGATTTCGTAAATTATCCTAAAAGTCGACACTTTCTGTTTCTCGTGCATAACTCACACCTGATGCGTCGGAACGACCAACACGAACTGGGACATGGGGCAATACGAAAAGGCGTCTCAGGCTTTGTTGCCAGATTATAAAAATAACTACTAATTCGGAATATATTTAACAAAAACGGTCTTCCCTCATATACGATCTTACCCCAACGCACCTTATCATGTAAAATTGTAAACAAGTTGTAAACCTACTCTGTGATTACTGGCATTGGCAAAAATAGACAGAAACAAAAAATTGTACACACAGACCCATTTTACTTTCTAACCGACATCAAAAAGGAGGATCTCAACTCGGTTGACATTTTTTTTAATGTTTGTTACCTTGCCTTATTTTTTTTTATTTTCCAGGGGTGTCTTCCAGATTGTTCCTATATTTAAAAAATGTTTTGAGGATGAGATGCATGAGGAATTGGAACTCCTTAAATATTAGTCATATATACAAATGGCGATTTTGATAAAGCGAGTTTTTCGAAGATTCTTTTGAAGTTTAATATTTCTATGGTTGGTTAAGTAGGAAACTACTCCTATTGTAATTCAAATACGAGTACTGGTAGAATCTTAGGATTAATTCAGTTCCGCTTGCAATTCCACCAACACGACAGTATCATGTCATTGTCATTCATGAAAGCATTCCGAGTGTACACTTTGATTTCTTCGTTTCTGAAGACAGTTGTTTGATGCTATCTTGTTGCGATATTTACGTTACAAGGTAAAGGAGATAGCGTTTCTGAATAGCCATCGATTTCTTAGCATCGTGTATGAAATGAAATGAAATGAAATAAAATAAGTTTTATTCGAAGTAGGTTTGTTACAAACACTTTTCGAAAGTCACTCAACGCCATCGCTTCAACAAATCCCTACGAAACTATCCCTAGATATCCTATGAAAAATATTGTGTCGTTATTATTTGTTGTGTCGCTAAATATAGATTATCTTCTCAAATAGTGACAAATTTTGGTCTATAGCCAGAATAATAATATCTTATTAAGTCATAAAAGCATTAGGTACTCTATCTACTACTATTTATTATTAATTACCCTGATACTTAAGTTGCAAGCTTCTTTTAGATCGTCATAGTATATCTTAAAATACTTAAAACATCACTGTAGTTTCTTGTAGTCTGTCTCTTTTGAAAACTACCTACCTACTTGCTATCTATAAGAAAGTTGTCCTTCGTCGTAGCAAAACTAACATTATTGTTCTGGCTTTATCATTTACCCCCATTCATCATCCATCACCATCGATAAAGATATGCTTAATGTTTGTCATAATCATAATAAGATGGAGTCTCCTGTCTACAATACTTGTTAATTTAGTTTGATGAACTAATCGAATAACTAATGACATAACTAAATTAAAAAAAATAGTTCCCCGCCACCGTTCATCACTTAGACCGAAAGTTATCGCTTTGACCTAACATCAGTGACAACTCTTCACTAGTACGCAAATATGGCCTTCCGTTAGTTATCTTGCAATTACTGTTTGTTTTGATTATTTAGTTCTCCTTCGTTGAAGAGAATAGATATTGTCCATGCCCATAATTGTTTGCATTGGTGGTGTACAAACTATTATCTATACAATAAATGAGTCTTTATCTAATCTATAGAACAATAAATATTAGATATAATAAAACGGTCAGTTTTATTATTAAATAACCAAAAGGGTAAAAATGAAAATATAATGCAAGTTATGATATCACATGCCGATGGTTTACGTCGATCCGCTTAGGATCGTCCAGCGGGCGTGGTCAGTAGTTGAATGGGTGACCGCAAGTGTAGATTCTTCAAGCGCTTTCACGTTTCCGTAGGCACGTAATTGAAGTTATCCTCAGATAGCAGTCGTTAAGCCATGTCGGAGGCCATCGAGCCATCCATCATCCTCACAGGAGAAGCGTGGGCATGCAATTGTTTCTTAGTACATCGAAGCAAGGGCGAAGACTGCGAGTATTTCTCTATTAGAGATTAAATCAGAGCACGGCTGTTACAATTGGATTTAGTTCTGCAATTTAAATTAGGCACAATTAATTAGCTATCTAAATTATGGCAAGGAAATCGTATGAACATGTACCTATCCTAACGTATTTATTTGGTTTAAATTACGTATAAAATACATATCTTTGTTCCTTTAAATTACATTTCTACGTATTGCAACACTACGACTCTGCCCGCGGCTTTGTTTTGCGGTTTTCCGGGATAATAAGTACCCCGTTACTACAAATTATCGTCTACCTGTGTGCTAAAGATTATGAAAATCCGTTCAGTAGTTTTTGCGTGAAAGAGTAAAACATTCATATACATCCTCACAAATTTTCACATTTATAAAATACTCTCCCTCTCCCTCTTCCTCTTCCTCTTCCTCTCCCTCTTCCTCTTCCTCTTCCTCTCCCTCTCCCTGTCGCACTCCCTCTTAACAATAATATTTAATAATAATATAATAATAAGATATATTTTAATAAGATTGGTAACCCTAGCCGTAGTCTATTGAATAGATATTCAAAATTATTATAAAACAACGCTTGCCAGGATAGCAAGTATAATATAGTTATGAATAAGGAGATAGAACGATGACGCGTCTTAGCGATTGTAACCGGGATCCACCCATTGTGTGCTCAGCACAAAGGGTTTATCTTCAGAATACATAAATGGAACGAACGAAGATCATCAATATATACATTTGGAATACTTCTCCACCAGCAAATAATCTCCGTACAAAATCTTACCGTATTCTAAAGTATTCAGATAATTCTAGTTTCTTACCGTCTTTAAATCTGGGGAAGAATTTCAATTGAAATCTAGATGTATTTATAATTTTGTGCTTTTGCAGGATTTGTAATTTTGTAGTATGATATTATGTTTTTATGTCATTAAACAAGTGAGTAGATTACCCAGGGCTTACCCAGGTAAGTGGTCTCTGCAATCAAGTATATGTAGGTAACGTTAAAAACATCACTGATGCGTTGCCAGTATAATACTAACATTACAGTAATCTCCAAACTTATAGGCTGGTCTGAAGTTAGGCGCAAGTCGATGCGCAGAACGTAAAATAAAGTATCAGCGGAGTAGCGCGGGTGGACGAAGCATCGACTACGATCACTCGCGCGCTTCCCCTCGCGCAGCGCCGCCAACTTCAGCCCGGTCAATAAGTTAGGAGATTACTGTAGCTACTAACTGGCTACTAGTCCCTCCTAGAGTTCTATTTGAGGTCACGTTTGTCACAGATGTCCAGGGGCACCAGGGGATGGAGGCACTGCGAGCTCGTTGGCTATATTCTTTATGTAAATAACCAAGAAGCAGACCTGACATTATCGATGCTACTTAAATAAGTATGGGTTGGGTTATGTTATAGTACTTACAGTAAACACTCTAGATTGCAGGTTTATTCAGTGATGTGACAATTAAAATACATTTAGGGTGAGGCCGAACGAGCGTTTTTTTTGAGCTTAAGTCGCGAAAAATGAGTCGCGTGTATTCGGTTTCATATTAAAGTCCTGTTTGTACACGACGAGGCTAAATAAGTTTGGTATTTAATATGAAATCGACTCATTTCACACGACTCACAGTTCAATAAATACATACGCTCGTTTGGTCTCACTCACCGTTAGTGATTCCGGCCGCGGGCAAAGTTTCGAAAACATACATAAACGTTCAAATCATCCCACAGGAACGCATAACCGCGACAAAATTTACTCTATTTTTTTATTCAGGATATGGTATGTCTGTGTGCAGTTTCATCTTAATTCGTATACCTAACGGTTGGTTAGCGCGTGACGAAATCCCAAAAATCCAAACATTTTCACAAACTTTCACATTATAAGATGTATTTGACAGTTTTCAAGAATAATTAATTAATAATAATTAATTAAATGAGTCCTTATACGTCACACGATCAACCTTTATCATTTACACTTCAACGAATCTATTCACGTCATCACAACGCTTCAGCACTTTTCATTTCATTACATAAAAATTAATTATTAACAACCACTGAAAAATTCACCGCTTTTCACCGATCTCGAACACAAATCTCAATTAAGGATTATTCAACCATGAATCGAAAACAAATTGTGTTTGCGTCGTGTTGGAGCTTGAGGGCTCCAAATCCGATATTGTGGGATCCACGTACTTCGGCGAATACGTTTCTATCAATGTTTTGTTTGCCTATGTCCTTGTGAATGGTATTGGGGTACAACGCACGATATTTCAGTATTGACGGCTTTCTGTTACCAGCTTGTATATGAGAGGTAAATGTTTCTTCTCGGGTGTTAGTGATTTCTCATGTTACGTTACCTGGAATTCAGGTATCTTTATGCTGGGGTAAAGATGGGTGAACGATTGAGCGAAAGACAAAGTGCAATTTCCATAGCTTCCCTGTAAGATTATATCAGACTGAATAAATCTGATTGCCAATGGTCCAGTGGGCCTATTTCTCAGCGATAACATCATATCAATACTACCATGGAAACATTATATTATCCATAGAACTATTGGTAAGACCAGTAAAATGACTAACATCAATTGAACGTAACTTTCTTTTACTTTGCCAGATTGTCGTTTATGTCGATTTATGAACTTCTAAGGGTATTATTATTCTAAAGGTAAAGGTATGTTTAGTTCCAGCATAACAACTCAAAACATGTACTGAATTTTTGAATTGTAGTTGAGTAAATACATCACAATTTATACACGTATATTCACATAGATATCTTTTGTCACTTCAGCATGACAAATTGACTAGAGGTTGCTTGCTTACGGCTCGACAATGTGTTGAAAGATTCTTCAGATATTTTTCTGACAAAAACTTTTTTAGAACTCAAAGCACGCTTAGAATTGAGATCAATATTTCTTATTTTAATGTCGTAGACTGGCGATTTTTAATTTTATGAGTTTCGACGGAAGCAAATGGTGCCAAGAATGTCACGTTTAACATTTTCTTAATTTGATTAGTCATGTTTAATTACGTTAAACTCAAATTCTTTACTAAAACAATGTTCACATACTTCTCATCTTTCTCATGCTTACATACTTCTCATCAGGATTTCTTCTTATCAGATTGCAGATGACTTGACTAATCACTATTGAGACATCACAAAAGACCAAAACCTGAGAATTAATTCAAACTTCCAGTAAATAGGTATATTTTGATAGACGAGGTAGATTCCGCCTAATAAAACAATCATAATAAAAAATTGTTTTATTTGGTATTGTGACTTATTAGTGTATAATTTAGTTAATAAGTTAAATTAATATAATTAATGTGATATTTTTAATTTCATTTAATGTAATTTATTAAAATTACATTCTGATTCTCGTATTATGATTATGATCCTTAGTAGGTTGAAATAAACAATGATTATTATTATAAGGAATCGGTAACTCGCTAATTTCTAAATGTTTCATATACGAAGTTCCATTTGATGAGCAGTGAACCTGGTACTCTTCTCTCGGCAGTGATGAGCTAAAAGGTCGTCATTGTGATCATCACCATCATCATCATCATCATCCTGCCCATTTCCCAATTTTATTTGGGGTCGGCGCAATATGTTTTCCTCTTCC
Source organism: Thymelicus lineola (assembly GCA_963932265.1). NCBI lineage: Eukaryota > Metazoa > Arthropoda > Insecta > Lepidoptera > Hesperiidae > Thymelicus > Thymelicus lineola. The sequence continues at coordinate 4,022,349 of OZ010700.1, read as the reverse complement.
ACACTTCCCTATCAGCCGTCATCTTAACACTAACCCTCTTATCTTTCATATCATTGTGATCAACGATATTAAATAAGACTTCAGTTGTATGGTGAAAAGTCAGACTCAGTTTCAATTGATTTTTATAGTTTCAACACATTTGTAGTCACGGTGGTCTATTGCGGATACCTCTTGTGATTCGATAGCTTGGAGCTCCAAGTTACTTTGCGGATTGGCGGCGTATTGAACAATGCAATCTGTATCGGAAGTTCTTCAGACGACCGAAGTTCCTCGACATAACGTATCGACTTCTAAATACTGAAACCGACAATTTGATATCCCCTCCGAAGCATGGTTCTGCTGGTGTGCTACTTAGACTTTAATAAAATACTGTTGCACTAAATTGTAGGAAAAACCTCAGATTTAAATAATGACTGCATGCGGGAATTACCGCATAATCTTTCTAGTAAAAACTGTAAAACGCTAAAAGTTTAACTGAGAGGCTAAAGACCCAAAACAATCTTGGATCCCAAAGGACTTCATGGAATTCTTCAAGAATCAGTTACGATTTTGTCAAAAGGCATCCTCCACCTACCAACTCCGCGAACTCCGCTCTCATTTGCTCATCTGAGTCGAATTACTTTGTAGTCGTGCTTTGAGCGTATTACCATTAATTATATCATAATTAAACCATACGTAATGTCATGGTAACCGAGTCCTTGACCCGAATCCATTACCTCAATTACATCACTAAGCGAATGGATAATAGTGAACAATATTTAAACTATACATTATTATAATTAAAATTGCGTCATTGTCTAGTCACAATTAATTATAATGAATGCCGACAAGGTCATGGAAATTTAATTATATTTAATTTATAGTATAAGTTAATTAATCTATCTAGCTATTTATTTATATGTAAAAGGCAAAAGTGTTTGACTGATGCATCAACGCACAGGACAAACCCTTAAGGCTGGAAACTTAAAATTTCGTACATTATGACGTAGGCATTCGCTAAAGAAGGATTTTTCAAAATTAAACCCCCAAGGGGGTGAAATAGGGGATAAATGTGATTTTTTTTTTTTACTTAAAATAAGTTAATGCTTGACCACAATCCCACCTGATGGTAAGTGGAGATGTGGTCCAGGGTGGTGAGCGCACTAACTTAATAGAAGCCTATTCACTCTTTTTTTGAAGTCATCCACGTCATAGGTGGGCGGGAACGCAGACGCAGGCAAGCTGTTCCAATCCTTAGCGGTGCGCATAATGAATGACGATGCAAACCGCGACGTCCGTACCGGCGGGATATCAACGACGTAAGGGTGGATACCCGCCGTGCGTCGTGTCGTTCGATGGTGGAACGGGGAAGGGGGAATCAATTCAAATAATTCCTGCGCACACTCACCGAAATGTGCCCTATAGAAAATCGAGAGGCTGGCTACTCTGCGCCTGTGCTTGAGACTTTGCAGACTGGTCTCAACCAGATCTGGGTCACCAATGAGCCTCTTCGCACGCCTCTTCATAAGTATAATTTCCGCGTGCATAATTAATTTTTATGCCAATAGAAGCTGACTGACTGGCTGATGATTTGGTCAGCGCCATCATGGATACATGTATCGCCAAAGGCATAGTCAATAGTTATCTTGCTACCAGATGATGGGAAGCCAAATTATTAACCGGCTCCAAAAACCCTATGCAAAAACCGCAGAAAAGTGTCCTAGGGAACTACTCCTTGGGAATTTCTTGCCACTTAACACGTTACCAGCTAGGTTGGTAAAACGCCCATCCACAACAAAAACCACAGGAAAAAAAACTGGAAAGCTTCTTGCTGCTTCTGCTTCCCATTCAATCACGTAAGGTTGAAGCAATGGCGTAATTTGACTTTCAAAAAGTATTATTTAAATGAAACTTTCTTTTTCTTCTCTCTTTCTTGGCCGGCAATGCTTCAGTAATGCCTTTGGTGATGCTGATCTATGGGCGATGATAGTCACTTACCATCAGGTGGATTGTCAGCTCGTTTGCCGGCTATTTCCATAAAAAAAAACTTTGTACTCAAATGATAGATAGAATTCCTTGCGAATCAGGTTGAGCAGTTTGATCGGCTAATGAAATATCCACATTGATTGAGGTATACGGTATATCTGACGTTAGAAGGCCAAGGACAGAGCCGGTAAATTGAGCTGCATCTCGAAGCCAAGGACTTACAGACAAGGACAAGTGGTGACAAATGATCCAATATCCACTGAACGTTGGGTAAAGTGACGACATGATTACTAAATTCTGAAGGGAGATTGATGGACAGGTAAAATCAAAATAAATGAAGATGAAATTGATGATGAATGATGATTTATTTCTTTTAAATAATTTTTACCAAATAATACAGGTTCAACGTGCAATTAATGTAAAATGAATGAAAACGATGAAGGAATAAAATACTATTATATAAATTAATAGTTTGAAAACTAAATACACGCTTTAATAGGAAAAAAATATGGTTGTGAGCATTGAAGTATTATTAAGTTAGCGTATAGAACCGACACCGCGAACACCACGTATGTCCCAAGTACTCCCAACCCAATGCATTGGCGCCACGTGGCTTCAATCTTTAATGGATTCGTTCCATTTTGAAAGGAGAACGGGGGCTCAATTTTGAAAACCGAACCTTCCGGGCGGGTCACACGGGTTTGTTCGAGATGTCTGTTCTATGACATTATACTTCAATGGTTGTGAGTTCCTTCGTCTAGACCCAAACCTGAGTGGATGTTAATACTCATTGACAGTCGGATTTTATTTTAATTAATATTTTGTTTGATACTGAGTCTGTCTTTTAGAATGACGAGGGAAATCTTACTGATTAAATGAAACTAGACTGGAAGATAGAGGAGTAGTATTACAAAAATCATAATAGGCATTTTAAAATTTTTAGAACTACAAATTTTATTTTAGGACTTTACAGGAAGTGGTTTGGATTACATATTGTTATCTCCGAAATTGCAACCATGCATTTTTTAGTCCACGTAAACAAGGCTTTGGAGAAAAACATTGGCGCATCACTAATAGCTTACAGCACATGGATTTCCAGTTTTAGCCTTTAAAAAGCTTTAAACAACGTAACACTGCAGGTACCTACTAACTAAAATTTTAACAAAAAGAAAAACGAATTCAAATGATATACATCCTTTCCAATAACAATAAAAAAGAATCATCGAAATCGCTTGGCGTGATATTGAGTTATTCGTCCATTTGTCGCGCACATACTTAATGAAAATTTCCGACTTATATGGTTTTCTCATGGATGCGATCGTCAGATCTCGATAAAATTTAAGTGGGACCACATGACAAGCACCAGCTTTCGATTAAGAAAAGAATCTTCAAAATCGGTTCACCCAGTCGAAACTTCTGAGGCAACAAACATACAAAAACAGTCGAATTGAGGACCTCCTCCTTTTTTTGAAGTCGGTTAAAAATGATCCACGTGCATTACTCGCCCTGAATATTTGATCTTCAAACTTTAACGCCGCACTTTACACGTTCCTTCACAAGTCACGAGTTTGTCTGATAAGGATCAGTTCGCAACAATACCTTGAAATGATCCTTAAACGAAATCTGCATTAGTAATGGGATGTTGCAAAATATTTGTTGGGTTACGTAAACATTTCTTGAAGACAAGCCCCCTTCCTTCTTCTTACTACTCACGTTCAGAGCCTCCTCATTTGTTCGAGAAGATAGTTACATGTGTTACATATTTTACTTAATATCCAGATTATATATAACCATTTACGTATTAAACTTTAGTATGACAAGAGAATCTAAGTTGTTTTTATTGAAGTATAATGTCATCGAACAGACATCTCGAAAAAAATGTGTGTCCCACATTTTATACATTAGTATGAAAAGATAATCTGAGGTGTTTTACATTTTTTTACCTCTTCTTTGTTTAAGGCCTCAAGATATTCTACAAATGTATTTTTAGTCATTTTATCTATACTAATATTATAAAGAGGAAAGATTTGATTGTTTGTTTGCATTGAATAGGCTCCGAAACTACCGAACCGATTTGAAAAATTATTTCACTATTGGGAAGCTACACTATTCCTAGTATTTTATAAGGTTTTACTATTTCTGAGCAAATGTTGTTCGTTCTATACTATAACTTTAATAGCAGCTAAGTTAAAGCTGGTCAATTTTCAACGTGTTTTTTAAATTTTTATTACATTTATGGAGTTCAATTTTTATTATATTTATGGAGGTACTTTTCATGCTACAGCACCGTACAGTATACAGTATAAGTCAAGGCTAACAGCACCTTAAAAGCCATGTAGCGAAAAGTGTAATAGAAAATAAAGGTTAATGAAGAATTAAACGCAAATTATATTGCGTCTCTCGCAAGCCGAGGCGGCGACGTTCAGCTAATTGCTGGTTTGCCTTTACGAGAAATCAGTGTGATTTAATTTGCTGGTTTTTTCACCTTTACTAGGATATTTCATTAGCTGTTTTCACGTTATATAAATATAGTATTAGTTTATTTTGTACTAGCAAATGGGCAGAGTAAATTAGTTTTTCAGTTACTACTACCATGCGAAATATCATTACAGATAGTAATAAGTAACTATTATTAGTGAGGCAAGTGCAAATAAGTACTTTTGAAGTTATACTTTTTGGCGCGTTTGGAAAAAAATTACGATGCATGCGCACACCGACAACTAAAAAGCGACATAAAGAAGTTAGCTGATAACTGATTCCTTTACAAACAAAGAGTTGTGGGATACGGGATGAAATCTATACCATAATAAAATCCAAAGTGTCTGTTTGTTTGTCTGCCCGGGCATCACATAAAAACCCTTGATCGGATTTCGATGAAAATCGTTAAAGTTGTTACTGATACTTTTTATCCCGGAAAATTAAAAGGTTTCCCGAGAAAACAGGATAAAAGTTTGAATAAGTTAAAACATAATTTCCGCATGCAAAGCTGCGGGCAACTATTTTCTGTTTAAACAGTTTAGCTATTTTTGTTCTGTTACGGTAAAGAAGTACTTAAGTATAACTTGTTACATGCGTACATAAGTACATACACGTGTTTTCTGTGACACTGTCAGTAAAACCAAGAATTTGGAACATTGCGAGGGTGTAGATCCTCCACAAGTATCAGGTATTAAGACTCACTCTCAGGGCAGGGTAGGTAGGTATAGTTATTGAGACACAACTTCGATTCTCCATTATATTGCAACTAAACATAACACCACAGACATAGATAGTAGATAGATAGTAGTATAGATAGTAAACATAACACAACTATGCAAATTAAAAAACTGTATGTAAAAGTGATATAAAAATAATAAAACGTTCTTTATAAAAATTTCCTAAGCTCCCATTCTCAAATGATGGAAGCCCAGCTGACAGATGCATTTTGTAAAAGGACAGTCGTCAAAATTTAAAAATTTAGAAGAAAATGCATCTGCCAGCCAAGGAATATTGAACGAGGTATTATTAAGTACACCTCGTTACAATTTATAAAGAACGTTTTATTATTTTTATATCACTTTTACATACAGTTTTTTAATTTGCATAGTTGTGTTATGTTTACTATCTATACTACTATCTATCTACTATCTATGTCTGTGGTGTTATGTTTAGTTGCAATATAATGGAGAATCGAAGTTGTGTCTCAATAATTATACCTACCTACCCTGCCCTGAGAGTGAGTCTTAATACCTGATACTTGTGGAGGATCTACACCCTCGCACTGGCGCCCAACGTGCGAGGGTGTAGATCCTCCACAAGTATCAGGTATTAAGACTCACTCTCAGGGCAGGGTAGGTAGGTATAATTATTGAGACACAACTTCGATTCTCCATTATATTGCAACTAAACATAACACCACAGACATAGATAGTAGATAGATAGTAGTATAGATAGTAAACATAACACAACTATGCAAATTAAAAAACTGTATGTAAAAGTGATATAAAAATAATAAAACGTTCTTTATAAATTTCCTAAGCTCCCATTCTCAAGTGATGGAAGCCCAGCTGACAGATGCCTTTTTGTAAAATAAAAATTGTTGTCAAAATTTAAAAATTTAGAAGAAAATGCATCTGCCAGCCAAGGAATATTGAACGAGGTATTATTACACCTCGTTACAATACCCCGGGCTCCCCTCAAAAAAATCTTAAAGATTTTTTTTATATAAGTAGAAATAAAATATAAACAAAGTATAGTAACATAAAGAGGGTAAGAAAGTATAATAGTATAAAGAAAGTATTAATGGTCACCTATTTATATTAACAGCATAAATATAATTATTTAGATTGTCATCTTGGTATTGAATTGAAAACTATACAGACTAATCACCTATGTACTTACAAATTTTTATTAAGGTAACACAATTGTATTTGATGCATATTTATATTCACATAACATTCACATTCAAATTCATATGCGACCAAGGCTTATTTTACGAGTTGTCATCCGCTCTTGAGAAATAACCCAGAAGGCTAAGAAGTAAGGTGTAGGCTTATTTAACGAGTCACGACCCGCTCGTACCTTAGGCTTATTTATAGAGTTGTAATCCGCTCTGTAACTATAGTAAATAAGTAATGTGTAGGCTTATTTAACGAGTCACAATCCGCTCGTACCTTAGGCTTATTTATAGAGTTGTAATCCGCTCTGTAACTATTTAGACATAGTAGGTATAGATTTAGTTCCGTTCAACAGAATTTACTTACTGTGAACGTAACAATAAAAATAAAATATTAGGAGTTACTGACATTCAATAATCGTTGCTGAGCGACAACCAAAATAACAAAATGCCATTCTTATGTCACAATAATAAAATTTAGAATACAGATATGAACAATATATAAAAATAATTAAGTATGAACATTATTTCATGTATCTATTGTTATAAGTCTATAAGTATAAAAAAAAATGATTCGAATAAGGGCCGCTATGTGGAGGGGACGATAATGTCTTTTAGAATTTTGAAAAAATATGTGTTAATTATGTGGTAACCTTCAATTTAAGTCCTCTTCCTTGTCTTCCAAAATTTCAAGTAGTCTTCTAAAATATACGTGTCCATGAAATGTCCTGGGTATATAGGTATTCCATATAATCATCCAGGTATTATATTATTCCTTATTGGGCGCCAGTGCGAGGGTGTAGATCCTCCACAAGTATCAGGTATTAAGACTCACTCTCAGGGCAGGGTAGGTAGGTATAGTTATTGAGACACAACTTCGATTCTCCATTATATTGCAACTAAACATAACACCACAGACATAGATAGTAGATAGTTACGTATAACGGATATTTCATATCCATTATTCTTAAACATATGGAAAAATCTAGAAATACTGTTAGACCAGTATGCAACTTAGTTGCAGATTCGATACGCTTTTACTTATCGGATGCATAATATGTTTCACCTTGAACCAAAGAGATTAAATAACATAGGATGCACGTGTACTGCAGCATTATATCACCGTAGCGAATGAGTTACGTATTGAAAAAGTTGATTTGTTCTTTCTTCTATTTCTAACAAAGTTGCATACAAAGAGTTCGAAATCTAAAGTCGTAAAATATTAAAAAGCGTGTCTATCTTATTCTGAGTAATTCCACTTCCTGAAGGCCGTCATATTGGTATAAATAAGGAAGCCTCGTCTCCAAGCATCATTCAATTCCCCAGTTTTGTACAAGTAACACTTTATACTTCAAATATAACGTTTGCTAAAGTAAAAGTTATTTCATTGTCACAAAAGTCAAGATTTTCACCGAGATTATACTGGGCAAGTCCATTGTAGTCCTACTGCGACGCACACGAGACATCAGAGCCGTAGGTGTCGTAGACGATCGAGAAACTTAATTGGCGCAGTCGGTAGGATCTCCTGCAACGTCGTCGAGGAACCGAAGAAACCATTGAGTAAGATCCATCCAATCTTTACTTAACTTCAACACATCGTCGTCGTAGCCTTTTCAAAGGTGAATTGCAGAAGACCTTTTACCATCGATCAGGACGCTATGCAATCGTGATTTTGTTTCGGTCCGGGTAAGGAAACGAAACCTTACGTCTTAGACTTTGGCTGGGAATTGAATCGGGAGGATCCATAATCTTTCATAAAAAAGATCTCCTTCCTTAACAAATCTGCGGAGCATCGGCATCATCCGAACACTCGCAGCGTAGACCGTTCTACAACTTCGCGCGGATATAATAAAGTGAAAAGTGAATAAAATTAAAAGTGTTAGAATAAGATCGCGATCTGTAAAGTTAAAAAGATATAAAGTTACAATTAAAAGGATCTATTAAATTAAAAAAATATATAAAAGTAACAGGATCTAAAAAATTAAAAGTATAGAGAATTTGTAAAATAAAAAAGTTACATTATAAATGTTAAAGGATATATGAAAAAGAAGTAAAATAATATAAGTAATCGATTACATGTAAACGTAGAATTAAGAACAAAAATTATTGAATTGTCAATAATTATAATTTTTAGGTATTATACCTGTAAATGCAAAAGACTTATATACTTTACACAACTCATAGAAGTTTGGTACTTTTGTTACAATTAAATAATACGTCTACTATTACCAATTCTTGCGGTTTAGATCTAGACAAAGAACGAAGAAGGAAACACTATAAACTTATTTTTATAAAAATAGTTTATTTTCCTGAGCTACAATACCTCGGAATCTTTAAAGACAAATTAGATATTTAAAATGGAATATCTTACTAGGGCAGCAGAGAGAGCGCGTCTTGAAGCACAAAATGCAGCATTAGGTATAGCGGAAAGAGCCCGACATGAAGCGGAAAACGTTTCAAATAATTTAGCTGAAAGAGTTCGTCAGGAAACTGAAAATGTCACCAGTCATTTAGCTGATACAATTGCACATCAAGTGCATGGCCAATTAATGACTGACAAACAAGCGCAGAATACATCAGCTAATCCTGATCACTTAACGCATGTTCAGGATACTGAACATAATATTCCGGAACCGACTTATCAAGAACAATCTTTGCCGAATATTTTGCCTCCTAATAATCCATTTACTTCATCTCTGATTATTCAGTCAGAAATAACTGATTTAATACCCAAATTTGATGGCAGTACCGCATTACTGAACTTCTTCATCAAGAAATGCGAATATATTTTAAATATTTACCAAGGTAAAGCAGACTATAATTATCTTTTACAAATAATTACGAGTCGATTAACCGGGAAAGCAGCAGCTTTAATGGGTGAAACCGATTATACAATCAATCATTGGTTAGATCTAAAGGACACCTTAATTCAACATTTCGGAGACCAAAAATCAGAAGCTTGCGTGGCTATAGAATTAGAAACAATGAGGATGAAACCAAACGAATCTTATCTCGACTTTTGTAATCGTATCCAAGCAACTAGAAATAACCTTCTATCAAAGATAAGCACTGATGAGTTTGCACTGCGGAATAGCAAGATAATTATTTACAATAATACGGCATTAAACGTCTTCTTATATAACTTACCAAAAGATCTTATTAGAATTGTTAGATTAAAAATCCCTCAAACCTTAGAGGAAGCCCTACAAATAGTCCTCATGGAAGAGAATTTCCAACTCCAATACAGAATGCGCAACTCCCTTATCAATCAGAATACGAACAGACCTCATAATGAAAGACCGCGTACTAAATGGACACCAAATCCACACCCACAGTCTCCTAGACAAATCTCAAATTTTAATTTTAGACCCTTTTGGCCAAATAGGCCCAGGTTATCAAATAATTATCCCAGACATAATTATAATTTTAACCAAAATTCGAACCCTTCGCGTTATTTCCAACAGCAACGCAATACTTTCCGCCCATCTTCTACTCCTTCGAATATAAATACGACTTCCTTCCCGAAGCGAGAAATTCTTCAAGGCCAAACAACTAATAATTTTAATGACCCACAACAAAGTACGAATGGCACTAGTTCGCGAGAAACTATAAATTTTCATTGCCAAGCCTCCAACAAACAACGAGAAGTGTAAGTGAAAGTGACTTGCATCACTTACCCTTTCTACATATTTCTGATTATAATTTAAAACTATTATTAGACACTGGTAGCGAGAGATCTTTTATAAGCAATAATTTCGTTAATACATATTTTCCAAATAATAAACTCCATGAACCCTTTAGTGTAAAAAGCACTCATTCTATCAGTAATCATAATGAAGTGATCATTTTACCCATCTTCAAAATATTCCAAGTTAAATTATTCCATAAATTTTATGTGTATGACATCGATAACTATGATGGTTTAATCGGAATGGACTTGTTAAGAAAGCTTAATGTCACTATAGACTTACTAAATCAAAAATTACGAACATCGCTAGTCGAAATCCCCATTCATTATAATATTAATCCAGTGTATCATATTAAATATGAGAATAAACTAATAACGGACGAACTACTCACCGACAACTTATGCAAATTACGATTAGAGCACATTCTGAATGAAAGTGAAAGGAACCAGATCTATTCCATTTGTTATGAATATAGAGATATATTTTATTGTGAAGGAATTCCGTTAACATTTACGCATGACGTAAAACATTATATCAGGACGAAGGATGATATTCCTATTTTTGTTAAACAGTACAGACAATCTCCTAGTCAAATAGAAGAGATAGAGAACCAAGTTCAAAATCTATTGGCAGAAAAAATAATCCAACACAGTTATTCACCTTGGAGTGCACCTGTACACCTGGTACCAAAAAAGATAGATGCCACGGGAGAACGAAAATTCCGTATGGTAATAGATTATCGAAAACTCAACGAGAAAACTATAGACGACAAATACCCCATTCCAAACATTTCTGATTTATTCGACAAATTAGGTAAATCTAAATATTTTACAACCTTAGACTTAGCTAGTGGTTACCATCAAATTGAAATTGCAACAGAAGACAGACCTAAAACGGCGTTTTCAACACAACGAGGTCATTTCGAATTTCTTAGAATGCCCTTTGGTCTTAAAACAGCTCCTGCTACTTTTCAGCGAGCTATGGATAATGTCCTTAGAGAATTACAAGGTCAATGTCTGACATATTTAGACGATATTATAGTATATTCTGAAACCTTGGAAGAGCATTATATAAGATTAAATAACGTATTTAAAACATTGAAATATTATCAGTTAAAAGTGCAACTAGATAAATCCGAATTTCTAAAGCAAAAAGTTTTATATTTAGGTCATGTAATTTCAGACGAAGGACTAAAACCGAATGACGATAAAATAAAGAGTGTTTTGAATTATCCTATACCAAAAACAATAAAACAAATTAAATCCTTTCTTGGTTTGATAGGATATTATAGAAAATTTATCAAAGATTTCGCAAAAATAACAAAACCTTTAACTAATGCATTAAGAAAGAATACGCAAATAATTTTAAACGACGAGTACATTAAATCTTTTGAATTGTGTAAGGAACTATTGGTTAACGCACCAATATTAAATCATCCAGATTTTTCGAAACCTTTTATTGTTACTACCGATGCCTCTGATGTGGCATTAGGTGCAGTTTTATCACAAGGTAAAATTGGTACTGATAAACCCATTGCTTATATAAGCAGAACATTAAATGAAGCTGAAACGAAATACAGCACAATTGAAAAGGAATTGTTAGCGGTAGTATGGGCATTAAAATATTTCAGACCTTATTTATATGGTCATAAATTCACTATATATACTGATCATAGACCATTAGTATGGCTATATTCCCTAAAAGAACCCAATTCAAAATTAACTCGTTGGAGGTTAAGATTACAAGAATATGATTTTGATATATTTTATAGAAGTGGGAAACAAAACTCAAACGCTGATGCATTATCCAGAATTCAAGTTAATACTTTGGCTACTACTACTGAATCCCTTAATTATGAGTCTGATGCTGAATCCGAAAAAACTATGTCAGCTATAGATTTTGACGTAATTTCCGAAGATGAAATAGAAATAGGAAATAATTTCCCTATTCAAATTCTAGACGAACCAATCGATATTAAACCTAGACAGATTATTATACATCACTGGTATAACAACGAATTAAAAATTAAAGATATTTCCAAAGATAATAAAAGGATTTTAGAAATATTTACTCCTTTAAATAATGATATCATTAAGAAATTTTTAACGGATAATCTAGACCCAATCAAAAGAAATTTTATATATTTTAATTCAGAGAAAATACGTAATAAATTTTTAGAAGTCCTCTCAGAAACATTTGATAACGATTCAATAAAAATCATAGAATGCACGAAAAGAATAACAGTCTTGAATTCAGAGGAAGAACAAAGAGAAATAGTATTAAAAATTCATGAAAGCAAAACATGTCATCGTGGTATCAACGAAACACTAAATAGATTGAAAAGAAATTATTACTGGACAGGTATGAAAGAAACCGTATCTGCCGTGATAAATGGTTGTGATGTATGCAAAAGAATGAAATATGATAGAAATCCCCTAAAACCTGTAATTCAGTTTACTCAAACGCAAAATAAACCTTTCGAGGAAATTTTTATAGATTTGTTCTCTATAGAAAATAAAACATATTTAACTATAATTGATGCATTCAGTAAATTAGGACAATCATTAAATGTCGAAAATCGCTCTACTCCTGAAATCGTCAAAGCATTAATGAAGTATTTTTCATTTTATGGAACACCTCTTAAAATCAGTTGTGACCCTGGTTCAGAATTTAACAACGCACTTTTAAAAGACTTTTTGATATTGCATAAAATTGATTTACATATTGGCACACCCAATAATCCTAATTCAATGGGATTAATAGAAAGATTTCATAGCACGTTAATAGAAATTTATCGATTAGCTAAATATGAGAAAAAATCAACTGACGTAGCTGATACTATGACTTATGCCTTAATAGCCTATAATAACAGTATTCATTCTGCAACCGGATTTACACCCTTTGAAGTAGTATTTGGACATACAGATTCCAAGAGTGTATTTGATACGCAATTTAACCATCAGTATATGCAGCGATTAATTAACGATCACAGGAAAAGAACGTCAGTTTTATATAAACATATTTCAGAGAAAATGATTATCGACAAATCCAAAATTATTGAAAATTTAAATAATCAAGCCTCAACAAGTGAATTTGATACTGGTAATATCATCTATACTAAATTAGTGAATAAAAGGAAACCAAAAGATTCCCCGAGATATGAAAGAGCAGTAATTATTGATGACGTAGAAAGAAACGTTATTCCAGTTAAAATAAGGGATAGGAAAACAAAGGTACCAATGAGAAATGTGAAAAGACCCAATAAAAAGGGGTCATAAAATAAGTCTTTGCATAAATATCAAACAGGACATTAAGTATACCGTTTATATAATAATGTAATTTTGTGAAATTCATTTTATTAATTCTATAATAAAATAATGTAATCTAATATGTGTGCGAGATAATTCTGTATGATTGTAACGGCCATAGCAATTAATCAGTTAATTAGTTAACTAGATAGTTAGTTTGTTAGTTAAGCAGTAAGCTTACTAATGTAACAGTAAGCGTTATACCGCTATAATTACATATATGAAATAATTGTTTAATAAATGCACTTAGCATTGATTATTATATACTACTATTACGGTATGTTAAGTTATAAGTTTAATGTTGTTTAACTGCATGTTTTATATCATAATATCATTGTATTGTTTACTTTTGCATAAAGATTATTATAATTTGTCTATTCAAAAAGGGTGAAATGGTACACTTATTAGATAATTACTAACCCATTTATTGTAAAATTGAATGATGTATGGAATAGGTTTAAACGTGAAATTAATTTCTTCAAAATTATTTTCACTCTAGTGAGGGAGGAGTTACGTATAACGGATATTTCATATCCATTATTCTTAAACATATGGAAAAATCTAGAAATACTGTTAGACCAGTATGCAACTTAGTTGCAGATTCGATACGCTTTTACTTATCGGATGCATAATATGTTTCACCTTGAACCAAAGAGATTAAATAACATAGGATGCACGTGTACTGCAGCATTATATCACCGTAGCGAATGAGTTACGTATTGAAAAAGTTGATTTGTTCTTTCTTCTATTTCTAACAAAGTTGCATACAAAGAGTTCGAAATCTAAAGTCGTAAAATATTAAAAAGCGTGTCTATCTTATTCTGAGTAATTCCACTTCCTGAAGGCCGTCATATTGGTATAAATAAGGAAGCCTCGTCTCCAAGCATCATTCAATTCCCCAGTTTTGTACAAGTAACACTTTATACTTCAAATATAACGTTTGCTAAAGTAAAAGTTATTTCATTGTCACAAAAGTCAAGATTTTCACCGAGATTATACTGGGCAAGTCCATTGTAGTCCTACTGCGACGCACACGAGACATCAGAGCCGTAGGTGTCGTAGACGATCGAGAAACTTAATTAGATAGATAGTAGTATAGATAGTAAACATAACACAACTATGCAAATTAAAAAACTGTATGTAAAAGTGATATAAAAATAATAAAACGTTCTTTATAAAAATTTCCTAAGCTCCCATTCTCAAATGATGGAAGCCCAGCTGACAGATGCATTTTGTAAAAGGACAGTCGTCAAAATTTAAAAATTTAGAAGAAAATGCATCTGCCAGCCAAGGAATATTGAACGAGGTATTATTAAGTACACCTCGTTACAACATACGCAGTCAATCTTCGATTAAAAAGTGAGTAAATGCGTTAGATATTAACAGCAAAGACTTTTATATTAATTCCGTTAGGTACATCATTTATACTAATATTATAAAGAGGAAAGATTTGATTGTTTGTTTGCATTGAATAGGCTCCGAAACTACCGAACCGATTTTAAAAATTCTTTCACTGTTAGGAAGCTACATTATCCCCGGGTGACATAGGCTATATTATATTTTTTTTTTACTATTTTCCCCGTAGCGAAGCAAGGGCGATTTCCTTGTCTTATATAATTTAGCTCAAAGATCTAAATAAAATCAAAAACACTGCGATGAGAGATTGTTTTTGCTCGACAATAATCTGGTCGGATATTAATCCTATAGTGTGGATGTTTGTAGCAAAGATCTCAGGTTATACGACTCTTAATATACCCAGTACTCGCGTCTGCCATTCAACATGAAACCCTTTCTTTACGTAGTTAGGTACAAATTTGCTTACGGCGGAATGAGATCATTTCCGCGGTCTTTATTTCAACACAGCATTAACAAGGATTTTCGTGGAGCCGTCAGACGCCATCCATAAACGTTGGATGGCGTCGGTTGCACACAGAGAATATTTTATTGGGTACCTACTGGCGATAATTTTGTAAGTATTTACATCTGGATGGCAAGTTTTGAAGAAGTACCTGACGACATGCACGTACCCAGGATTTTTTTTCGGTGGGGAGGTCCGTTTGGGTAAATGATTAAAGTACCTAAATGACACGTAAAAGCTTCTCGGAAATAAATAGCAAATCAATTTTCACACGATAATTATTTAATAGATATTTTGAAAAATGACTCAATGTTACAGCATTAAATTTCTATCTGTAAAATGGGACACTTTTCAAGGGGGGAGGGGGGATGGGGGAGGGAGGGGGAGACTTGTTGTTTTTAATGTCCTCGCATACAGGTAGGTACAACTTATATCAGTTTCAGAAAATTATAATGCCGTTTCTTCCATACATTAAAATGTACACTAAAATCTGCTAGAGCGTTAAGAAACAAATAATTACATACACATTTGTATTTAAATTCTTATAATAATTATTAGAAGAAATCAGTTAATTTTCGCTTATCTATTAGGTTCGACTGTAGTAGGGTTTGCTAATTCCCGACAATTTCAAAGTCCCGGGACACGAGACAGTCTACAATCGAAGTCCTGGGAATTCCCGGGACTAAAAATGATTACATAACAATTTCGACAATCTTGTCTCGTCTCGAGTCTCGACCGGAAATTAAAATTACGAAAAGTCCCGGGACTTCGAGACACGAGATGTCCCGGGAACCAAACCCTAGACTGTACGTATAACACTTTCGGGAGGGGTCTGGACCCCTCGGACCCCCCCCCTGGGTACGTCCTTGCCTGACGACGGATTATGTGATATCGTATATCTATCTATCTGCGCCCTATCATTGGTCAAAGTTACATTCCGACCGACCTAAGTTGCATATACAACTAGCTGTTGCTCGCAACTTTACATATGGAAATTAACAACAAACAACAACAATAACAATATAATTTATTTATTAAGCAAACAAATTAGGTACACACTTCCAACTAACTAAATGCTTACAGTGATTTTTCCAACTAAATGCTTACAGTGATGCTCACACTAGAAAATAACATAATTATGTTTTAACTTATTTAAAATTTTATCCTGTTTTCCCGGGAAACCTTTTAATTTTCCGGGATGAAAAGTTGGCTAAGATATGACCCAGAGTATCAGTAACTTTACCAATTTTCATCGAAATCCGTTCAAGTGTTTTTATGTGATGCCTGGATAGACAAACAGACACTTTGAGTTTTATTATAGTATAGATAGATATAGATAGATACAACGCTCCGACTAGGGCAGTTGGGGACTGGGGTTCGGCCGCCCACAGGCAACTCCACCTCACCTGGCAGTAGATCTCCCATTGCCAACGAAATAGTGGACATACGAGCTGACAATTCACCTGATGGTAAGTGGCTATCGTCGCCCACGGACATCAGCGACACCAAAGACTTCACTGATGCGTTGCCGGCCAAGAAAGAGAGATGAAATAGAATGAAAGAACTGGCTCTTAAGCTCCCAGCTGGAACATGACTAGTCGTTTGGCGACTGACTCAGACAAGAGGGTGGTATCCAGGTGAACCCCATGGAGATATGATATTAGTTATAATGCTATTTATTAACAATTAAAATCAATATTACCTCTGCGGGCCCCACCAGCGGACCGGATTAGTCGCTTTTTACGACATCTATCCGGCGTGGGACTGGGGTTAGTATTATAAGCCGGCTTTTATTAAATGTCAGACTAAAAATAAGTATTATAACCTAACAAATTCTTACTTGGAACTTCGAAGTATTTCAATACGTAATGATCAGGATTTTACCAGCAACATTCACGCCTTGGGAAGCGAATTCCTAGTACAATATTACAATAATAATGTGGTAATGTAGTTCAACTCTTTGTACTGCATGTTTTCAGTATGAAAATAGTAGGCACAGTTGGCAGGTACCGTCGTTGACGTCACCTTATCAGAGGAAACACGGTAGCATTGTATTTGCATCGCTTCAATAAACTATGTTTCATTTCATGTACCTAGTCGTTGTGTTGTTAGAATGTTTAACATTGTTAGAACGATGTCTATCTTTAGGGTTGCCATAACTGCTAAGAACCAATACGGGACGTTTACTCTTCCGATTACATAGCATGCATGTGTACATAGTGATCTCAACTGTATCAAAAGTATAAAATTGTTATATGTATCTGTAGCACATCTGTAGGTAGGCGGTAGCCATCCTGCCGTTGCCATGGCAATTATATTATTAAATCAGTGTGTAACTAACTAGCGAGTTTGTTCCCGTGAATTCCCTTTCCTCTCAATATATAACACGTGGCGACGATCGGACTCACATTTTATTAAATGCACTATGGCTACCGGAACGACCTTTGGGGTACTTGCCACTTTTGATCATAATTTTCCGGTGAATTCCCTTTCCTCTCAATATTATAACAAAAATAAATTAAATAAAAAAATGAATCAAAGTTTTTATTCGAAATGTTCCATGTTGACAATTTTCTCACCTCTATTTCCTTATTTTGTCGAAATACGGGACAAATACGGGACATGTAGTAATACGGGACGTATGGCAACCCTATCTATCTTAGATTATAATGTATTTGTTGATGCGTCTGATAAATAACGAGTAATCCTTCTATTATTAGATGTAAATTTTATGTGAACATGTTTGTGCCTCAATAACGCTGGATTAACGCGGGATTAACGGCCGGTCTGAATATTATGCCAACCAGAGTTAAAAAGTAAAGTTTGATCTACCGGTAACTGCTCTTTATTCAAAACTAGGAAATCACCCTCGCTCCGCTTCGGGAAAAATAGTAAAAAAATATACAATATAGCCTATGTCACCCGGGGATAGTGTAGCTTCCCAACAGTGAAAGAATTTTTCAAATCGGTTCGGTAGTTTCGGAGCCTATTTAATGCAAACAAACAATCAAATCTTTCCTCTTTATAATATTAGTATAGATAAGCAAACAGAAGTCAGATCATCGACTGTGTCATCGGTGGATAACATTTCTGTGACATTTCTATCTCTGGTTTTTACGTCCCTCTGTAACTTTTAGTTTTTGCATTAGAATAAGATTTTTTATACTTTTATACTTTTTTGGAAAGGAATTGTCTTCAATACTTATTTACTGCCGTTTTGTTTAGTCTGAATCCAGGTAAGTATAAGAAATTTGGATTCAGACAATGCACTCATATCGACGACGATGTTCCAATACCACCTAACTGACATTCGAGGTCAAAATGACTTTTCTATGCCATTCGTCTTAGAGTTCAATTTTGCATCTACTAGCGAGAACTCCTAAGCGATTTTGTGGAAATTGGCGCCACAAATTAACCGTGCCAATACCTCCTAAAATCACAGTTTGAGCGTGCAGGATAATAATGCTGCTAATATATTCTAACTTGGTATAACAAATATCTCCTAAGTTACTTTTGCTCAAATTTTGCTGCCAATATCTCCTTTCTACTATCAAACGCGTCGAAAGGTTACCAGTAAACTTTATTTGGAACCAATTTATAAGTCGCTTGCATATTTATTCAAAGTTTATAAAGAGTTTTGTGTCTCGAACAATGAAATGCCTGTTTGTAGGTATACGTTTGAAAAGAGATTCGATGAGAAAAACCTATCTCTACTTACATTGAAGAAATACATGTGTGACATATCTTCCACTTGGTTGGCTGGAAATTTAAGCGAGGCTGATTATCAAATGCATGTAATCCAGAAAGACACAGCCAGAGAAGAGAAATCAGATGATAAAAAGGGCATATATTTTATTTTACTTGCGATTAGAATCGCTTGAGTTGAGGAGATAATTATGTAGGCTGCGTATTCTACCGTCTGTACAATGGGAATGTTCTGAAGATCTGTTAGGCTTAATAAAAGCAAAAAGCAAAGCAACAACCCATAATTGTCCCACTGCTGGGCTCGGGGTCTCCTCTCACAATGTGAGGGGTATAAGGCCATAGTCTACCCACGCTAGCCAAGTGCGGATTGGTAGACTTCACACACCTTTGAGAACATTATGGAGAACTCTCAGGTGTGCAGGTTTCCTCACGATGTTTTCCTTTACCGAAGCAAGTGATAATTAACTTGTAATACGCACATAAAATTAGAAAATTAGAGGTGCGTGCCAGGATTTGAACTCGGGCCCCCGCGTTCGAGAGACCAACGTTCTAGCCACTAGGCTATCACTGCTTGGCTTAATACCTGCAGTTAATTTTCGTCACCGCACATCATGTACCAGGTTCCACAAACACTACCTGGATACATGGCATTCGTCCACAATTCGGTTCTCACGTCATTTTCTGCCTCGCACGTGTAAACTGTGGAACAAACTACCTGCATCGATATTCCCTCTAAGCTACGACAGGGGGTCCTTCAAGAAGCGGGTCTATCGTCATCTTCTTGACCGGCAACGCGTTGGTGACGCCCCTGGTGTTGCTAATGTCCATGGGCGGCGGTGATCACTTACCATCAGGTGACCCGTCTGCTCGTTTGCCTGCTCAAAGCATTAAAAAAAATATAGTGCCAAGAATCGATAACCGTTGGGGAAGAAAGGTCCTCGAATGGCGCCCACGTTTCGGAAAAAGGAGCATAGGACACCCCCCGACCAGGTGGACTGACGACCTGAAAAAGACAGCGGACATCCGCTGGATTCAGAAGGCTCAGGACCAGTCAGAGTGGCGCAGGTTAGGGGAGGCCCATGTCCAGCAGTGGACCTCCAAGGGCTGATGGATGGATGGATTCCGATATTTCGACCCAGTTGCATGGATCGTGGTCACCGATGATATCCGTGTGATATTGTGAGTAGGTACTCGTATTATAGTAAAATGTGTTCAGTCCACGAATGTGCATCATTGTTAGACAAATAACTAGCTCATAGTGTTACTATTTTGACAATTCATTATTCTTAGTCACTATAATTAAAACAAAAACATAGTTCATATAAGTGTTTTAAAAGATCTCGGTTCTAATTTTTGTAATAAGTATTGAAATACATAAATAAACCTTACTACTTCACTAGTATTATTTATAAAGGTATTAAGAACAAGAAGTTTAAGGAAGGAAGTGAGATAATTTAATGTTATTATTATTGTAAGAGTTTAAAAGAATAAGTTTTAATTTACTAGTCGATAATACTAACGGTTTTTTTTTCGTCTTTTATTTGATAATGCCTTGTAACTCCATTACAATAGATTTAAAGTGAACACAGGTGAAACCAATAACTCCTAACTAACTCTAACTTGCAAACCGCTTGTCTATACGTAAAATCAATGCCAGCGTCAAATTGATATTCCATTTAAATACTTGACACAGTACTACACATTTTCATAAATAAAATAAATAAGCAATAAAACGTTTTTTTCGCCTCCTGTAAAATTAGGTTTTTGTTAGTTAGGTGGTATTTGAACATCGTCGTCGATATATTTTATACGAGTATAATTTGGGCGATCTTGGTATTAAAAAGTGCGGAATCAGATATACTGGTTTCGCTCATCACTGATTTTTGATAAATTTTCTTTACAATATGAGAAATCTTCAAAATTATTCGTCGAAATCAAGCGATATTCTTATAAAAACTCCGACAGTTGGTAAATTCTATTAGCGACAGTTAGCTGTCAAAGCGTTATTGAAACATCAGTATTTATTTTTGTATAGACCAACATAATATGTACGGCATTACTAGGCCCTCCGAACGGTAGATCAATGTCATCGGTAGACATGTGCTATCTAACGAAGATTATTGAGGCGCAAAAATTGGGTCATAATGACAGACTACCTGTTGCCCGCAGCTTCGCACGCGGAAATTATGCTTATTATAATCCCCTATTTCATACCCTTGGATTTTGAAAATTCCTTCCTTAGTGGATGCCTACGTCATGAGGAATACGTGTGTGAAATTTTAAGTTTCTAGCCCTAAGGGTTTGGCCTGTGCGTTGATACATCAGTCAATCACTTTTGCCTTTTATATATACAGATATAGATATAGATGACATACTAATGGTTAAGCTTTATCTACAGTTTGTTTAACTGATAATATTTTATTGAGACCGGCCGAAAGTCAGTTTTACAACCGGGCTGTTCCCACCGGGAAAATACTGAAGCTAGCTAAATAAACGTCGGAAAATGTATTTTGTTTTTTCTCTTTTCTTAATGCTTTCAAAGTGAACTTATATTTCGGGTCTTCCTTGTTGGATTTTTATGGAAAAATGGGTTTACAGGAAAATACTTTATTTGTTTTACGCAAGAGTCATAGAGAGAAAAAATATCAAAGGTCTAAAATAAATATTTAACTGAATGATATCGTAAATGTAAATCGAAATATTTGACTTTAATTTATCTCACATATTGTTACTATCTTTGACTGTATTAAGATTAATCTTTGAAAAAAGAGAGGTTGACGATCCGTGTGGCGCAATGGTTACCATGCCGGATCGCCGCGCCAAGGGTCCTGGGTTCGATTCCCAGCGAGGCAGAAATTTGAATGAGTTTGAATTTCTGTTCTCGGTCTGGGTGTGAGTGTTATTTACTTGTCTTGTGTGTTGTATGGCACCCACGACACAGGGAATCCTAGTGTGGGGCTATGAGTGTGAAGCGTTATTTATTTATATTATTTATTTATTATATTCAGTGGGGTGCGAAACAGTTGATAGAATAACATAAGTACTCGTATCGTAGTGACGAGTATTAACGATAATTTGACCGAATGCCACTTGATATATTACTTTTTTTTAGTATAACGACCAATGATAATAACGATTAGTTCATATAATTTCATATTTCCTATTTTTACATGGACTAATGCACAATAATATAATGCAAATTGAAACTAACATACAATTAACTAGTATAATAATAGGGACTACTCGTATAATATTCAAAATCTATAAGTAACGTTTAATATAATTCAGAAATTTACTTTGTTTTTTTTTCCAAAATTCCAAATAATTGCGAATTTTCTGCCTTTTAAAAGTGTGTGTGTACTGTGTAGTAACGTTTAACCATTTACTGTTATTGGATCATTTACTAGGTTGGTTAGAACAGTACGATGTTTCCTGATATTTAACTATTATATTTATTTTGTACTATAATATTCAAAATCTATAAGTAACGTTTAATATAATTTAGAAACGTCTACTTTGTTTTGTATATTTTATTTTTAATTTTAACGTTACGACTCCACGTAGTCTTGTCTACCCTACCCCTAGAGTGTAATGTAAACTCGCGTAGGCGCGGAGAGGCGAGGCGAGGCGGCACGCGAGCTGAGGAGCAGGTGGTTTTAACGCTCGCCGCGGTAAAATCGCATGGGACCGCCAGAGCCCCGCAGCGCCGGAGTCGTAACAGAAACCATGTCTGCTGCTTGCCTGCTACATGCAGAATACCTCTGCTTTAGACCTTTTAAGGGTGTGTAACGTTTCAATTATACATTATGGGCGTTTATTCCATAAAAACTTTCATCAACGCTTTACCTTGCAAAAAATAGATTTTTTAGATTTTGTTCCACCACAATATGTGTGTCTATACCAAAATAGCCGATTTCTACCACTAAGGGTCTATTCAGTTTTGACTGCGGAATCCTAAAAGCTTAATCAATAAAATAAACTGAAGAACGAAAGTTACTTAGGAGTTTTGGTATAAATGATAAGGTATCGGTATACGATAAAAACACATCAGAATTATCAATTCTAGATGTCATTCACTCCGAGTTGGCATCGTTTGTTTGGCTTTTAACGCCAGATGAATCCTGTCAGTGCAGCATTTGGCAGGGAAGCTGACTGTCCTCATGTGGCGCCCAAATACAAGAAAAACAATCATCATTTTCTACGTTGTTTATTTATTTGTTGCTTACGACTGTGATTGAATTCTGTGTGATGCTTATCATCATACATAGGTATTTAAATGACAAAGACGCATGGAAATGACCAGCTCTGCAACCAGTTCCGCTCAGAAAAGTAAATACTTTTGTATTATTATCTTTTTTTGTAATATTTTTTTAAAAGATGTGCTGAGGAGTTTCTTTAGGCTTTTCTTCTCCTCCACGACAAAGCACCTTCCGAAAAGCCAAAAAATGACGTGCATAAGTGTATCAGTGATACCTATATGAATAAAATATTTTGACTTTGACTTTGACTTTGACTTTGACTTTGATAATAAAACTGTAAATGATATCTGTACATGGAAGATATTTGAGTAAAACTTTTGTTGGGGCATTTACTAACGAAATGGATCCAATAACAATGATTTTCAGATTTTTGTCTGTTGGCCTCCGACATGGCATAACATCTGCTATATTATATCTTAATTATATCAACCGGGACCGGCTTTATGTGCTCTCCTAAGGAAGGAAATGCTCAATAAATTTTGCTACCAAACGCGCCAATCTTGCCAAACTTTGTTGATCACTTACATTTGATGCATGATTGGCTTACAGGCCTATCAGCATTTTTCTAGAATCGACCGATAAATAGTTGTCTATATTTTTTTTGTCTATATTAATTATATATTTTATATTTATGTCTATATTTGTTGTATGTTGTCTATATTTTTTGACAGAGGTGTTTATTTTTGTTTCAGGTAAAGGATCGTTATACGAGGACCTTAATCGGGATTACTACATCAGTCTACTACTACGAACAGTTTTAAAGAAGTGTGCATAATATAGGTACGAGAGCATAGCATACATCCACAAAGCACGGTGCCGTAGATTGAATTCATCTGAGTTAATGACTGTCTAACTCTAACTGCCTGACAGTTGTTGTCAGTGTTGAAAGCTACAAATAATATAATTTACTTGGCTGGTAAAGCGTATTTAAATATCAATGGTCGATAGCAATACTCGGCTAGTCTTGTTGTATTACTCTTATCCATTGAAGTATAATGTCATAGAACAGACATCTCGAACAAAATGTGTGTCCCGCTCGGGAGGTTCGATTTTCAAAATTGAGCCCCGGTTCTCCTTTCAAAATCGAACAAATCCATTGAAGGTTGAAGACACGTGGCGCCAAGCCAATGCATTGGACATACATGGTGTTCGCGGTGTCGGTTCTATATGCTAGTTATAATACTTCAATGGTCTTCTTGCTTCTTTTTCGTCAATGCCTCCATGATACATTTAGTGTTTGTCTGCTGTCCATAGGCAACGGAGGTGGATTGTTTTCTCGTTTTAAGACTATTGAACCTTCAATTTGTTGTTGGAGAATGCGTAAGCTGTTAAGTATACGTATTCTCTTAAAATAATTATAAAAAGGGCTTGATTTGTGTGTGTTTGTGTAAATTGGCTATTTGAAGGGGGTAGGGGTAGTTGTGGGGAAGGGGATGAATTTACTGAATTCAGCGAACATACCCGAGTGGGTTATCAACTGTGGTAAAACATGACTTGTACCTATATTTCATTTTGAAACAAGAAAGTCTCCTACCTAAATCTAAGTTAAAAACCGTAAAATAAAACTTAAATTTAAAGTTTAAATATTCTCGACTCAAAAAAAAAATTCTGAATAGGTAAAAAGTAAAAAAATCATAAAATAAATCTTTAAAAGTCATAAATAATATGAATATCTTAAATGCATTATTATGCATTATTTAAATGAAAACAGTCGTGTTGGAGGACCGCTCCATATACTTTAATAAAACCGCTACTTTAATAAAATAAATAATCAATCAATAAAATAAATTATGGACCTAACAACCTACCAAAAATTAACATTAAGTAAATTAGTTTTACTTCAATCGTGCTTAAAGATTACATGCACACACTTTTTTATGGTAGGCGGTTTTTTTTTTAATTTTTAACTTATATTAGTTATATTAGACGATCTCTGTGGTAATATAATTGTGCCTAACTAATGTGTTACTCGCATAAAGTGAGAAAAGTATTGTATAGTCTTACTAGAACGGAGGTAAATTAATAAAGTTGGATGTTGGTGCTGACACGTGAGTTCCCTACCAGTCGGGAATAAACCCTATTTATATTCATCCTTTTAACTTCATATAAACAATTTGCTCATTATATTCTTGACTTAAATATATAAATGTGAAATATAAAACAAATAAATAAACACTTACACATTGAGTTAATCCGCGCCAGGATTTTTCTTTTTAGGTCTGCCTGGCAAGAATTCAAAGCCAGGACACTTTGCTTCGCAGACGTTTTTAGAAGGTGTAAGTATACATATTTGTTATACTTCTGAATTAAAAATAAATTGCCTTCCGATTCATATCTGAATTGAGTAACAACTACAACAAGTAGCCTTTTTTGTAGTTATTAATTACTAGCTGTTACCCGCGACTTCGTACGCCGAAAATAAAGATCCCTTCATTATAGAACATGTTTTTCATAAATTGACAGCAATCTTGCCCATACTATGAAGAGAGGAGACCCGTGCCTTGTAATAGTCCATTATGGGTTGAAGCTAAAACACCTACACTTAGTACATATATCGTATTATGTAAATGAGTAAAATATTAAACAAATCTTTAGTGTTGATAATGAAATGATAACTACGATCTGATATTGTAGCGTGATTGGTGGTCAGCAAGATACTAAACTCTTCACCAAAATTACAGCAAAAGTGACATGTTCTTAGAACCCATTAATTACCCATCGGGAGAAGCATTCATAGCCCGGGCGCAGCGGCTTGTGTCGGTTCTAATAGTAATTGATGAAGTTAAACAATAGCGAGCGCGGTCGGTAGTTGGATAGGTGACCGCTAGTGGCAAAAAATTCTTGAGCTCTCCGAGCTTCGGAGGGCAGGTAAAGCTGTCGGTCACGGTTGCTGTCGTAAGATAACAGTCGTTATGACATATTGAAGCCCGGCGTAATGACCTCCGACACTTGGGTTGATTTCTAATCCCTCCATCAATCCACACTGGAGCAAAGTGGTGGAGTATGCTCTAGGCGTCCTCAAGAGTGAGTGCTCAGTAGTGAGCCATTAATGACCCACCCATAGGAAAGGTCCCAAAATAATTGAACTTTTTAGAATTTAGAGGTTTATCTAAGTCAGGGCCTGAGAGTTTTTGAATTTTAAATTTACATTGTAATTTTACAGAATACACAAAAAACATATCTTTCTTTTCTTTTTGGGCAGCAGCAAATCAGCGATTCCTTTAGCGTTGCTAATGTACATTGGCGAAAGTGACCACTTACCATGAGGTGGCTCATCTGTTCGTTTTACAACTTCTTACTCCAAACATACTCTAAACTTACAACCTCTAGTTTTAGCCCTTAGGGAATGTATTACCAAAAAATCATGTTACAGTTATTTTTGTTTTATGTAAGATTACATACTAACTACCAACTTTCACAGTTTTACCTTAAAAAACCGGGCAAATGCGTGTCAGGCCACGTGCAATATTGGGTTCCAAAGTAGTAAGTTTATTGACTATTACTCATTAACTACGATACTTATATTAACATAGCCTTGATAGTTTTCCTTATAAATTCATCGTATAACCTATTTTTGAGAATTTTTCACTTGTCCAACTCCAACCGTTTAGCCGTTAGGGGGGACACTTGACTTGACTTGGGTACCCAAAATTAGCACTTTCAAGTCAAATATTTCGCAAACGGAACCCTACATCCAAAAATGGTCTCAAAAGACCCATAATATTTTTGAAAAAACTTTTCAACGATACCCCACACTATAGAGATAAATAAAAATTAATCCTCACGTTACCTGTAGCGGAGTTACCCCGAAAAAAAAATTATTTTCAGTAGTTTATTCTACGATTTTGGAGTTTTAATAAATATGTATATCCATGCCAAATTATAGCTTTCTAGCACTAAGGGTCTCGGCGCTTTGTTTTGGACAGACGGACAGACTGACGGACGGATATGACGAAGCTATTAGGGTTCCGATTTTACTTCAGAACCCTAAAAATGACGAAGTTTCGTATAAACATTCCCTGAATTAACCCTTTAAAGATTGATTTCTCAAATTATGTTAAAGTTAATTTTTGTTTATAACAGTCGAACTGAGAACCTGCTACTTTTTTGAAGTTGGTTAAAAAACCGGCTAATAGCGTGTCAGCCTAGGTCACTTGTAATATAGGGTTCCGAAGTTCTAAGTTTATAGAACTCAATACCTACGTATGCTAATACAGCCATGATATTCAAAAGGAAAACCCTTTTGAATTCATGTTAATGCTATTGCCATGAATTTTTTTACGTGTCCAACACTTACGAATATTTTGCCAACAGACCCCTCAATCGAAAAATGGACTTAGCAGGCCCATATTATTTTTGAGAGACCTTTACCACTATGGGGTGCGTGACGGAAAAAAATTATCCCCATATTGCCTCTAGGAGAGGTATCCTAAAAACATATTTTAAAAAATATTATTCTACCAGTTTAAAGTTTCAATAAACATGTATATCCTTGCTAAATTACAGCTTTCTAGCACTAAGGGCCTCTGCGCTATGCTACGGACGGACGGATGGACGGAAGGACGGACGGGCATGATGAAACTATGAGAATTCTGTTTTGACTTCGGAACCCTAAAAAGAGTCATAAAAATCGCTTCATAAATAACGGATCTATACACTACATATAGCAAAATTTGACCTTATCCCTCAGGAAAAGGTCTGTTTTCTGGGATATAAAGAATCCTATGTCCTTTCCTGAGCTCAATTCTATATCTGTACTGAATTTCATCAAAATCGGTTTAGTGGCTTGAAAGAGTTATCCCTTAGGAACAGGTCTATTTTCCGGGATAAAAAGTATCCTATGTCCTTTCCCGAGCTCAATTCTATATCTGTACTAAATTTCATCAAAATCGGTTTAGTGGCTAGAAAGAATTATCCCTCAGGAACAGGTCTATTTTCCGGGTTAAAAAGTATCCTTTGTCCTTTCCCGAGCTCAATTCTATATCTGTACTGAATTTCATCAAAATCAGTTTAGTGGCTTGAAAGAGTTATCCCTCAGGAACAGGTCTATCTTCCGGGATAAAAAGTATCCTATGTCCTTTCCCGAGCTCAATTCTATATCTGTACTGAATTTCATCAAAATCGGTTTAGTGGCTTGAAAGAGTTATCCCTCAGGAACAGGTCTATTTTCCGGGATAAAAAGTATCCTATGTCCTTTTCCGAGCTCAATTCTATATCTGCACTAAATTTCATCAAGATCAGTTTAGTGGCTTGAAAGAGTTAGTCCTCAGGAACAGGTCTATTTTCCAGGATAAAAAGTATCCTATGTCCTTTCCCGAGATCAATTCTATATCTGTACTGAATTTCATCAAAATCGGTTTAGTGGCTTGAAAAAGTTATCCCTCAGGAACAGGTCTATCTTCCGGGATAAAAAGTATCCTATGTCCTTTCCCGAGCTCAATTCTATATCTGTACTGAATTTTATCAAAATTGGTTAAGTGGCTTGAAAAAGTTATCCCTCGGGAACAGGTCTATTTTCCGGGAAAAAAAGTATCCTATGTCCTTTCCCGAGCTCAATTTTATATCTGTACTAAATTTCATCAAAATCGGTTTAGTGGCTTGAAAGAGTTATCCCACAGGAACAGGTCCATTTTCCGGGATAAAAAGTATCCTTTGTCCATTCCCGAGCTCAATTCTATATCTGTACCAAATTTTATCAAAATCGGTTTAGTGGCTTGAAAGAGTTATCCCTCAGGAACAGGTCCATTTTCCGGGATAAAAAGTATCCTTTGTCCATTCCCGAGCTCAATTCTATATCTGTACCAAATTTTATCAAAATCGGTTTAGTGGCTTGAAAGAGTTATCCCTCAGGAACAGGTCTATTTTCAGGGATAAAAAGTATCCTATGTCCATTGAGCTCAATTCTATATCTGTACCAAATTTTATCAAAATCGGTTTAGTGGCTTGAAAGAGCTATCCCTCAGGAACAGGTCTATTTTCCGGGATAAAAAGTATCCTATGTCCTTGCGCAAGCTTAATTCTATATCTGTACCAAATTTCATCAAAATCGGTTCAGTGGTTTTGGCGTGGATGAGTTATCCCTCAGGAACAGGTCTATATCCGGGATAAAAAGTATCCTATGTCCTTTCCCGAGCTCAATTCTATATCTGTACTGAATTTCATCAAAATTGGTTAAGTGGCTTGAAAAAGTTATCCCTCGGGAACAGGTCTATTTTCCGGGATAAAAAGTATCCTATGTCCTTTCCCGAGCTCAATTTTATATCTGTACTAAATTTCATCAAAATCGGTTTAGTGGCTTGAAAGAGCTATCCCTCAGGAACAGGTCTATTTTCCGGGATAAAAAGTATCCTATGTCCTTGCGCAAGCTTAATTCTATATCTGTACCAAATTTCATCAAAATCGGTTCAGTGGTTTTGGCGTGGAAGAGTTATCCCTCAGGAACAGGTCTATTTTCCGGGATAAAAAGTATTCTATGTTCATTCCCGAGCTCAATTATATGTCTGTACCAAATTTCATTAAAATCGGTTCAGTGGCTTAGGCGTTATTGAGTAGCAGACAGAGTTACTTTCGCATTTATAATATTAGTATAGACTAGCTGTTACCCGCGACTTCGTACGCCGAAAATAAAGATCCCTTCATTATAGAACATGTTTTGCATAAATTGACAGCAATCTTGCCCATACTATGAAGAGAGGAGACCCGTGCCTTGTAATAGTCCATTATGGGTTGAAGCTAAAACACCTACACTTAGTACATATATCGTATTATGTAAATGAGTAAAATATTAAACAAATCTTTAGTGTTGATAATGAAATGATAACTACGATCTGATATTGTAGCGTGATTGGTGGTCAGCAAGATACTAAACTCTTCACCAAAATTACAGCAAAAGTGACATGTTCTTAGAACCCATTAATTACCCATCGGGAGAAGCATTCATAGCCCGGGCGCAGCGGCTTGTGTCGGTTCTAATAGTAATTGATGAAGTTAAACAATAGCGAGCGCGGTCGGTAGTTGGATAGGTGACCGCTAGTGGCAAAAAATTCTTGAGCTCTCCGAGCTTCGGAGGGCAGGTAAAGCTGTCGGTCCCGGTTGCTGTCGTAAGATAACAGTCGTTATGACATATTGAAGCCCGGCGTAATGACCTCCGACACTTGGGTTGATTTCTAATCCCTCCATCAATCCACACTGGAGCAAAGTGGTGGAGTATGCTCTAGGCGTCCTCAAGAGTGAGTGCTCAGTAGTGAGCCATTAATGACCCACCCATAGGAAAGGTCCCAAAATAATTGAACTTTTAGAATTTAGAGGTTTATCTAAGTCAGGGCCTGAGAGTTTTTGAATTTTAAATTTACATTGTAATTTTACAGAATACACAAAAAACATATCTTTCTTTTCTTTTTGGGCAGCAGCAAATCAGTGATTCCTTTAGCGTTGCTAATGTACATTGGCGAAAGTGACCACTTACCATGAGGTGACTCATCTGTTCGTTTTACAACTTCTTACTCCAAACATACTCTAAACTTACAACCTCTAGTTTTAGCCCTTAGGGAATGTATTACCAAAAAATCATGTTACAGTTATTTTTGTTTTATGTAAGATTACATACTAACTACCAACTTTCACAGTTTTACCTTAAAAAACCGGGCAAATGCGTGTCAGGCCACGTGCAATATTGGGTTCCAAAGTAGTAAGTTTATTGACTATTACTCATTAACTACGATACTTATGTTAACATAGCCTTGATAGTTTTCCTTATAAATTCATCGTATAACCTATTTTTGAGAATTTTTTCACTTGTCCAACTCCAACCGTTTAGCCGTTAGGGGGGACACTTGACTTGACTTGGGTACCCAAAATTAGCACTTTCAAGTCAAATATTTCGCAAACGGAACCCTACATCCAAAAATGGTCTCAAAAGACCCATAATATTTTTGAAAAAACTTTTCAACGATACCCCACACTATAGAGATAAATAAAAATTAATCCTCACGTTACCTGTAGCGGAGTTACCCCGAAAAAAAAATTATTTTCAGTAGTTTATTCTACGATTTTGGAGTTTTAATAAATATGTATATCCATGCCAAATTATAGCTTTCTAGCACTAAGGGTCTCGGCGCTTTGTTTTGGACAGACGGACAGACTGACGGACGGATATGACGAAGCTATTAGGGTTCCGATTTTACTTCAGAACCCTAAAAATGACGAAGTTTCGTATAAACATTCCCTGAATTAACCCTTTAAAGATTGATTTTTCAAATTATGTTAAAGTTAATTTTTGTTTATAACAGTCGAACTGAGAACCTGCTACTTTTTTGAAGTTGGTTAAAAAACCGGCTAATAGCGTGTCAGCCTAGGTCACTTGTAATATAGGGTTCCGAAGTTCTAAGTTTATAGAACTCAATACCTACGTATGCTAATACAGCCATGATATTCAAAAGGAAAACCCTTTTGAATTCATGTTAATGCTATTGCCATGAATTTTTTTACGTGTCCAACACTTACGAATATTTTGCCAACAGACCCCTCAATCGAAAAATGGACTTAGCAGGCCCATATTATTTTTGAGAGACCTTTACCACTATGGGGTGCGTGACGGAAAAAAATTATCCCCATATTGCCTCTAGGAGAGGTATCCTAAAAACATATTTTAAAAAATATTATTCTACCAGTTTAAAGTTTCAATAAACATGTATATCCTTGCTAAATTACAGCTTTCTAGCACTAAGGGCCTCTGCGCTATGCTAACGGACGGACGGATGGACGGAAGGACGGACGGGCATGATGAAACTATGAGAATTCTGTTTTGACTTCGGAACCCTAAAAAGAGTCATAAAAATCGCTTCATAAATAACGAATCTATACACTACATATAGCAAAATTTGACCTTATCCCTCAAGAAAAGGTCTGTTTTCTGGGATATAAAGAATCCTATGTCCTTTCCTGAGCTCAATTCTATATCTGTACTGAATTTCATCAAAATCGGTTTAGTGGCTTGAAAGAGTTATCCCTTAGGAACAGGTCTATTTTCCGGGATAAAAAGTATCCTATGTCCTTTCCCGAGCTCAATTCTATATCTGTACTAAATTTCATCAAAATCGGTTTAGTGGCTAGAAAGAATTATCCCTCAGGAACAGGTCTATTTTCCGGGTTAAAAAGTATCCTTTGTCCTTTCCCGAGCTCAATTCTATATCTGTACTGAATTTCATCAAAATCAGTTTAGTGGCTTGAAAGAGTTATCCCTCAGGAACAGGTCTATCTTCCGGGATAAAAAGTATCCTATGTCCTTTCCCGAGCTTAATTCTATATCTGTACTGAATTTCATCAAAATCGGTTTAGTGGCTTGAAAGAGTTATCCCTCAGGAACAGGTCTATTTTCCGGGATAAAAAGTATCCTATGTCCTTTTCCGAGCTCAATTCTATATCTGCACTAAATTTCATCAAGATCAGTTTAGTGGCTTGAAAGAGTTAGTCCTCAGGAACAGGTCTATTTTCCAGGATAAAAAGTATCCTATGTCCTTTCCCGAGATCAATTCTATATCTGTACTGAATTTCATCAAAATCGGTTTAGTGGCTTGAAAAAGTTATCCCTCAGGAACAGGTCTATCTTCCGGGATAAAAAGTATCCCATGTCCTTTCCCGAGCTCAATTCTATATCTGTACTGAATTTCATCAAATTGGTTAAGTGGCTTGAAAAAGTTATCCCTCGGGAACAGGTCTATTTTCCGGGAAAAAAAGTATCCTATGTCCTTTCCCGAGCTCAATTTTTATCTGTACTAAATTTCATCAAAATCGGTTTAGTGGCTTGAAAGAGTTATCCCACAGGAACAGGTCCATTTTCCGGGATAAAAAGTATCCTTTGTCCATTCCCGAGCTCAATTCTATATCTGTACCAAATTTATCAAAATCGGTTTAGTGGCTTGAAAGAGTTATCCCTCAGGAACAGGTCTATTTTCAGGGATAAAAAGTATCCTATGTCCATTGAGCTCAATTCTATATCTGTACCAAATTTTATCAAAATCGGTTTAGTGGCTTGAAAGAGCTATCCCTCAGGAACAGGTCTATTTTCCGGGATAAAAAGTATCCTATGTCCTTGCGCAAGCTTAATTCTATATCTGTACCAAATTTCATCAAAATCGGTTCAGTGGTTTTGGCGTGGAAGAGTTATCCCTCAGGAACAGGTCTATATCCGGGATAAAAAGTATCCTATGTCCTTTCCCGAGCTCAATTCTATATCTGTACTGAATTTCATCAAAATTGGTTAAGTGGCTTGAAAAAGTTATCCCTCGGGAACAGGTCTATTTTCCGGGATAAAAAGTATCCTATGTCCTTTCCCGAGCTCAATTTTATATCTGTACTAAATTTCATCAAAATCGGTTTAGTGGCTTGAAAGAGTTATCCCACAGGAACAGGTCCATTTTCCGGGATAAAAAG